>OZ010571.1:153044097-153396597 GCA_963932145.1 Acanthosepion lycidas
TATTTCACAATCTCTCACCTTGCCTACTTTGGCATTCAGGTCTCCCATGAAGATTGTAATTTCTTGTGATTTACTTTGAAACTTGGCGTTGTCTGACGTATAGTAAAATTGTTCAATTTCTTCTGTACTTTGTGCTGTCGGATCATATACAAATATGATGGATATGTTATCGACATGATCACAAAAATAATAATGGTGATATATTAGAAGACCTTAGTAGATTCATCTTCGTAGTGCTACCAAAGAAGCCAAGTGCAAATGAATGCGAGCTTCTTCGGATAATCTTTATGAGCCACATAACCTACCTAATAATTTGAATTCTGGTGGATAGAGTTCGAAGCAGCATTAGACCGGAAATAAAACAAAGACAGTGTGATTTGTCAAGGGAACTGGAAAAAGGAATGCTATTTTAGGATCAGAATGATATGGGAGAGAGAGATTACGCAAAAAAAAATGTTAGGGTAATCAGCAATTTATATTGGGAGGAAACCACCTGCATCCGGATAGAAAATTAATTAAATAGGGTCATAGAAATAGATAAGAAGCCTAAGACAAGGATTGTATTTTTTTTCACTTTATAGGGAGGCTATAACAAAGGAGACGGAGATCCTACCATGATTTAGTATCGATGGTCACAGACTTGAAATACGCAGATGATACTATGTTGATAGCTATAAAGGAAATCGAGAAAGAAAGATAATTGTAATAACTCGTAGTTGTCGGCAAAAGAAAAAAAGCCGAAGAACTACAAACTGGAAATATCAAAATCAAATAAATACACGTTTAGGGACTGTTTTAAAAAAAAGGTTTGAAATTTGACAAGGAAATGTGCATTTGAACATCAAATGCCTTCTAAGAAACTAAGCAAAGAAACAGGAAAATTTCAATAGAAACAAAGAACAGAGAGCTGAACTGCATTGTGCAACAATTCTCTTATATGGCCGTTCATGTTGGTCAATTTACACACGAGCGAAAAAGAAACTTGAAATGTGGTTCTACAGAAGGATGCTGAGAGTATCTTTGACGGAGCGTGTGGGTAACGAGTAAGTTTTAAGGAAAATGGAGACATAAGGACACTTTTACTTAAAATCAGAGACATATTGATTTTCTTGGAGACATAATGACATAGGAAGGCTTGGAAAATTATACACTCACGGGATGCATCCCAACTACATGATGAACTTATGTGAATGAATAGCCGAACGGAGCGTGGCAGAAGTGGTAAAAATACGAATGTTGTTAAGAACTACAAGCCATCATAAAGGACACCCGCACAAAGAAGAAGAAGGAGAAGAAGAAGAAGAAGAAGAAGAAGAAGAAGAAGAAGAAGAAGAAGAAGAAGAAACCTCCTTATAGCAGTTATATGTCAGCTAAATGCAGTTTTCCCATTTAAGCATTGAACAGTTAGGACATGAATTTGACAAGTGACATCTTCAGTGTTTATTGTGTTCCTCTGGCTTTTGATGAGACAGTTCTTTGAATTTTAGTAAGAGACTTTCAGAATATTTCATTCTTCGCAACAGATGCCAATAGAAATATGATTCGAGTTGTGAGCACCAATGCAACATACGGCGCTAGAATCAATACGTGTCCAGTAATATTGTGACACCGATGTATTTTAATATTTTCTGGAGAGTTCACTCCAAATCTCAAATGGAACGCCTATATTAGTGCACGATGGAGTAATGAATATCGGTTCGGATTAAGGAATCGGAGAGTCGAGTTCGAATTTCAGTTGCGTTCATTACATTCGCGAACGTGACAACACCCTCGAAAAAGGTATAAATCCATCTCTTTGCTATGGGCAGATAGCAGAACCAATTGGGACTTATAACTTTCATTGGAAACCAGTCTAGGAAAAGGAAAACTCTAAATTCAAACCAACCTGAGAAGGGGTTCTGGTTTCGTCAGGCTGTGTTATCCAGGAAGAACCACTTTTACTTCTATGGCTGCAGTAGATGTGGTGGTCCTGAAATCCTCACCGGCATTACATCTACTGCATTTTCTGTCCGTCATACATATTGCCATTTTCTATCCGTCATATACGTGTCATCGCAAAAGAATAGTTGGAGTATTGTTATTCAACCTTGACTGAGTTCAAAAGCGTTTACGCGGTCTTGTGGGTGATTATTCTGAGACCGTTATCCCACAGACAAAATGTTGCTAGCCTCTTACTATTCTATTGCTATTCTAAAATATTCAGACGAGTTACATTCCTTAGACCCACCAGTTCAGACCTTCACAGCTTGTACCCGCTATGTCATGTTCATGGTGGTAAGCCTCGCTCATTCCTTGCACGTTTCTTTGATAAGGAGAAAGTTCCACTCAGATAGCGTCTTCCTGGGAAATACTGCTTTGTGCAACAGACTCCCGAAAGGATGCTTCCACGGTCTTCTGACAATCTTGGTCTCTTCAGGTTCATGGTTAATGGATATCTATCCTGCGCGTGCTTATAATATGCATTTCTTAATACCTCCTTCCACCTCCCTTACAGAAATCTCACTGAGTAATTCTCTACTTTGAGTGACCCTTGAGCCTTGTATTGTATGAATTCTTAGTAAATACATAAAGAGACTTCTTTCGTAAGGATAGCGAAATCGTTAATTCTTTCCCATGAGAAGTGTAAATTCCAACTGCGTGTAAGAATATGTAGGAATCTGCATGTATTTATATTATTCTTACGACAATAAAATTACTTTGCGTTTCATTTGAAATTCTCATACGCTGATGTTTTAAAATAACCAAGCATGAATCAAAATTGGTTCTCATCCAACAGATAGTCCATTTTTAATAAACAGAAACCATTTGTCCCCGACATATTTTCCGCAATCGTCAATGATGGCCGGTCTATGTTCCCGTTTATCACGACATGAAAAATAACTCACCCACCTCCACCCTCTGAGCTTACTTTTATATTTAGCGGAGATCTAACATTTCATTGGTAAATCAAGATATACCGACAAGTCTATTTTGAATTCTGAAATTTAGTTACTCCCACCATTAAGTTTTGTTTTAAAGTTTCTGAAAAATCATTTAATCACCAGTTACTTACCATCGCCTGAAGAAGTACAATCATAATATTGAAATATGAAAGCTTTTGAGTAACGATTTAAACATGTTTTTATTATAATCTCTTATAATAAAAATAATAATATATTACTCTACTTTGTATTGAGCACTTTTTTAAAAGTAAATGCTACGAACAGTGTGTGTGTAAATATTCTCAAATGGAGTATATCTGTAGAAGAGACAATATATATATATATATATATATATATATATATATATAGTTTATGAAAAACTAGGTAATCCGTATAGGTAGACCCGAGGAGGATAAAATCCAGAGCAAATAATTTAAATAAAAACAGACCACTTTCAGGTTCCATATATATATATATATATATATATATGTATATATATGGTTTCTGTTTATTAGAAGTAATCCAAATTCTAAAAAGTGAAAAACCCGACAATGAAATCATCGCTTCACTTGATGTTGAAAACTTATTTACCAATGTCCTTGTTAGTGAAACTATTGACATAATTATAAGAAATATATATATATACTCATCTTTACCCCCAACTAAAATTAATCCTAATATATTAAGAAAATTACTATTAGCTTGTACTACTGAAGTCCCTTTCTTCGATCATAATAACAATATATATATACAACGTGATGGTGTCTCCATGGGTTCAGTACTGGGTCCGACATTTAGCAATTTCTACATGTCGAACCTCGAAAATAAGATATTTACAGATTTTAAAAAACCATCAATCTACCTAAGATACGTTGATGATATTCTTGTGTTAGTTAAAATTACAGATGAAATACTTCAACTTCAAAAACGTTTCAAAAATAATTATGTCCTTAAATTCACATATGAACTCAATACTAATAATAAAATCCCCTTCCTTGACATATGAATAAACACAAATAATAACAAATTTACTATTTCGCCATACAAAAAACCTACAAGCATAAATTCATGTACAATTAACTACAAGAGCGAATGCCCATATTACTAAAAAATAGCAATTATAAAAAATCTAATACATCGTGCAGAAACTAATTCATCCTCTGTGGCAAAATAAAGAAAACAGCAACCGGCGAGTAAATTCAAGCTCTCCCAGCTGGTATTTCAACCTTGAGTCGTTCCTTCTTGAGTTCTGTCTCAAAATCGCACTACCAGACTGTTCTTGGCGCCAACCGTGAACGTCATTCCAACAACTCGCCGCACTGGGAAAAAGTAGTTGCTTTTATATTTGTCCATATACCCATAATCCCTTGCGTCTTCCTCTGATCCCATAATTCATTGCGTCCATGTCCCATAATGCATTGCATCTTTATTGCATAAAAATGCAATGCAAGTCCCCCACCCCTCATTCTTTTACGATATCTGGCCGAGGACGGATTATGGCAGAGCGGTAAGTGCTTTTATGTCCCTTATTTCAACTGCAGTAGCTTTACATGCTAAACAAATACGGGCTCTTTTTTGACGGGGACAAGGCAAGTCGCGACCAGTTGTGCTCGTCCCAGGTCCTGTCTCATGTTCGCCACACTCCCCCCCTGATCTCCTGATCACACAGATGACAGTGCGGATACGGTCTTTTGTTCGGGGTGCTCCTGTCGAACTTCCTCATCAGAGGAGCTCTCATTAGACACGTCCCGATTTATTGGCAAACTACCGCTATCGAAGTGATCGGTTGTTGGATCCAACTCTACGTATATTGGCTGTTCACTATCCTCAGTGTCTTCTTAGTCAGTTGTGGGATTTGAGCCCAAGAAAGGGCGCAGGTCTCTAACATGACGAGCCGTCCCATCGACCCGCACTGACTGTTGACTCACCACCTCGGTCACACGTCCGGTTACAAATTTGGTCGTGCATTTACCACGTGGAGTCTTAACCCAGACAATGTCCCCTTTCTTGTATTCCCCTTCGGTTATTTGTGATTCAGGGCGGGGGCGTCGCGTCGAGTCGATGCCTCTCACCCGGACGTGGTATGTGTGCAGTACATCAGCCGGTGCCGTGGAAGGTGAAAGGTTGTCCTTAGGTGTGACGTTATGCCAGTAAACCGCTTCCAAGACTGAGCAATTTTTCCTGGCCGCTATGGTTTTGACGCTTCTGTGGTTGCGTTCCACAATGCCATTTCCAGACGTGGCCAGGTACTGTGTACTCCTGTACTTTATTGACCAACTTGCTAGGTGAATGACCACTCTCCCACTTCCACAATGCAGTCCACGTTTTCGTGCTCGGGTTAAACGTCACTTGAAAGTCAGGCTTGTTGATAACAATGGCGGCACATATGTTCAGGTTTCCGAAACGCGCCTCGCCTGATTCGGTCAGGTGAACACCTCCGAGCACTTTGATTGCATCAATCCCGAGAAGAAGATCGAACCCTAGCAATTGTCCTTCCACGACCAAAACCTCAACAGTCACGGGCTGAATCTGCTCGACGCCCAACTTAATTTTACCGTATCCCCGGCACTTCAGGGTCCTCCCGTCGGCAGTCAACAATCCCACCTCTTCCTGCTTCCAGCAGCGACACACAGCCTTGCTCACCAGCGTCTGTGAGCATCCCGAATCCACTAGAGCTGTGCACTCTACTCCATTTACAAATACTTGTACGGTGGGTAACTTCCGGGTTTTCACTTGCTCGGGGAGAAGGTTGGCGCTGACGCCTTCTCCCCTTGGGCGTTTCCCTGGCATTCTGAGGAAATATGTCCAATGCCATTGCATCGAAAACACCGCTTGTCGCGGCCAGACCTCTGCATTCTGTTTAACCACTCCTGACGTCCTTGTGTACAGTTCATATGATTGGGTCCAGAGCACTTGTAGCAGGTAATCGTTCTGCTAACAGGTTTGGCAGGGGGAACCTCAGCTTCTGAACGCGGTAGCTCTACGGATGCGGCGGCCAATAGCTGGCACCTTTCGTCATCCGTCATAATAGCCGTTGCTCGGGTCAGAATCTGTTCTAGATTCATGTCGTCCATCCTGGACGAAGCTTTGAGAAGCTGCCTAACATGATGTGGCAGCCCTGACACAAATGCGCATGCCATCCACCGATCAGGCAGCGGTTCTCCTATTAGCCGCGCCTAACGATGCATTTCAGCCAGGAATTCATCCACCTTTTCCCCTGGGCGAAGAGGCCGTCTCATAAATTGGTCGAACGCATTAAATCTGTCAGTCGCGTATGCAGTCATAAGGGCCCGTTTAATTTGTTCCGCGTCTGCCCTCTGCTCTCCACTGAGTTGTATATACACAGCGAGGGCACCGCCTCGTAGTCGTAGAGGCAAAATACGCTCGATCTTGTCCATGGCGCAAAGTTCGCAGACCAATTCCACATTTTCTATCTATACAACAATGGGCATATCCGTTGGGGCGCCACTGAATTCTGGAATCAAATGGACGTCAAAGACCTTGCCTTCCATTTTGAAGAATCAATATGCCGAAATAGCTCGTGGCAAAATAAAGAAAACAGCAACCGGCGAGTAAATTCAAGTTCTCCCAGCTGGTATTTCAACCTTGAGTCGTTCCTTCTTGAGTTCTGTCTCAAAATCGCACTAACAGACTGTTCTTGGCGCCAACCGTGAACGTCATTCCAACAACTCGCCGCACTGGGAAAAAGTAGTTGCTTTTATATTTGTCCATATACCCATAATCCCTTGCGTCTTCCTCTGATCCCATAATTCATTGCGTCCATGTCCCATAATGCATTGCATCTTTATTGCATAAAAATGCAATGCAAGTCCCCCCCCTCATTCTTTTACGATATCTGACCGAGGACGGATTACGGCAGAGCGGTAAGTGCTTTTATGTCCCTTATTTCAACTGCAGTAGCTTTACATGCTAAACAACTACGGGCTCTTTTTTGGCGGGGACAAGGCAAGTCGCGACCAATTGTGCTCGTCCCAGGTCCTGTCTCATGTTCGCCACACTCCCCCCCTGATCTCCTGATCACACAGATGACAGTGCGGATACGGTCTTTTGTTCGGGGTGCTCCTGTCGAACTTCCTCATCAGAGGAGCTCTCATTAGACACGTCCCGATTTATTGGCAAACTACCGCTATCGAAGTGATCGGTTGTTGGATCCAACTCTACGTATATTGGCTGTTCACTATCCTCAGTGTCTTCTTAGTCAGTTGTGGGATTTGAGCCCAAGAAAGGGCGCAGGTCTCTAACATGACGAGGCGTCCCATCGACCCGCACTGACTGTTGACTCACCACCTCGGTCACACGTCCGGTTACAAATTTGGTCGTGCATTTACCACGTGGAGTCTTAACCCAGACAATGTCCCCTTTCTTGTATTCCCCTTCGGTTATTTGTAATTCAGGTGAGGGCGTCGCGTCGATGCCTCTCACCCGGACGTGGTATGTGTGCAGTACATCAGCCGGTGCCGTGGAAGGTGAAAGGTTGTCCTTAGGTGTGACGTTATGCCAGTAAACCGCTTCTAAGACTGAGCAATTTTTCCTGGCCGCTATGGTTTTGACGCTTCTGTGGTTGCGTTCCACAATGCCATTTCCAGACGTGGCCAGGTACTGTGTACTCCTGTACTTTATTGACCAACTTGCTAGGTGAATGACCACTCGCCCACTTCCACAATGCAGTCCACGTTTTCGTGCTCGGCTTAAAAGGCAAGTCGCGACCAGTTGTGCTCGTCCCAGGTTCTGTCTCATGTTCGCCACATCCTCAAAACAGATTTTTTACAGTGAACTAAAGAATATAAAACAGACACTTATTAATAATAGCTTTCCAAACTATATAGTTGATGAACAAATAAGATGCTTTCTTAGAAATCTCAGTACTAAGCAAATTGTACATAATACTGCTTCTACTGATCTCAAACATATTAATCTCCTATATCGTAATCAAATGCATACTAATTATAAACAAGATTAAAATATACTAAAAAATTTAGTAAATATATCAACTACAGATCCTATCAAAAAATTTAAATTAATCATATACTACACTAAATCTAGTATATCCAACTTAATTCTTCGCAATGATTCTTCTCCCCCGGTTAGCGATTTGCAAAAAACCAACATAGTTTATAAATTAAAGTGCCCTTTGGGAGATTGTATCTCCAACGAATTAAATAATATTTATGTTGGTCACACCACAAACTCGCTTTCACGACGCTTGGCACTATATTTCAATGAAAACTCTAACGTTTTAGGCATTTAAATCAATATGCCTGCCCGCACACACAATTCCGTAAAATACTTGTCGAAAACACAATTATACTTCGACATGAAAACAATAGACAAAAACTAAAAATCCTTGAAGCATTATACATCAAAGAGTTGAAACCCAACCTAAACAAAATCAATTATGGAATCTCTACAAATATACTTAAATGTCTATAATTGGTAACTTCATACTCCATACTTCATACTTCTCCAATTCACTCTCGTGTGGTCATGTGTGACGTCACGAGATGCGGTGCGATTTTCGCTTCTAGCGTCTTATATGCACGTGTTTATCGTTGCTTACAAATCATCCATGTAAACAATGACAGACTATCATCACTGTCGTGTCCGTATATTGCTTAATATGTTGTTATTGACATCTTTAATAATGGCTTATGTAAGCCTAAAGCTTAGGTTGTCTTAAAAAAATATGAATCAATATTGTGAATTTCTTTCTTCGTTCAACGATAATGTTATTAAACTTATTAGACGTTATGAAAAGAATTTATATAAAATAAATGGACAACACTTATCTATATTATTTAATGAAACTTGTATGAATGAAAAGATGCTGCCCAAATACACACAATATAATATATATAATATATATATATATACATATATATACACCACTTTAAGGTTCCATATATATATATATATATATATATATATATATATATATATATATATTCGTGTGTGTGTGTGTGTAAAGTTGTTGAATGTCCAAGTTGGACTCGAAGTCCATCTTTGACATTTAACAACTTTATTCTAAAAAAGATGTAAAAATGATAAAAAGTTCAAACATTTTAAAAGTTTTTAATCTTAAAAAAGTATAACGAAAAAGAAAAACGCTGGTGCAAAAAGTATTCTTAAAAAGGTATAGCTACATAGAATTTATATATATATATATATATATATATATATATATAGAGAGAGAGAGAGAGAGCGAGAGATAGATAGATAGATAGATAGATAGATAAGAAAATGAAGGGAATGTGAGAGAGAAAGAGAATAATAATATAAAAAGAATAAATGAGAGAGAGAAAGTCATTATTGTAAGTCTCAGGGCAAAATCTTGATCGTATCATTTCTTAAAGTACATCAAGTCATACGCCATTGAAGAAGATGAGTACCAAATTCTTTCCTTCAGAAATAAATCTGAGTTACACCCAAAATATTGGGGATGAGATACTTACAAGTTATAAAATACCACCAAGGGGGCACGAATAGTGAGAAATACCGTGCAGAGGGTGTGCGGAGATAATGCCATATATATATATATATATATATATATATATATATATATATATATATATATGAAATAAAGGGAAAAACTGAGCTGTCAGTAAATTATGAGCATTTGAAAACGTGTGGACGATGCAGGTGCAGATTTCCGAGTGGAAATAATATCGAAGACAAATTTCCGTTTGTGTGGGGGGAGCAAAGCATTTGAAGGGCTGCTACATAAAAATCACACCCAACCATACATAGGTGTGGCCGTGTGTATCTTGCATCCATATACTCCGTTTATTACTGTCATTGTGTTCACCTGTACAATTATAAATGAAAAGGGTCTCCATAAAACTGTCTACACAATTTTTATTAACCAATGAGTATAAAACTGTTCTAGATGTTTTGTTCAGGGGAAATTCGATGAAATTAGTAATATATAAATCCAGTTGAGAAAAAAAAAAATTTTTGATAGCTTATACAGCTATTTACTATGCTTAACATACGACACCCATGGTCACAACAATGGGGTACCCAATGAGGATAGAATACAATACATTAGTAATAGTCTACAATTAGTACAGTTTACAATTCAGTATAATCTAGAAATGATGGACAACTAGTTTGCAAGCCAATATTATATAACGAGTTTGATATTTTTTATTCTTTCTTTTTATCTATCTATCTATTTCGTTCTACATCTATCTATCTATCTATATATCTATCTATCTCATTACGCCGGAAGTATATATATATATATATATATATATATATATATATATATATATATATATATATATATATATATATATATATATATTAAGACATTTTTATGTTTATATATTTCTTTTTATAGATACAAATATTTAAGTAAATGCTGTGTTTATAATAAACCGTATTAAACAACAATTTACCGGACTGAATGTCCGAGAAATTTTCATAGAAAATATTCGTCCTCCGACAGGAATCGAACCTGTATCCTATACGGAACCGTCATATAGCCTGACGTGCCTTTAACCGATTGGGTTACAGAAGAGCGTTCGGTTAGCAAGGTCGATTTTACTGTCTTTAAACTACAATCTTCAATGATTCTCTCACGTACATTCATATCTGCTCATGGCGTATCCAAATGTAAACAATTGACGTCACAGATTATGAAATGGACAAAGTCCGACAATTATTTTAAGACATTTTTATGTTTATACATTCTTTTTATAGATACAAATAATCAAGTAAATGTTCTGCTTATTATGAGCAGATATGAATGTACGCGGAATCATTTAAACTACAATCTTCCATGATTCTCTCACGTACACTCATATCTGCTCATTATGAACAGAGCATTTACTTAAATATTTGTATCTATAAAAGGCACATGTCCGCGTATTTGGCCCGAGGCATGCTGGGCGATTTCAACCTCTCACCGCTTGATAGTCTTACACACATAGTGAGCCTCACACAGACATTTTTATTGATAAACGACTAAAATCTGCTGATGGGCAGGTAAGACATCCGTACAGATAGAGGGAGAAGTCCTTCTGGCGGAACAAAATATTCCGGACTTCTACCGAATTAAAACACCGCCTGACCGAAGAAGATATTTTATCGAAGTATACCTGACTACTGAGACCATTCTACGGTAGTCTCATATATACAGGACACATAGATCGACCAAACACTTTAACTCTATTAATCTTAGCAATTTTACGCTCAATGGTATTTGCAATAACACATTCAATGTAACCATTCGCCAGAAACAGCTGTTTAATTTGCCTGAGCTCATCCACAGACAGACTGTTTCGCTGTATCACACAGCTCATCAGTGTGGTAGACGTACGGTTGCCTCTAGCTAGGATCGAAACCCGACTGAATTGGCGTCAGTCGGGGATTCTACCACTAAGCCGTTGCCGACAGGGTTGAAGGTGAATTTAAGCGTGTTTAATTTTAGATAAACAAACAGTGACTATGAGAACTCGATTCGATTTACCGAAGAGTCTTGCATTATTATCTGTAATAGTCAATATATATATATATATATATATATATATATATATATATATATATATATATATATATGTATATATATATATAGTTGTGCTTTGGGGCAATAATCTCTAACTGATACATGTTTCGTTAAAAATGACTAACAATGTACGTTTGTTAATTTTTTTCAGTCTATTTTTCTTGTACGCGAACACAAAATAATTTTTCTAGATTTGTAGAAACTGTCTCAATCATTAGTCTGTTAACCATTTTTAAAGATTTTGCTTGTGTTACTGTGAATGGTATGTAAGATCCCTGTGGGGTCTGTATAGTCTCTGCTCTTCCTTGAGTGTCTCACTCACCTTAAATTATATGAATTCAATCATAAAATGTTAAATATTCCAAGCCAGAAAACCAAGTACGAAAAGATGCTGAAAAGTCTGCCAGATCTTCTCCATCCCCTAATAAATCTGTTGTTTGGTCAGAAAGTGAATCTCGTCCCTTCATCGATGGGTAGTGCAAACTATATCAGGATCTATTTATGACTGCTATTGTGCGCAAAGGTGGTTTCAGGGCGATTGCTCTCCAAGTACTCATGAGTCAAAAGGTCGTGCCACACACGAGCTTTACTTGCACATCATTCGCCTGTTGCCTGCGGTAAATGCTCGTATCACTTTATTATTATTATTATTATTATTATTATTATTATTATTATTATTATTATTATTATTATCATTTCGATGCATTTTTGTTCACACCCGATTTTTACAGCGTTATCTAAAGATTGAGTGATATCAAGTCTCCTTAAATTTCGAGGACCATCTTCGGTATCATTACAGACCTCAGCATCTATATATTCTGTAGATTTTCTACTCTTCCTCGATTTTCTCATTCACCTATTCTTTATTTCTTTTCTGTAT
This sequence comes from Acanthosepion lycidas, assembly GCA_963932145.1. Taxonomy (NCBI): domain Eukaryota; kingdom Metazoa; phylum Mollusca; class Cephalopoda; order Sepiida; family Sepiidae; genus Acanthosepion; species Acanthosepion lycidas. The sequence continues at coordinate 153,056,426 of OZ010571.1, forward strand.
TTTTTTTTTATCATGATTCCTTGTTCTATTATGGACATTTTCATAATCTTCATATTTCAAAACCTTTCAAAGCACCCGGATGAGATCTTTGTATTTTTTTAATTTTTTTGTTTGGATGGAGTCATTGTCCTGGATATCAATGTTCAAGAGCATTTTATTTTCCAAGATAAATCTGGTTTGTAAGGATACCATTTGGTTACATGAACAAATCCTAGTCATTTGCAAAGTTCTTAGTGATTAGTAGTTGTTACTCTCTCGTGTTTCTTCTGTACTCTTTCTGGGAAATATTTTTACATATTAAGTAGCTTACGTGACATTGCTTTCTCTGCAGTGGCAACATTTGTTATTCTGGGTTTGTTAGTCTGCTTGATGTTGCTTTCCTGGCGCAGTTGTTCAAGGATGCAGTAAAACGGTATTTCATTTCTCTTTTCAGATGTCATCTGCGTAGCCATATCACTGGGTATTGGTATTCAGCTTTGCATGCATTTTCCTATCCTAATTTGACTGTTTGGACACAGTCTTTGATGTTAATAGGTCTATTACCGCTTTCTTTACTCTTTACATATATTTTTGTTGACTTTGGGATGTAAAACGTTATGATAATTAGTCTCCTGAACTGTTGGTTCATTTTTTTTTCATCTGTAGAATAAGCCATTGTATTTCACTATCGATATTGTTCAGGGGGTTCAGTCTTTTTATTAGGCCTCTATTTATTTTAGGTTCAAATATTTTTCTTATCCTCCCAATATATTCCTTTCTTATTTTGTCTTCAATTTCTTCTTGTTTTATTGTCATATTCGAGCACTGTTTCCACTGAGTCTAAATATGTACTACCAGATCCAGGGATTGAACTTAAAACTACTATTCCACTGGAAACATAGCAAGCAAAAACTGAACAGTATTAAAAAGACGATCGGATATGCCAAAACATGGGAAGAACCATCTACCCGTGTAGATTAGAAAAGAGATCCGTTTGAAATTCGCTGAAGGTTACTTGGGTAGAGAGTTATCTGAAGAAGGTCGGAGAACAGAACGACCGAACTACTGTGAGAATAAGAACGAAGATGAGGACTTACGTTCGAGTGTAAATAAACTAAATAATAATAGCTTTTCGACTCAGAAATTCCGACAGAAATAAAACAAGCAGTAATTCACCTTATAATCTCGGGAAAGAAATAAAACTAACTTGGTATTAGGTATGACATAATCTTTGGTTTTGTAATTAAGAAAACAACAGCACTATTAACTGAGCAATTACCACGAACTCAGACCTGACAGGTTCCTGAGTGACCAGGATTAACGTTGCTTAACCTGGTAAATGAATCGGAAACAGATGTTAACAACAACGTGTCATGTTCATTCATATATATATATATATATATATGTGTGTGTGTGTGTGTAGCCCATTCGGACGCTGAGTCTGGCGCTAATATTTAGTTTGGCAGCTAAAGCAAAACAGTTTAGATAGTTTATTATAGTGAAAAAAAAAGAGAAAAGTGAAAGAAAAAGAAGAAAAAACATCTCAAATTCCTAGCGGCAATTGTAAGATTTGGCAAGAGGAGAGAAAAGTGAAAGGACAAAAAACAAACATCTTGCTGATTATTTTACGGTTTCAAAGAAAGAAAGAAAGAAAAAAAACTTTTTTCTTTTAGTTTCTTTTTTTTCAGATAGATTTGTTGCAGCAATAAAATTTGGAAACATCACCGATGAACAAAATGTTTATGCAATGCATCGTTTGAACACGGGAAAAAGCGTAATAAATCATTTAACACTTTGTGCAACGCTACACCGAATATTTTATTGCAGAAACTCGATGTTAAAGAAAGCTTTTTGATCGAAATCTATTAAGTTATTATTGCTAGAATGGATGCATTTTGTCACTTAGCAAACATAAAAATGAATGTTTTACTGAATTTTCTCTTTGTTTGCTGTATGCCGACATCAAGCAAGCATTTTTTTGTGCAATGGAGGGATACTGTCTCAGCTTCATTCAAAATATAAAACTGAAAATGAATAATGTCGACATTGTTACAAGGACAACACCACCGAGAAGACACCGTTTTTTCTCCACAGGATTAACTGTTGCACCTTCAATGAAGTCCTATAATTAAATTGTTTCTTCGGTCTTAAGTTAACTTCGGACATTAAATGGAACATATATAGGATCAAATGCTAAAGATACCGAGTTTATTTTATTGCTCCAGGAAGTACCTAACTCCTTCTGGTGTGCTTTATCTTTGCAAATGTCAGATTAAACCAGGAATAGAGCATTGTTACCATATCGGAGAGGAAAAATACTGAATCCTCAGTTTTCGGCTTTGATTAATTTCAAAACGTCTACGTGATCTTTTGGAGGAAATTATATCCTTCACTCTGGATCCTCATTACCCAGCAGACAACATTTGAAGGGTATCTCTTCCCTATCGTTATTTCCATGTTAAATTTTCAGACGATCTCCATTCTTTAGTTCTCCTAGTTTCAAGTCTACTTCCATAGAGTCAAATCACCCTCATATCTCCATCACGTATCCCAAATGCAAGAAAGTGCCACTCTATTTTTGTTTGTCTACTTTCAATCGTCTTGATAATTATCAGGATACTTATCATCAAAAGCAACCATTATACAACAGAAAACATTCGAAATATTGGGATACAAGTGAAACAGCTCGTGTTGAACAAAATATCTCTCACCACAGGGGAGAGCATTTTAAAAAAAATCTACTCGTATTTATTAAATTCGTTCAGGTGCCTGGTCAATGTCAATGTCTGTAAAAAGGGGTCAATGCGCGAACTTCACTTCAACAACATATATGTATTTTAAGTTTCAAATGTACTGTTCCAACAAAAGCTAGACTAGCTGGTAAAAGTTTGTTTTCTATGGTAAAATACTTGAAAATTGCAAACAATTAGTTCTTGATAATGGCTGAAAAAGCTGAAAGTATTCGAAGAAAAACAGAACAAAAATATGAACTTTAAACAGTTTATTCAAAATTTTGTTATATCAAAATATTTTGATATTTAGAAAATTGGAAAATACAATAATTTAATGAATTTGTCGTTTAAATTTAATTCTTCTTACATAGATAAACATTTTACATTTTACATTCCCTAGATATCATGCTAGACCGCGTTAACAGTAATTTAAAACTTACAGTACACCGAAAATCAACTAACAATAATGATCTTGTAAATTTCTATTCTCATCATAACAACACAATAAAATCCGGAATAATCATCGGATTCTATTTAAGAGAACTCAGAATTTTCAGCCCTCAATATTTATATGAAGAGGAGAAGTACATTGAAAATACTTTAAAGCCCATACAATACCCTATTCCATGTTAAATGCGAAACAAAAGGGTCATCAAATATTCCAAAAAAGAAAAGTGGCACCTCCGGACAAACCCAAGGAATCAAAATTGTTCTACCCACGAACTCTATAACAAAAATAATTAAAATAATTAAAAAGAATTTATCTAAACTCAACATAAAATAAAAAGACTTAATTAATACAAAACAAAATAATGACCTAAAACAAAAAAAAAAAAAAAGGAATTTTTTTAAAAAAGGAATTTACTCTATTACGTGTATTATTACACGTAATCGTGTCAATTATTTACTACAAAGAATACATCGGAGAAACCTCAAGAAATTTAAATGAAAGATTATATGAACACAAAAGGGATATTTTACAAAAGAACACGTTAAATCTTTTTGCTGATATAAAACAAATACTACTTTAATTAAAAGAGAAAACAAAAAGAGGAAAATTTTTAGAAAGTGCTTTAACTGCGGGTTCATCCAAATTAAATTTGCATCCCGGTTCTTACGTCGTTTCACCATTCTTACGAGATCTTCTATTATCACAGTGTGGGATATTTAATAAGAAAGATGATGGAAACAAAAAGAATCTGAAAGAAATCGGCTAGAATATATACCCAAAACACATTACAAAAGAAAATCACATTTAAATTTAAAATTCCCAGCGTCTCTCGTTGGTGTGTACGTGTCTTCACATCAATGTAAACATTAAATAAAGTTCTAAAGGACGAAACAGGTCACACGAACACTTTTTCCACTTTGTCATACATCTTTACTTTCATGCCACGCCTCTTACATAGCAGCAAACCACCCACATTCCCCCCATATTCCATCAGTGAGAAGAAAGTTTCACTCAAGCAGCTTCTTCCCGCAAACCACTGCCCCATAGAATCGACTCCCAATAACTACAATCTTAACCCATTCAAGGCTACGGTTAATAGTTATCACCTTCACATATACACACAAATGTCCTCCTAACGTAACCTCAAACCTCGAGTGGCCCCAGAGCCTTGTAAAGGGTGACTCTCGCTGTAATATATATATATATATATATATATATATATATATATATATTTAGGCAGCAAATTTTCTTTTAGGCATGTCTGACTGAATAAATTACAGACATTATGCCTGCTAATTTTTAACAAAATCCGTTCATACTCACGAATAACTTCCCGTATATTAATGTTAAAGGATGAAAGAAATGTGCTATAGCTATTTAAATTTCTTTTATTTCCATTTCCCAAGTACTTTCGAACTTATTTCAAGATCATCTTCAGGAGTGCAAGTAATACAAAACTATATGTTTTTCATTAGTACAAGTATTTATACAAAGTTCTGTGTTGTTATCCATTACTGTAATTTGTTTTATTATGCTTTTAAATGCAAAAAATAAGAAATCTTATTTGAAAAATATGCGCTCTTCGACAGGATTCGAACTTGCGTTTCCCTAGGAGAAACCGTCATTAGATCTGATGTGCTTTGACAACTCGGTCGTGTTTTGATTTTTCGAATATTCACGCCGGTCGATGGAAATAAATAAATATACTGTTTAATGAATAAATAAATAAATAACAGTTCATTATGGGTTTCCATTAAAAATAAAATCTAAGCAATATAAGCAAAATCTAAGCTATATATATATATATATATATATATATATATATGTATATATCCTTTCATACTCACGTACAAGCATTGTTGTTTCATGATTAAAGAGAGCAATGAAGGTACCATGGTTGTAATTATTCATTTTTTATTTATCCGAATACTTTCAATATATTTCAATACCGTCTTTATGGTTTTGAAGGCTTAGACAAATAATTTGTTTGTCCGAAGTAAAATCTTTTTTGTGTATGAATGAGTTAGCTTTAGCACTGTATTAACTTTTGTATAATTGCCATTTTTTAATATTTAGGACATTCACGCTTAAATCCCCAAGAACATAATAAGCAAAAACTATAAATTCTCAACGTTATCTTTATTAAAAAAATTAAAACCAACACTTAACAAAATTAATTATGAATATAGTACAAATGTTCTGAAAATGTTTATATTATATCGTTCCTTAACAATATCTATGTTAAAACTAAACTTTCTTAAAAAAATAACAAGCAAACTATAACCTCCTAACAAGAATGCAATTGCCTCCCTTGCATTAAAATTCTTATAACAGGGAAAAATTTTTAAATCACCGTTTTTTACTTTGCTTATGAGCGGAACTGTCAACTACAAAAGCAAAAATTTGCTTCGGACAAACACAATTATTTGTGTTATCCATCATAACCTGAAGATGATATTGGAATATATCGAAGCACTCGGAAAAACGAAAATGAATATATATATATATATATATATATATATATATATATATATACGCCCCTCTCGTAGGTTGAGCACTTTGGAAGAAAAGGAATTCGTCGGCTGCTGCTAATTAACGCTAAAAGCTCTTCACTATGAACTGAGCACTCTGGTAACTGGGAATGCTTATATATCGTATATAATGTGTTGAAAATTCCCTTTTCTATTGCGCCGATAGCCTAGGGTTAAGAGTCTCCGACTGATGTCAAATCGGTCGGGTTTCGATCCTGGCTTGAAGCAATCGTATGACTAGCCACACTGATGAGCTGTGATACAGCAAAACCGTCTGTCTGTGGATGACTAATATATATATATATATATATATATATATATATATCTGTAGATAACAGTGTTAAATTAAATCGAATATAAAACATGTGTAAAAGATTATAACTCATTCAAAATATGTTTTTAATATCTTGAAAACTTATTCTTGATCCATTTTGAGTAGGCACCTCCGCTTTTTGCGGGAAACCAGATAGCGTAATGAAAAAGGCCACAAACTTAATAAAAATAAAGTTTTATCGTCAAAATGTTTAGGTTATTATGAAAGACCAAAGTACTTTTTAATTATATTTTGAAATTTTTTAATTGTTTCTAACACGTTCGAAATTTTGGTTAAAAATCTTCTTTTGTTTTCGTCATCGCGGTGGCTAACAAATAATATTGACGTTTTTGCGCTTTTTTCCATTGAAAACATTGATTTGGAAATTCTTGTAAAAAATCAAATAATTGTCCGATTTTAATGAAATTTTCAGGACTTATTCACAAATAAATGAAGTTATTTTTTAACTGTTTTTTTTAGAAAATTTTGGTAAAAAAATATGTTTTTAATCACCTATTTTTTTTTTCAAATTTGAGCTATTCTAACTGAAAATCTGCTCTGAATTGAAAAATAATGAATCAAATAAAACTATGACATTACTTAATTAGAAAATTTTTTAATTGCTTTTGTAAATAAATTATATTAAGGATATTACTGTCTGAAAAAATAAAATTTTTCTGATGAATAATGAATTTTTACAAGAATTTTTCATTTTTAAAAATTTAATTATAATAATTTCTAATGGTTGAAAATCGTGTACAATTCTGTATTAGGCTATTTCCTGGATGTGATATAGTAATTAAGTGGAAACAAAATTTACAAATCGAAAATTGAAAAGATTAATCAACTTAGTTGTGCTATTTTATTTTTAAAATATTTTTTTATTTCGTATTTTTTTTACTTAATACGTTCATTATTTTCATGTATGGTAGACTGGAATTGATATTATTATAATCTAAAAGTTTTGTCCCTTTATTATGTCACTTTAGTTACGTTTCAAGAGGTTTTCAAAATTTCTATCCAGCTTTAAAATTTTAAAGCTTAAACTAAGTTTTACTTTTTTCAATTACTATTTCGCTAAATATTTTCATTTTATGTATTTACATTTAGTGTGGGTCATTGAGTAATCATGGTATTTCATTTGTTATTAAATTATAAAATTAATTGAAGAAAATTTTATAGTATTTTAACTTTTTTTATTTTTACATCCTCGAAATGTAAATAAAAGTCAATAAAATATTAAATAATCGCGGAAAATATGTTCATTTGTAAGAATTACTAGGTAGTTAAAAACCAAAAATAAAAAAAAATAAAATGGGTTCACTTAGATTTTTGATAATTGGGTCATCCATAGTAGCTGTCGTCGCTTCGTCTATCACCAGCCAAACGTTGGATCAGATGAATAGGACCAATTGTTAATAATTATTTGTATATTATTTTTTATGCAAAAAGTAAATAATATTTATTTCAAATCAGATTAATTTAACTTTAAATTTTCTAATTTTACTAAAATAACGTGTCAGAAATATATATTTATTTTTTGAAACAATTTTAAAATAGAAAAATTTGGTTTGTTTACAAATTTCTTAAAATTAAGAAAATGGCTGCTTTTAAGAAAAATTTAAGAAATCGAAATTAAATTTGACATTCCAATCTACATAATTTCTATCTGAAATACACCAGAATATTTTATTTAGTGAAAATAGTAAATTTAATTCGAAACTTTTAATTAAAGCTAAAATGAAATATTCAAGAAAGATTTTTCATTTTTAAAATTTAATTTTAAACCTTAGATATCAAAAATTTATGCCCAAAATGTGGAGGTCCCTAGTTTTGAGTGATATGCATATCAGCAGCTAATTTAAAAAATGATTTACTTTTTGTTGTTAACTGGAGTCAAGGAATCGCTTGTTAATTGTAAGACCTCCAAAACAAAACTGCTTTCTTTTAATCGTCTTGGGGTACTCTTTCTCCCTTCCATCCACATGGCTGATGCTAACCTCCAGGAGAACGATTCATTGCTCCTTCTCAGATGAACGTTTTCCGCTGACATGAATTGGAAATAATTATATTGAATTAATCGCTAGGGTCTTTTATTAGAAATATTAATTCCTTGTGTCTTTCTAGACAATTTGTCTCGTCAGAATCTATCATACTTTTTTGTTTATTTTTTGTTATAATTCTACCATTCATCCTTGCTACAAATATTGCTGCCACATTCGGTCTGTTGCTCCTGCTATATATTTATTCTTGATAAAATAGAAAGAAGAATCTGTTATGTTATTGATCCTGACCTGGCATCTCAGTTTCAGTTCCTTTCCCACCGCCATAACATAGCTTCCCTGTGCCTTTCATGCCTAATTGTTCTGATTAACTTTCCTCTATGGTACCTAGACTTTATGAATTTAAGCGCAGTATTAGATTAGCGACAAGGTCTTATCATTTTACAGTTGAAATGGCTGGATGTAATCAAATGTTCTATGAATTATTTCTCTCTCACTTCACGCTTGTGGAACTCTTTTCTAGTTTCTTGCGTCCCACTCAAGTTTGATTTTCAAAAATTGAAATGCAATGTCAATCGTTAACATCTGTTTTCTTAATTCTTGTTCTTTTATTATTCTCTCTTTCTTAATAGTGTTTTTTTCTTATATTCTCTAAATAACCCCCTTGAGTCTTAGTGGCTTCATTGCCTTACTTGGGGTGAAATGATTTAAAAAAAAACTATTGTGCTTAGGAAAACTAAAAGGAAAAATAAAATAGGTAGGAAAATCATAAATTTGTAGTTACGAAAACACTGAAACCAATTCCTTTTGAGAAGAATCTATCTAACGCTTTTCTTTCTTTTTTTTTTTTTCTCTCTTCAAATTCTGAGTATCTAAGATCATTATTAAGATCTGGATCTAAATTCCATTCTTCAGAAGTGTTAAAAATTGCTTTTGGAGCTGTTGCAAATTCATTTAACTTTCTGGAGTATCTTTATCCTCCATATATATTCATCCTTTCATTCCTATGCGTGCAGTTGGTCACCGTTAAGTGTGATTCGGTCTTTTGATGCTTTTTAATCAAGGACAGTTTCTTTTTCTTCTTTTGCAATGATTTTTCCTTGGCCATCCGCTTCCAAAGTAAATCTGTTTAATCAATTTTCAGGATCTGCTTGTCGTCAAACCTTTCCACGAAAAGCTTTTGAAAATTCTATTAAGTGTTTTGCTGATTATTAATGCTGACAGATTTCCGCTTAAATTCTAACCCTGCGAAATACTTTACATTTTCTTGAACCGTTCGAACCAGATGCCTATAAAAATTATTTCTACTATCGCTTCATATTCTTATTGCAAAACCGAAAAGAGGCAGAATGTTTTTGTTTTAATTCTATAGCTATTAGCGAAATGTGCTTCTATAGATATTAACGAAATGTGGTTCTAATAACAAGCCTTGAGCCATATTACTTATAATCGTTCGATTTCAATCATTTTCGAATTTCAAGTTGATTGTATAATAGAGAAAAATGAAGCACCTCTTTTTATATTTTTATCAACATCTTTCTTTAAAATGGTTCGAATCATTGATTCGTTTAATTTAAATAAGGGACCTATCTCTGTTTTTTCTTTCTCCTCTCCAGTGTATCTTTTAATTATTTCAATATTCTTGTAGCATTTGAACCTTTTTTTCAAAAAAAACAAGACTTCTCATATTTATTTCCGTTTGTATCCATTGCTGTCTAACCGGGAAAATATTCTTAATTAAAAAATAAATAGTGTGGGTTATTACCAGAAGGAAGAGTAACATATCCATCCTCTGCTGCTGCTGCTGCTGCTGCTGGGCAAATTAAACAAAGCGCCCGTTAAAGCGTGACACGTGACTTGGTGTTAAGATGCTGCTTGCCTGAAGTCGCTATGCAAACGACATACAGCTAAATTCGGAATTTAATATTTCCCATGTTGAGTAGAATTGATTCGTGATAAATAGAGATTGCATTTAATAAACTGTGTCAATTCGATAACAGTGCTAATGAAAACCGTGTTAAACAAGAAAATTCTATATATGCTGCCCAATTCCGAATTCGATATAATCTAAACTTCTCAGAAGTTCCGTCTATATCTCTGAGATGATGTATTATGATTACTTACATTATTTACATTATTCGGGCTGATATCGTCATCTTCATTGCTATATTCACAACGCTTCGGCCGTTCTACGCTCCAGACTTCTTCAAGTGAATGAAATTTCGAACCGAACCCTTTATTTCGTCCACCCGGGTAGATTGTTCTAGGTCCACGTGCCATGCCTCTTCCGGATGTCTCTGTTATTTTCTTTTACCTAAACTCTCCAAGTTTTGGTTCACCACTGCAATGGCCTGGTACTGAACTCACAACTCTTTGGGTCCAGTCACTGGAGTGGAACGATAACGGTTAACTCTAGACTTGCACAGGTTAGGGAAATATTCTGTTGGTCAGTGGTTTGTGGGAAGAAGCTGATTGAACTTTCTTTTCGCCGATGAAATACAGAGATGGTGTTGGTGATTTGCTACTACGTAAGTGCCATGGTTGGGCCTCGCCGTGAAGTTTAGACCAAGGAATGTCGTTCGTCCGAGCACTTTCCATGGTAGTAAATTGCTAGGTCTGCTGCTAGAATGGTTGGTTTACTGTGTCGTGCTTGATAATCTTTCTCGCCAGAACCCATCTTGCACGTTTAGAAAATCTGTCATTCGTCCAAGCATCGTTTATTATTGCCACATTTGGGCTGGTGCTCCTACTATATATTTCTAGATTCTTGACAAAACCCAAGGAAGGGTTTGTAATGTTATTGATCCTGACCTGGCATCTCAACTTCAGTCTCTTTCCCACCGACGTGACGTGGCTTTCCTTATGACAATTGCTCTAATGCGTTCTCCTCTTTGTTACACCGACCGCATAAATTTAAGCGTGCTACTAGACTGGTAACTCGGCCCAATCGTTTTAATGTTGAATTAGCTAGATGTCTGTTCTAGTCTGATATTTTATTTTCTCGCAATTCTCGCCTTTGGAACTCACTTCCGCTTTCTTACATTATTCAAAAATCTATCGCCATCTTCTATATTCCTCTTAAGTAAGCCTTTGCGTCTTAGTGACATTATCGCCTTTCTTGGGATAAAGTGATTAAAATAAACTGATTCATCCTAGAATTACTACACGGTGTCAGATTTTATTATGCAAGTTAATGTTTTCAAATTTAAATTGGTATTAACCAATCGATATTAACAAAAAGTTTACGATATATTTATATGATAAATTATTTATATTTATATGAGAAATATGTGATGTGATTTTCTGCTTATAATATTCATCCTTATTAGAAAATACTGATAACTTATTTTAGAAATGTCAGGCTTTATTATGCAAACAAAATACAACATATTACGTATTAATTATGAACTTCTTGACATTCTATAACCCTTATCAATCTTCCATTCATTGATTTTGTTCACCTTTCTAAGGTTTCAACTGTAACTTCAAGTTACCTAGAAATCTTTGTATAATCCGCTTTTGGCCCTGCACTGCTGCTGCCTTTCGTTTCGATTTGTCGATCTATTGTTTTCTGTGCGAGCGCTACCAAAATCGTAGTATTCTTAGCGTAGTTGGCGGTGTTTTTGATTTTCACGTCCATCGCATATCGATATCCGTTAGCTGGCAGGTAATCAGATTTCTGCAGGGATTTCGCCTGGTGAGGCGTTGTCATTCCGCGGAGATTTCAGGTTTTAATTTTCTGCTGGTTAACAATCTTTCGGTAGGAAAATTATTCTAGCAGTAATTCTTAGTAATTTGAGATATCTCGGTCTTGGCACTGTCAGCAGCTGGGTGAAAGGATTTTTACCCCGGACTTGACCTATCTTGTCATATGATATCTTCGTCTCTCTTTGGGCTCTCTGTACTCGATTTCTATTGGCAGGCTTATATAAGAAATTTATGACCTTGATTTATTGCATACTTTTCGATAAGTTATTCATAACGTTTCTTTGTTGAAAAGTCAGGCCCAAATTTGGTCAGGCCAAGACCCGATGCTGAAGTTTTGCTAACGATATGTGGGGTTTGATAATATAAATAGCAATAATTCTTTATTGGAATTTGGGAAATTTTAGAAGACCACAAAACTTGTCATAGTGCTCCGGATGCAACTGTGTAGGTGGAGGAAGATCTAGTTTTCCTAAATCTTAATGAATTCTAATTGGTTTATTTCAGGTTCAAATCTTTCTAAAGCTTTCTTCAAACTCATTTTATGGCTTCTAATTATTAGTTTTCAATCCTTTGTTTCTTTTCTTATTCTGCCTAATTTTTCACAGCTTAATCTTAATTATTTCCTACTTCAAATTCTGATTAAATATTCTCATGCATTAAAATATCCAACCTGGATTGCCACCCTGTTCTATTCCTTCATTTAGTAAAACGTTGAACTCTGGTTACCAGCCTGTTTTATTTGCTTAAATATAGTTTTCTATTCTCATGCAGCTTTTAATAATGAAAGGGATGTTTTCTATTGGATTAATGTTTGGATCGAGTCAGGTTCATTCCATTAACTTGTATTTTTAATCTCTTTCTTGGCAACGTAGACAATAGTACGCCTTTCAGATTTTGAAGGAACATCGTCTGGCATTAATATACTCTTTAGATTAAATCCTTTTATACCACTCAGAAAACAACTTGTTTAAGAATTTTAAATAATTATCTGCATTTATCTTGATGCCATCATCACATTTGAAAGGGCTTATAATTTTATTGCTTAGAATACTACCCCAAAACCTTACGCCATCCCCACTGTTATATTCTAACTTATGTTGTTTTTTTTTTCTTTTCTGTGAAGGTCTCAATGAATGGGGTAGCCATCAAACCCTTCTTTACAGCTGCATTTAAATACTGAGAAATCAGCTTTTACACGTTTCGCTTTCTGATGTTTACCTAAAGATGATAGTTTGATTCCTTTTATATCTTTAGCCAGTGGTCTTAATATTCTACGTTTTCTCTCTCTGTTTGCATTTACAACACTATGTATAATAGTATAGCTATTGTGCTTATTTTAGATCTATAAAGATTGCCATCGGCTGTAAGAAAGATATAATCTCAAAAGAAGAACAAGATATTGTAAAAAAAAAGAAGAAAAAAGTAGCTTTACGAATACCACAGAAAAGATATTTGAGAAAAATTAAACGGGTTAAGTGGACTGATCAGCAAGAGAATAGTTGAGGAAGATCCTAAACTATTTTCTTGCTGATCAGTTTTCCAAAAAGATCTAGTTTTATTCTCATGATCCTGAACAAATTTTAAACGAGCATCCCTATATTTCTTCAAAAGTAGTAGAGTTTTTTTCTCGAAGGACGCGATCTTAGTTGATTTCTATGAAGTTCATTGCTTATTGTTCGCTTCGTAACAATAATACTTGACGCTTTTAATTCTTCCTGCATTTCTCTGCGAGTAGTCATTGGATTTTCTTGAATTTTGCGATGAATTCTTCTCATTGATCTGGGAGAAATCTTGCGTTGAGCGCCAGATCTCGATTTGTTTTCAACAGTTTTCATCTTTTTATACTTAGCAATAACGGAATTAATATTAATAAATGGTATATTCAGGAGATCTGCTATTTTTCTATAGCTTTTGCCTTTCTTCCAGTGTTTGATGAGCAATTCCTTTTATGAATTTGATAGTTCCTTGCCTTTCCCCATGATGTGAATTATATATACGGTTTGTGTGCAGAGATAACCTTATATAAGAAATGAATTGCAGAATGTTCTAGAATGTTCCGGTAACAAGATAATTGGGAGAATCTAGCAAAATCATACAAAGAATTACGTAAATAAATGTAATTTAAGCCTTTTGATATTAAAGACATATTTTATATGAATACTTTTTTCGCCTCGAAATTTTATAAATAACACATAATTTCATTTACAAGAAAGTTTTGTAATAAATTTTTGCATATTGTAGCATTATGCCATGGTGGAGAAATATTGTATGGATTTGAAGTTTTTTTCATAGCTTATAACTATGTTAATTAAAAAAAATCATGGTGTACGAATATTTATTTTCCTCCACTGTATGTAGTTAAGTTAGATGTACATATACACAGTGTCATCTAGACAGGTGTGCCGGACATGTATATGTATAAGTGTCTCATCAATTCCAATATTTCTGTCTTTTAGTCAATCTGAACTTATTTATTTCAGTGTCAAAATTCCTCTTGTAAGATTTGGCAAAAGAACTCTTGATTGTCTGTAATAACTGTCATCGTTAAATTGTACGCACGAGTGAGATTTTTTTGTGCATTTTATATAGGAGAAGAATTTGTTGTGGGCTTTCTTCTATTACTCCTTCGTATTCTTCACCCCCACCCCCTTTCTTCTTTCACCTTCTCTATCTTCTTCTTCTTCCTCCTCCTCTTCTTTTGTTCTCCATGTTCATATTTCTATTCTAACCTTCCTCTCCTCCTTCACTTCCTCTTTCTTCATACTCCTTTTCTTCTCGCTTTTCTTCTCCCTTTTCTTCTTCTTCCTCTCCTACTCTATATTCTTCTTACTCAATTCACTCTCTTGCTTACCCTGTCCATATTTTGCCTCTCTGCTTTCATTTCTTATTCTTTATCTGCCTCCAACCGCCTTTCTTTTCTTCTTTCACAAAATCCTGATCCCACTTTCGAATCTGCCCAATAGCTACTTCTATGGAAAATGCGCGGACGACCTACATCTCTTGATCCAGCCAGGTCTTACCTTTACGGCTAGGACCCACCATGACACTCACATTGTAGCAAACCACCTGCATTCCCTCCGTGTTCCATCGGTGAGAAGTAAGTTCCACACGAACAGCTTCTTCCCAAGAACGGCTGCACTGTAGAACAGACTCACAAAGGATGTTTCCCTGATCACTACAATCTTAACCTGTTCAAGTCTAGAATTAATCGTTATCTTCCCCTTCTATCCATATAAACTGTCTCTTAACGTAACCCTCTACCTCGAGTGGCCCCCGAGCCTTGTACGGGTGAACCTTATTGTAAAAAAAAACAAAACATTGATGTACGTGCTACTATAAGTGCTATTGATTTAAAGGGAACCACTAGTTGCGTGCAAAATGATGTCATTCCCTATATAATCGGCACCCGCTCAAATTCGTGCATCAAGATCGTCATGCTCTCCCGCTTAATCCCTTTCTTCCCTCAGGAGATGACTGTGAAGACCCGGCCTTCTCCTGAAGAATCATGAGCTGGAGTCGCAGAGGAGTGCGTGTGGTAGACCAGGTTGAAGTTGCCGGTCCTCCTGACAGCATACCACTATCCTCTTCATGTTGACGGTTGGACTCGAAATTTTTGATCCTCCTTCGGATGATCCTACCCAAGAAGACCGATTTCAATGGTTTCCCAGGTCTCAGACTCAATATACCGCGTGTATTTACGGATTCACATACCATTTTTAAAGTTTACACCTGATTATGATAGATGGCGGAAACTGGGCCCGTAAACTTTGTATTAATGTTATTTTAATGCCCATAACAATTTGTGCATTGGAGGGTGAAAACCATAATTGTATCCGTGTGACTGCATACGAGCAGACAAGTACAAAGTGTTAGAATGCAGATGAGTTTGTCTTATATTGTGTTTCACGTTTTATATATTATCATGACTTAATGCATACGTTCAGATATATAGCAAACAATAATAGAACGATGCTACATAAAAGTAAGAATTAGATGAACATTCTACCCTCGGAGATTAAATAAAGGGTACAGTTCGAAATTCCCTGTAGCTTATCCACCGGTTAAAACGTCGTGATAGAAACAACAACAATGAGGACAATAGTCTGAATATAAATAAGACAAATAATGAGAACGCCCATGAATTTAGGCAAAAACGAAAATAATAAATAATTATAAATAAAATAAAATTAAAAATCAATCATTCAATCAATAATATCTGTGAATAAATATATAATTAATAAACATAGATAAATATATATAATTAAAAAATAGAAAATACAGGGTGCGATAGATAAATCGTCGTCTAAATGACGTAAAAATGAAAATAACACTGACATCTCATTCTAAAAGATATATTTATCAAAATTACACAAAAATATCTTGAAATACTAAAGAGTACATTTGTTCTATAAAATCATCATTAGTTTCAACCACAACCCCCTGACGACTTCGGAATCTCCTGTACCTCTTTTGGACGGTCTCTATGTTTAAGTTGGTGAATCCTGCCATGATTCTTGCCTTCAGTTCATCTTTGTGGTTCGAGTTTTGTTGGTCTCTCGATCACACTTAATAATCAAGGGGAATGAAATCTGGGGAGTTAGGTGGCCAGGTGTAAATGGAGATGTGGTCGCAGAAATTGCTTGACAGTCATACCTAAGTTTTCCTGCTGGTGTGGTATGGTGCAGAATCCTGTTGTCACACATAGTCTTCCAGCAGCCACCCCCTTGACCCAGTGATGTACTACCTTCTCAAGGCATTGTAGGCTTCTGTGTTGAGTCTGGGAAGATTAATGCAGGCATAACGTTGCCATCACTAGTAATCACCATTAGACTCATCCAACTCTTTTCGAATCCTCTGCACTCTCCTCTGATTGACACCCAAACACTCTGCAATGTTCGTATTGGGGCTTCCGGTGCAAATGCCAAACAGTACAGCAAGCCGTTTTCAAAATTCTGGCGAAGTGAATTACATCGTAGTGCTCTTTTTCTCACAAACGGTGCCCAACTGCTCCTACCATACTGTGCAGTCGACAAAATCAAAAACAAATAACGCGCTTGCGCGAAATTAAAAATATAAGATGTCGACAATTTACCCATCACGCCCTGTACGTCTGTTTATAGGTGCATGCATACTTGTGAGGGATTTTTGTCTTATCTTTCAAGCAGTTGTTGTTCTTCTCAATTTATTAAATAATTTATTTCCTTTCATATAATATCCTCTTCTTTAAAATGTTTTTATATAAAATATCAGCCGATAAAAGGCACGAGAGTCACTCAAGATAGAGAGATATTGTTAAAAGGATAATGGTGTGTGGGATATAAACGAAAGAGGTGATAGAACTAGAATATTATGAGGACAACGAAGATAGATAGGAATTGACTCTTGACTTGAAATAGTTAAAATTGTCGTGTTTAGGGAAGCATCTGTTCCAGAAAATAGCAATTCTTGAAAAAAATGCTCCTTGAACGGAACTATCTCTTTACATTCGGAATACAGGAGAGAGGAGTTTGTTTTGACACCGTAGAGGTGGCATCATGTGTGTCCCAGCTGTAAAGGCATGAATTGATGGAATTAATGAATTCAACCAATCTGAACATATGCTCCTCACACACAAACCCTCTAAGAGATACACAAGTACATATTTTGTAGCGCAATGAAAGCTTTAATGATAAAGAACAACATTTTTATTATTTTCTTTTAAAAAAATTTTCAGTAAAGATTGAATTTTCTAAAATTTCATTAGAAACAGAAAAGAATGCTTAACTACTATATAATATCAATCTTCCTATATGACAGTGAATGTTGTACAACTTCCAACTTCGTTAAATAAAAGACTTGGGCCAACAGAAATGTCGTCCTACAGAAGGGCACGGAGAATATCATAGACGGAACGTGGATTATTTAAGGAAAGCGGAAAGAAAAAGTCACTTATATTTGAATCAGAAAGAGGCACTTGAATTTCCATGGACACATAATGATGAAAGAAGGCTCGGAAAATTTGAAACTCACAGGATGTATCAAAGAGAAAAAAGAAGAGGAACCAACAAATAACCAACCTAATGAGCTTGTGTAAATAGGTAACAGAATAAGGACTGGAAGCGGAAAGACAATGATCTACCACGTCCTGAATGGACACGGCACGAAGAAGAAGAAGAAGGAAACAAAGAAGAAGAAAGAAGAAAAAGAAGAAAATAGAAGAACGAAGAAAAAGAAAAAGAGAAAGAAAAAGAAGGTACAATGTTTATTTCGTTTTAATAATCTATTTTCCCGCTATCCCATGTATTTTCACACATATACATAACGCATACGTACACACTTATACATGTTGAGCTGAAGAAGAGTCTAGCGTAGAATGATAGTTAACACACTGATAAATTCTATTATCATATGTGGTCCATTATCGTGACCTTGTACCAGGTTTAAGCTTTTTTAAATACCATATTGCGCCAGGATGTAGGCGATCGGGATTCTTCCTTTAATAAGTGAGAACTGCCAAAACTTATTAGGTTAACTTCTCAACAGTTTTGAATTCATAGTTTTTCTTTCAAGTAGACTGGTTGCCAACCCCAAGTCAAAGAACAGGTTAGATTGAACTGCTGTTTAAATAGGAAATAATAAAACTCAATTTATATTCTTTTGTGTATCATGTCCCTTCAGAACATGAACGATCAAGGCTCTCCACAACTTCTTTTTCTTTATAAATCTAAGCATTGAGCGAGTCTTTACATTTAAGTCACAGGAATGTTTTATTTTCCAATTGCGATCAGTACATTTAATAAATAAAACAATCCTATAACTCTAGATACATACATAAGTTGTCAGTCGATTTAAAAAAAAAAACTTGTATAAAAGAGGGATTGCTGTCCAAATACACAATTATATATAGTACATCTCAAACAAGACCTAAAAAGTTTGAGGAACCGGGCCTTCTATCATATCGTAGACCTAAGAACCTTAAAAAAATTATAGGTAGTAACCAAATTTCAGATGATAAGGTAAACCGTAATCGACCAAAAGTAAAAACAACAGGATTTTCTCAACCGTGTAACAACAAAAGCTGATGTTGGAACCACATTAGACACACCAATTCGTTCACTAGAACAGTCGCTAAATCTACTTTCAAAATCTACCACAACTCTAACTGGAGAAGACATAACATAATTTACTTAACAGAATGCCTACTATGCCAGAAACAATGTGCGGGAAAAACTGAATGGTTCTTTCACTACAGAATTAATAATTATCGGTATAGGATCAAGTCGGCTCCCTACGAAAGACTATTACCTGTCGAACAGCATTTCCGACTAGAAAACATGATTATAAAAGCCATGTAAAATTCACTATAATTGAAAAAAAAGAAATAGACAGAAAAAAATAACCTTAGAAAAATGAAAAATATAAATGGATTTTGCGCCTCAAAACACTTCGTCCAGACGGGCTTAACCACAAATTTAACAACATTGATAAAATTCATATATAAGCCTATAAGCCTCAGGAATCTCCCAGTATCTATCTTAAAAACAACTTGAAAGGGGCCGTTTAACTAATACAAGAACTAACCAAAATTAAAGATAAAAAATGAAAACTACAGATAAAGTTTACTTTCTTCAGAGACAGTCATTCACATCTGTAGCTAACTGCTGCAAGGAATTTTTTTCTCCTGATGATGGCCAAAACCAGTCGAGGATGGAATAATAAAACAAAATATATTAATATACGACCCAGTGTTAAAAATTTTAATTTTTTAATATTTTCTATTGTTCAAAAAATATATATTTGTGTGTGTGTGATACGTGAATAGCTACGATGTCTCGGTGCCTCATGATGTAATTGAAAGAATTTAACAGATCGCATTTTCTATAGGAAGACAACAAAAAAGGTTCCGTTTTTCAAAAAGGACAATCACAGACGATGAAAATGGATTGTTTACAACAATGTGGAGCGAAAAACGTTCTGGAGAAAAGGAAATGTAAATAGGTTTCTCATGTCCAATGTTATCGCTCTCTCCAGTATTGATAAGGAGTTTCCTTCCTCACCTTTTGTTTGAAATTGTGTGGAACGTCAACATCATGAAAGTTATTTTCTCTTCCAGTTACAAGTGCTATCCATTTTAGTTGTTGTTGCGTCTGAAAGTTTTCAAACGGTATAGTGGAACAAAATGACATGTGGTTGAATAATTTTTATAATATTGCTCACCCAATACAAGACCTAAGAGCCACTCCAGATAGAGGGATATTAAATGAGGTTTTGTTGTAAGGTTGTATAGAGAGGGAGAAGAGGCGCATATTATGAGGATATCTAGGATAGATAACGGTTGAACATGCACTTCGTGGAAACATTCTCTGGAAAGTCTCTTCCACAATTCAACAGTTCAAGATGTCTGGGTAGAACTTCTTCTTGACCAATGGAATATGAAGGGAATGAGAATAAGTTGACTCAGTATATGACAGGGCTTTAGCTGTGAGTGTCTGAAAAGGTGGAACCAAGGAATAGTATTATAAACAAGAGTATTATAAGTGAAATTCATTTATTAACGTAACGAATTTATGTCCCTACCTAACAACGTTTCAGTTCAAATCAGGTAAGTTTTCGTCAGATTGGTGCCATTAGTTTACTGGTATTTTGCGTTTCAATATTCTAGTACTTTCATCCGATGAATCTAAGACACTGTGTTAAGGTAAAGTTATGTTAAGCTCGTTATTACTTATGAAGTATATTTGTATATGATGAGAGTCCTTATCTTGCAAACACAGATTTTCTTCCACTTTGATGAGTTTGTTTCAACGAGTGTTACCGATCCACTATGCCTAAGCCTAATTAGCCAACAGTTCTAAGCCGTAGTCCTTAGACGAGTTTAAATGCAGTCTTTTGTGTGGAAATATAGATGATAAGATAATGGCAAACTGAAAGCAGAGTTGATGCGGCGAATAATAAAAGATGCTAAATATAAGTTTCCTGATAAAGAAAATCTAATCACCTCCATGTGGTTTTCATGTTTTCCTTTCAATATTACCCTTCTTTTATACCGTGGTCTCTCCTTTCCGTTTTTATTTGTGAGATGCAGAAGGCCGAAATGCAGAAAAAAAAAACTGTCAAAAGCAATTTGCCAAAGCGAATGCTTCAGCTTTTTATAAACCTACGAACTCTAAACGGGAATCCATTATATGCAGACCGAGTGAAATCTATCTACTAAACTAATATTGGGAACGATATACAAATCTATATATTAGGTTAATATTGGGAAGGATATACAAATCCATATATTAGGCTATTAATGGGAAGGATATACAAATCTATAAATTAGACTAATATTGGGAAGGATATACAAATCTGTCTATTAGACTAATATTGGGAAGGATATACAAATCAATGTATTAGACTAATATTGGGAAGAATAGTCAAATCTATATATTAGTCTAGTATTGGGAAGAATATTCAAATCTATATATTACACTAATATTGGGAAGGATCTACAAATCTGTCTATTAGACTAATATTGGGAAAGATGTACAAATCTATATATTAGACTGTTGTAGCCTTGGAAGGGTTACTGAATGAGGAATAACCAAAACGGAGGTTGGAAATGAAATGGTAATCTTTATATCATCACCAAATACAATACTCGCCAGCGGCGTGAAGTAGGTAAACTACTGCTAGTGGTGGACTACTTAGACAGCATTTACCCCCAACACTTATAATAGTGTCCAACGTATTTATGAGGATTGGGACATGCCCATTAGTATTCATACGTACGGTATATAACATAGATTAATATTGGATAGTTGTAAGACAGAATGAAAACAAACTTATTAGGCCTTTCATCCTTTGGGTGGACTTCTTCAGACTAATAACCTTTTCAGCGATGGAATCACATAGGACAGAAAATAGAATATACGCCAGTTACAATTGTACATTGATATACGCTGAAGATATAGGAACAGTTAGCTTTAAATTAAATATTTTAAGATTTCGATGTAATCCAGATACGTAACTCGCATTTCTTTTTGTTTTTGTATTTCAGTCGTTTTGTAAAGTAAGTAGACATGTTGTATAATTCCGGATGCAAATCTACTGTATTAGATTCAGAAATTAGTACCCTTTCAATACGCTTTTGCCTTAATAAATTACTTTCTCTTTTAATAGTGCATTTCTTATGTCGATACTGTATCTCGTCAAACCTACTACGATGTTGACTAATGCACTGTGTGTATTCGTAAATGACCCTCTTTTGTGTTCATGTAATCTTTTTTTTTTTAATCATTTCACCACAATTTCGTTTGGTGCTGCATTTAAAGCTTTGAAGATTCTCGGTGGCAGGCAAGCAAGAAATCGGATGAAAGTTAAACAGGTGAGAAGTGTGAGAAAATAAATATTTGTTTAAATTTCTTGATGTTTCCCCTATGCATTTTTGTAACATTCTATTTTATAAATTCCTACTTCAAAAAATGTATTTGTTTTCTGCTAGTCGGCTTGTTGATTTTGTTTAGCGGTATATCAACCTCCAACGCCGAACACTAAATATTTTGAACGCAATTATATGCCTTCAACTACAGATAAAATGTATTGTTGGTTATTCTACTGTAAATATGTAGTGTTGGCTATATATATATATATATATATATATATATATATATATATATACTGCCAACACACGCACGCACACACACACACACACACACATATATATATATATATAAAGCTATTGATTGCTTTTATTTTTAGGTGGGGAGTTTCACTATTGTTTAATCAAAACTGGGACCCTAAGAAGTGCGACCACCCCGGATCAAGGTGGATCTAGGAACAACAGGAATTAAGAGCTGGTTCTGCGCTCCTGAAAACCTTCAATCTCCTGATCAGAGGCCTTGCTGCTGGAAGTAGTTTCTCGTCATACACAGGACTATTGTGCTAATCGAGTCTCTTATTATTTTTGAATTGGTTGTAAAAAGTATTATTGTAAAAAAAGTTTACATCGATTCTTTTTGGTTGTAGATTGTAAATAGTAATTTTCCCTTGTCTTATAAAGATTAATTCTGTGATTTTCACTTCTAATTCTATGAATTTAGTAAGCTTTAAGACGAGCATTATATATGAAACAATTAACATATTGGAGGAATTTAAAAGTATTTTCAATATAGTTCTCTTTATCATGTAAATATTGGAGGGAGGGTTACAAATTCTAAGTACTCTTAAATGGAAATCGTTAATTATTCAGGATTTTTCCGGTAATCAATTGTTTCTATTCCATTAGAAATTTCGATTATACGCCCCGCTATGTAAATCTCCTTTGATGTACCTTCAGAACGTAGATGGTCATGATTCTCCACAACTTCCTAACTCTTTTATTTGTAAGTAATGTTTGTCACCTAAGTATCTCTCCGAGTCCACATTCTGCTATCCGTTTACAAAAGTTTGTTAGGCAAGCTGCACATTTCCCTTTGCTTCTCTTCATTTCAGTATCTCCTGTGAGTTTTGAATTCTCCAAGCTGTATTCCCTCATTGAATTTCTGCAATTTCAACTTTATTTTTGAGATTCTAAGTACAAGTGTCCTTTTTTATTCCTCCTTTGCTTAGTTTAGTTTGTTTGATGCCCAACTTTACGAGCGTCTGTTCACGCTTTGTTGCTCTCACGTGTTCCACTGACCTGAGGTGGAACAACAACATTGAATCAATTGCTTCATCTACTGCAAGGAAAGTTCGTTCTCTATGTCGCACCGGAAGGTGTTTTGGCATGAGTCTATCCTTGAAATCTACAAATCTACCATTCATCCTTGCCACACTGTTGCCATAGATGGTCTGGTGTCCCCGCCGTTCATATCGAGTTAAATTTAACAGTTAAATTTAACCGCCTCTTCTACTCCAACAGCTTCTTCTCTCGCATTTCCCCGCCAGTGGAACTCCTTTCCTCCTATTTGCTTCCTTGATAGTTATAATAATCAAATATTCGTATGTAATGTCAATCGATATTTTCTGATGCCTTGATTCTCCATCCTTCACTACATCCTTTTCTCAAATACCCCCTCTTTACTCTTGCTCTCACTCTCTGTAACCCCTTGTGTGCTAGTGGCACTCTTGCCTTGCTTGGGGTGAGACATATATATATATATATATATATATAATATATATATATATATATTAAGCATATATATAGTGATGAGTTGGAAGGATTAACTTTTTATCTTCCTTCCATAATTCACGCACACACACACACACATATATATATATATATATATATATATATAATTGAAATATTTCTGATTTTGGGTGTGCATTTTAATAAAAAAAAGGTTACTCATGTTTCGTCTTCTCCTTTTTCTTAACAGGTTGTAGAGTGCTCGTTTATAGTTAGTCATCAGAACTTTTCCTGTGAAACACATGATTCTATTGTTTTCGTTTAATAACGGATCTGATGTATGGATTATAGATAATATAGTATGGATTATATTATGGATTAGAAAGAAAGAAAGAAAGAAAGAAAGAAAACATTGATGTGTCTAAGAATGAAGAGAGGAAAGATTTGAGAAATGGTATAGCACTGATATGAGAAAAAGAAGAAAGAAGTTATTATGGCGTGACAAAGAAAGAAAGAAAGAAAGAAGGAAAGAAAGAAAAATGGAAGAAAGAAAGAAGGAAAGAATGAAAGAAAGAAAGAGAGGGTGAACAAGAAATAAAAGCTTATTCAGACTGGCTGACAGGCCGAAAGAAGATAAAAGGAAGTTAATCCTTCCAACTCATCACTGTATATTCCTTGCTAATACTTCTTGTCAGAAGTAACTACAATATGCATACATATATCCACTTTATTAAATAAAATATTTAAGACTGAAATATTTTAGAATTTTACTTTCAAAAGGAATGAATTGCACATGACTAGCCATTTATTTTGCGGTTGTGAAGATGTTCTAAAGTAAGTTTTATTTTCTTTGTTAATTCTTTTCGGTCAAGTGAAATTTCAATTTTTCGCTAGATTTACTGATTTTGAATTGCCATTTTAAAAGATTTATCGCAGTAAAAACCCGACATTTAAAATCGATGTTATAAGAGAAAGAAGAGCAAAGAAAAATAGATAATGAAATTATGAGGAAATGGTGAATCGAAAAAATATAAAAAGAAAAACCTGACCGCTTCTCATTTCTCATTCTTTCGTGATGAATTAAGAAATAAAAAATAAAAAAAACTTTTCGCAACGATTAAAATACGAAGGGAATTGTAAATTCATTATTCATCATTTTAAGTTATTTTAAACCATGAAGTTTCCTTTTCCAAGAGTTATATTGCAACCAATCAAGAACTTATTTCTTTAATCAGCAGAGACATTAAAGATACCTATTCTTTTAAACCAGGGTAGGCAACCTACGACACGCGTGCCACACAATTTAGCTGTTTCAGTATCTGTCTATATTTCTGAGATGAGGTATTATGTACATTATTTACATCATTCGGATTATTGTCCTCATCTTTATTACCATATTTATTACAACGTTTCGGCCTTTCAGTATCTGTTTATATTTCTGAGATGAGGTATTATGTACATTATTTACATTATTCGGATTATTGTCCGCTTCTCGGACTATTGTCGCCATATTTATTACAACGTTTCGGCCGTTGTACACTCCGGCCTTCTTCAGGTGGTTGGAATGTCGAACTTAACCCTTTATTTCGCTCACTGGGGTAGATTGTTCTAGTTCCACGTGCGCATATTGCAATTTTGTTTTTGCTGTTATCATTCCATGTTTTTATCAGAGCTCATATTGCAACTTTTGTTGTTATTATCGCTTTTCTCTGGCACTCCTTATTACTGCTTCCCATATTGTATTCATTTCTATGCTTGGTCGGATCAGGAGATGGTTGCAGAAGACATTAGGTTTATAATACCCAGAAATTCATACACAGATGTCCTCAAGGACACGTAGCACAGTGGATAAAGGCATTGGTTAGATCCAGTGACAGGACCCAAAGACTGTGAGTTCAATACCCGGTTAAGGCAGTCGAGAAATAAAGGGTTCATTTCGACATTCCAACCAACTGAAGAAAGTCGGAGCGTACAACGGCCGAATCGTTGTAATAAATATGGCGACAAACATGAGGACAATAGTAAATAGTGTATATAATACCTCATTTCAGAAATATAAACAGATAAAATATATTGTAGAACTGGTATATTGACCTTGACGTGTATAAAAATATGTATGCTGTTGGTACACTTAATGATTTTCAAACTCAACGTCGGCACATAGCAAAATATTACCGACTCTTGTTTTAAACTTCTATGTGAGTACCATTTTTAAATTGGATCTGCAATATATCTAGTAAGCTTAGTTTAGTATGGTACAAGGTCACCAACGTGTATTAAGGATTGAAAACCAGCAATATTGATCTGCTTGATGATCTTGCTTTCCACAGTGAGGCCCCTGGAATCTGAGATATTACTACAAAATGTTAAAGTACTGGTTACCCTGTCGCCAGATAAGAACTTTCTCCTTCTTAGTGCCGTACCGCTTCCCTTCAGGACATGGGTGATCATGGCTCCCCAAAACTTCCAATTCCTTGTGGAAACTTAGCAGTTTTCTCCCTTTGCTAAAGCTCCCCACCACTGTTCATCCTCATTGTATGTCCAAGTGATTTCATCAGTCTCTTCCAGATTCTGAATATGCGTTCTTTTTTTCTGTTGCCTTCAGTTTTCTCTTCGTCTGAAGAGATTGTACACCATTCGCTGTCATGTAAGAGGATGGATACAATATAGCAATTCCAGCACTCTTTTCTTTGTTTCTAAAGTTTTATTTTTCTGTTTCTCAACATTTTGCTTAGCTTTTAGATCTTTCGATCGTCCAATGCGTACTTCGGATTTCGGTGCCACATTTTCCGTCCCGTGTTAAAACAATTCCCAGATGTTTAAATTTCTGTACTCGCTTGATATTGATATTTCCAATTTGTAAGTCGCATCTCAAGATTTTTCTCTTGCTGATGACCATACTTCCTGTCTTCTTGAAGTTGATGTTTAGATATGAAAATCAGATTGTATATAAGTGGGAAGGTTTTATACACACGTGAGTGGTGTTATCTTTCCTTGGAATTCACGTCAGAATATTTCACACCATATTTTGGTTAAAAGTAAATGTACAGTTTGTTTACGTCAGTTATTGTGTTTGTTCATCTATTTTTCGTTATATGAATTTATTTTCGTTGAATTGTTTTGTTTGTGGTGACGTAGGAACGCCAACATTGTAGCAGAATCCCAACATTTCGAGCCGACACCTAGTGCAGCAAGCCCTTCGGCGTGGCGAGTAGATAGGCCCAAGAAAATAGAACCGGTGCGAGAAGTTTGTTTCTGGCAATGAACTGCTACCAGTGCTCTCGCTTTTGGAGGCGGCTAATACCGGAACCATCTCTCTGTTGACTATGACATTAAAACTAGAAAAATAATCGGCGTCAACAGAAGGATCGCAGGAGATGCACTAAAAAGCCTCAAAATTGGGAACCAAGTAGAAGCAAGGCTATCTGGGAAATCCTGCTACAAACGGAAGACGCAGCTAAAGCACTGGCCAGCAGCATCGTCACAACTAAATGAGGTTTCAAACCGAGTATATGGGTACATGAAAGGCTAAAATGATGTTACATGGAGTGCTTTTATACATTTCAGAGGACAACTTGAGTTTTTTCTTCGCCCAATTTGGGGAGGTGGCCGATGTATCGTCCGTTAAAAGTAAGTTGGATATTGCCACCGAAGACATAAAAATTATGGTCACAGTGACCAGAAAAAAACTTTATGGACATACCCAATGTGCTAATATGTGGCGGTTGTCCAGTCTATGTTGTAGTGGAAGGCCGTCAGCCTCTCTACTGGTCCTGCGAGGACGCAGGGCATCTATCGAAAGCTTGTCCTGGGAAGAGGCCAGAACCACAAACCCAACTAACCACAAGCAAGAAAAATCAGCAGCAGAAGCCCCAACTGGAACAGCAACGAGCAGACCTTCAACCAGAACAGCAAAAAAGTCAAGTAGAAATGGAGGAAATGTTCCTCACCTCGATCATCCTCTTTAAAAAAAAAGTGGGAGAAAGGAAGAACATGAGGAAAAAGATGAAACAAAAGGCCCTTTTGAGGCCATTTTTAAAAGTAATTTCCGTCGATCGGAAGTTGACGGAAGACCCAAGAAATTTCCCTAACTCCCTAGGGTAATGACGTCAATAAGGTACACGCGCAGAGACCTAAAATTTTTGAACCACCTTTCGGCGGCATTGTCCTACATGGTCGTACGACGACACAGAGATGAGCTTAGGACAATCCGCAAATTTTTTGCCTAGTCAGTGACAAGGGGAACAAACTTAAAAAATGTGGTCACACTGATGAGAAACAGCAAGGATGGTGTGCGGGATTTCGATGATTACATGCCCATACCTCTGCTAAATCTCAAATCACTGTCCTTAGTGGACCTCAAGCCAGGGTTTCGCGTACGCCGATGAGGTATCCATGGTACAGAAGGCGACTGAACGGTACGAAAAGGTCACGGGTTTCAAGATTAACCGCAAAAATTCTTCCGGCTTGCGGTTAGGTGCCTATAAAGGGGTCTCCCTTCCGGGGCGCTCTGATTGGATTGACGGATTCGTCCGCATTCTTGGTGTGTGGTTTGGGCCCGGACTCCAGCTAGAGAAGAAATGGTCAGAGGTACAGGCAAAGGTCGGAGCGTCGGTCCGGACTTGGCCCGAAGGCGTTTGTCCTTGAATGGTAGAGTTGAGGCGTGTGCTACTTACGTCATTCCTCTCATCCTTTACCGGTTGCCTGTACTCAATCTCTGCAAACCATAGGAAGGCGACCGAGCGCTTGCTCTCCTCCCCCTTGTCGAGTGCAGTGACATTTGTGCCCAGTGTCCGTGTCATGAGGGGCTGGGAATGCTACACTTGGTGAATCATCGACACACCTCGCGATTGGCTTCCTACACCGCGCATTGACAAAGGACTCAATTTTGGAGGGTTGTGTTCGGGACGCTTTCTCTAGCCTTACCATCACTCCTCCCGTGTCTAAGATCTGAGCGCCGTCATAAGCTTCTAAATCATTCGAGTTTCCTCAAAGAATGTCAATCGGCCATGAGGATCGTTCTTCAGTCCAGTGACTTTTCACGGCCTAGGAGGGTCTTATATCGGGAATTAGTTGATGGGGTAGCGAAGGATCCACTGTGTGGGTGGTTCGGCTTGTCCGCGACCAAGTTGCGCTCTTTCTGGTCTTGGGTGACAGTGTCGAATTAACCCAGCAACTCCGAGTTTTCACTAACTTAGCAATTGGTTCGGACCGTGCTATCTCTCAATGACGTCGGCTTCAGATGGGGCTTGCCGGATTTCCTTGACTGTTATCGTCGTGACCTTGGCTTAGAGGAAACTGCTTCGCGCCCCTTCTAGCATTGTTCTCGGTGCGCCCCTTCTGGAAATATGTCGGCGAGTTGACAACGCGTATTGCTCCCGGAAAAACTCCTGCTCATTGCATACGCGTGTGATAATGTGCTGCCTCTATTCTGGGGTGAAACAGATGGTTTTTCTAACGCTGCTCGCCGATGGGTGATTTGGACGACGCGGATGGCGGGTATCTTGCGATACGAATACTATTCCCATCAGGATCTGATCGGATTCTTTGAGCATCAGCTCAAGATGAAGATCAGAACTGATAGAAAACGTTTGTTATCAACAGATTTCACTTAAAGATAGGTGAAAGTAGCGAGCTTGTGAAGGGGACTAAACTGGATTTTCTTTTTTAAGTCCCCTTGGTTACAATGTTAAGATAGATTCTCTTTGTATAACCCAGTTGGCGTTTCCTCAAAGAATGTCAACCGGCCATGAGGATTTTTCTTCAGTCCAGTGACTTTTCACGATCTAGGAGGGTCTTGTATCGGGAATTAGTTGAGGGGGTAGCACAAAGTTAATGTAGGTAAGTAGAACAAAGTTAATGTAGGTAAGTTTACTTCCTGGCCTTTTCTCGGCTTATCCTTTTTGCTATGATCTAAGTCGGCATTCCCAGCCACCCCAGTTTGTTTTTGTCCTACTTTTTTCGTCTCAACAGGGTCAGTCTTTGAATTTACCCTTGAAGACAGAATATAGCAGCCACTTTTATTTCTGAGTGGGTCGACGAGTCCTACAAAGATCTGTTAATTTCAGTTTGTGTGTTTTGTTATATTTTAGTTTGTTTTTAGGGTTCATCCCCCCCCTCTTATTTCATAGCATCACTATGTTTTTATATGTATTTTTCCATGGAGATAAGTAATTTTTATGTCATGGGGTGTTTTTGTAGGTTCCCTGTAAATATGGCGTATTGTGGTATATGTAGGAGTGAATGGTGAAAGATGACTTCTTGTGGCGAATGAGTAACGTGAATCTGATTAGCTAGGTATAGGATAGTTAATGTTGACCTGCTTCAATCCCCCTTTTGGCCTTGTGCCACATTGTATTTTTGCTATAATAAGGAGTTATCTTTCCTTGACTACACGGCGTATTTGTGATAACTTTATACGACACAACATGGCGTCGACGACGGGATATCTAATCTCGTTGGAGGATCGTGAGCTTAAGATTTGGATGAGATGGTAAATGAAGTAACGGATTTATTTCTAGCATCAGTGGGATGTGAGGCCGTAAAAAAATCTCCGTAATGGTCTAAGATGCTACAAGACTTAAACTTTGAAGAAAATGTCAACATTGTACAAGCAAATGTACACCCAAAAAAGAAACTGGTCATAGCTGAGAGGACGAAGTTTCTTGAAATCAGGCAGAACCCAGATGAAACCATTAGACAGTACATTCACAGGCTAAAAGACATAGAGAGGTAGTGTGAACTCAAAAAGTTGCTTTTAGGACTGATGTCTATAGAAGAGGAATTAATACAGTTAAGACATTGAAGGACTGTATGACGTCGAGAGTAAGTACAAAATTTTGGAGCAGCTTTAAGTTCAGAACATGAACATTGAAATGAGTTTTGAATTTTTACGACGAGAAATACTGGAATTTATGAAGTAAAAGCGCGAGATAAGAGTAGAGATTAGGTAAAGATAAATGGATTAACTATACTAATGCAAGTGGATACGGGTCGTGATGTAACGTTAATACCCAAGAATTTGGGTGGGGGATGGGAAGACCGAAATTAAGGAGGACCGATCTGCAATTGAAACAATTTGATGGGTCAGTCATTAAAATATTTGGATGCTTTTAGGGGTAGTTCGACGGTGACTCAATTCGAGGTAAAGCCAATGATAGTCTCCTGGGGGTTGATGTATTAATAATAGACACCCCAAAGTGGGTTAATTGCACGAAATTAGAAGAACCGGAAATTGGACTTTTAAAGGATTACGGGGCGAGTGTTCGGCTCAAAAAGAATAGCCAACCGGTATATTTTCAATGTCATAAAGTTCCAGTTCACCTTCTGCCTGTGATTAGGGCGAAACTTAATAAAATTATTAAACAAGGAATATTGGAGAAAGTCAACCAGGGAGGTAGCAATTGGGTTTCTCCAGTTGTAACCTTACGTAGAACCAATAGAGATTTAAGAATTTGTGGTGAAACAAAGTCAGTATAAATCCCCAGATATGTTCGGACTCCTTCCCATTGCTAAATATTGAAACGGGCTGTCATGAGTTTGCTGACATGAAACTTTTTGCCAAGACTGATCTGGAATCTGCGTATAATCAGATTAAAAATGACAACCATTTTCAAGAATCACCACGATAAACACTCTTATAGGTCTTCTAAGGTGGACTCGTCTGCCGTTTAGAATTAAAACACCCAATGACACCATTCCAAAAGGCTATTGAAAACATTTTGAAAGGAATAAGAAACATCATTGTCTATCAAGATGACATAAGTATTGGCGTTCGTACGGAGGAGGAGCTAAAGAATAAAACGGGATAGATTTTGAGCAGATTGAGTAATGCAGGCATAACAATTAATTGAGATAAGTGTAAATAAGAAAATTTCATACTTAGGATAACAAATATCTAAAGACGGGATCTCGCCAGATGACAGACTTATCAAAATATCAGAAATAAGTACACCATAAAATAAGAAAAAGAATCTTTCTTGGTGTTATGGGGTCCACCCTTTTTTCATACAAGTAGACTCGACCAGTGTTTACTTGTATTGCAGACAGTGAATACCCGGAAGTCGGAAGTGATACAGTGAAAGTGTGAGGTAACCGCTTTGTAGGAGTCACAGTTGCGAGCACGTAGACTCAGAAGGAAGTCTTATTTCGATACTGAATTTCCCAGACTGTATATATATTATTATTGCTACTATCCGCATTTCTGGATCTACTAACCGTATTACCAATTGTATTATTACGTCAATACATTTATTTGCTATATTTCATTCCTGCGTTTGTCATTCATTTGAAACCGGATTTCATCCCGGAATCCACAACACTTGGGTTTGATTAATTTTTATAATAAATATATACCACGATATAGCGACATGATTGAACCTTTTGTGAACTTGAGAAAGAAGAATAATGAATTTCAGTTGACAGAACGACAGGATGTGGCCTTCAATAAGCCAAAGGAAGCACTTAGAAACAAGCCAAGTTAAGGTATTTGACCCGACAAAAGAACCCACATTAACTACTAATGCTAGCGAAATGCCATAGCAGCGATCTTATCACAAGAGGAACATTCTATTATGTATTTGTCCAGAAAGTTGACGGTAGCAGAGAAGAATTATTCTAGCATAGAAAAAGAAGCGCTGGCAATTGTCTGGAGTACTGAAAGGGCGCGAAATTTGTTATTGGGTAAGAAATTTCTACTAAAGTCAGACTACAAACCCTTAGAGTTCATTTCCATATCGTGGAAAGAGTTGCCTAAAGTCACGTCGTCCAGAATTTTGAGGTGGGCGATTAAGCTATGGCATTCGATTTTGACATATTATGTATAGTAAAGGAAATGCCATTCCACACTTAGACGCATTGTCAAGATTGAATTTTAATACCTAGAATGTCGAAAAAAAGGATAGATGTGAGGACAGAATTTTGCACTGGGTAGAGACAGATGTGATCCTTTAGGAGGCTCAAGTTTGAAACTGAGCAGGATCCTGTATTAAAAAGAGTACTGAATAGAACACAGAATAATATATGGAGCAATGGCTCAATGGCTGAAAAGCCTTTTAAGAAAGCAAGACACAGATTAACAATTTAAAGAGGAGTCATATGTAATGGAGATCTTATTGTACTACCAAGTCTTTAAGAAAAGATATCATTAAATCAGTACACGATGACATACATGGTGATGTATTGAACACACAACTGAAGCTGAAACTGCAAGCCTGTT
Source organism: Acanthosepion lycidas (assembly GCA_963932145.1). NCBI lineage: Eukaryota > Metazoa > Mollusca > Cephalopoda > Sepiida > Sepiidae > Acanthosepion > Acanthosepion lycidas. The sequence goes on from OZ010571.1 coordinate 153,089,430, forward strand.
GGCTGGTTATATGTGAGACGAAGATTATATCAGAAAATGCCCTAAGTGTGTAAAGATAAAGAACTTTATGTAAGCCAAGATTCATTCATGGGGAAGAGAGAAAGAACCATGAATAAGAGTACCCGTAGATCATGCCATAGATTAAAGATGTAGGACTATTCCTCATACTAGTAGACTCATATTCAGATTGGCCTGAAGTGGCTAAAGTTTCGGACAGAAGAGCAAGTAGTGTAAAACAGGTGTTAAGAGTAGTATTTTCGAGGAACAGAGTACTTAAGAAATTGGTGTCGGATAATGCACCACAGTTTGCCGAAGAAAGCTTATGTATGTGGTCAACATGAATTGAATGTACGCCATCAAAACTACTCACATACCATCCTCAGTCAAATGGAATTGCAAGGAGGATGGTCCAGACAATAATAGTTGTGTTGAAAGCATTCTCTCGAGGAAATTGCAGCCTAGAAAATTATCTACCAAGATTACTTTTAAGTTACATGACCATTCCGCATGCAGGCAGAACACAAAGCCCTTCGGGATTGATGGGGGGACAAATTAGAGCCCCCCCCCCCAAACCATGTCCTTCTAAACAAATGAGAATGTATGGTATAAAAGGAATAAGGATTCGAATCCTGAGAAAGCTCAATTTGTAGTGCCAAAAGGATTTAATACAGCGATATTAACAAGAAATAGACAGGGCGTGTTAACTCATGAAGACCAATTTAGACTGGGCAGTGAGCGAGAAAATATTGAAATGGACGAAGATCCTGGTACAGAAGAGAGATCAGGATGATCACCAAGAAGAGGACGAGAGAATGAGCGTATCTAATGATTATGTGGAAAATCCGAAAAGATAGAGATACCTGCAAAAGAAGTATCTAGGCAATCATCACGAGAAAAGCGGTACACATTCTGGAGTGTTTCGTAGAAGTAGCAGTTCTACCTAGGACATAAAGCCTCTAAGGTTTGGGGAGATGTGGTGATATGCAAATTATATTGTATATAAGTGGGAAGGTTTCTACACTTGTGAGTAGAGTTACCTTTCCTTGACTACACGGCATACTTGTGAAAACTTTACAAAACAGGTAGTCCTTTTCTCTCTCTTTCTTCTGCGACCTTATATAGGAGGTCTTACAGTTTTCTTTCCGTGTCAACCATCAAAACAGTGTCTTCTGCGTATCATATATTGTTAACATTATGTTCACTGATTGTTTTTTACAGTGAGGTTCACAGTGTACAAGGCCCGGGGCCACTCAAAGTAGAGGGTTATAGTAACAGGCGGACAGGTGGGATAGATAACGGTTAACCCTAGACTTGAACAGATTAGGATTGTGGTGATCGAAGAAATTTCCCATTGAGAGTGGATTCACAAAGTTTGCGGGAAGAAACTTTTCGAGTGGAACCTACTTCTGACCAGTGAAACACGGAAGGAATGTAGGTGGTTTGCAACAATGTGAGTGTGTCATGGTGGGTCCTAGCTGTGAAGGTTAGACCTGGAGGAACTAAGGAATGTAGTGCTTCCGAGCACTTTCCATGGAAGTAGCGCGAGAGCAGTGAGCGGCTTGCCGCATCTGATCTGTGGGAGAGGGAGTTGCAGGGTCGAAAATAATATGTCACCCACAAGGCCTTGGAGACGCTTTTGAACTCTATCAAGATTGGAAAGTGAGGACTGGACAGCTCCTACCCAAATATGACGACAGTGTCGCATTTTAAGTCTGATCTGGCTCTTGGTAGAATCTCCAGCTTCCTTTCGATAGCCTCGCTGTATAAATCTTGGAGAAGACACAATATTACTATATTTATGAATTGGCTCTGAGAACTTCCTTTATATATACACTAAAAAGCAAAACGTGTGCCTGTTGTAGTGCGATGGTTAACAAACGCGTCTCACAAGCCAAATCGCTAGTGGGGTGAGTTTGATATTTACTAGGCGTGCGAATACCGCGATCTTGTGTCAAACAATTAAATAAATACTCGGAAAATGAATAAGTGGCTTTTCTAATGTTTGAGTCAGTCTAAATTTGCAAGCTATTATGTTCATTTGTAAACTTCATTCAATCATGATCCTACTAAGGTTGTAACTCCTTACTCTCTTTAAATTTTAATTACTCTCCACTATTTTCATCTTACTTGCGATATTATGGATATACATGTGCGCACTGTTTGAACATCTACATTATTGATAAAAACGTACAAAAGGACATACATAGTCTTTCAAGTGAATAGTAGGTGAGATTCATGAATCCAGACTAATTTAAGAAAATATTGTAAAAAAACAAAGGTGAAAATAAGCAAAGTTAGAGTTAGTAGATATGCGGATTTTACCAAAATAGTAATTATAATGATAGTGGCAATGGCAACTGTGAGAATATCCGTTTCCCTATAAGGAAACATTCGCCATTCATTGACTGAGCAGTTCGTTACTGTCGGTTGAAATTTATAGAATCTTTTTTAAAAGTAGTTTTTTCAGGATATAAAACTTTTCAAGTCAACTATTATTGCGCTTGTATTGATATGAATTTTATTCTACTCATTTTGTTTTTGGTAGTATGGAAAGCTAACATTTTGATTATATCGTTATTTTCTCTTCTAATTACATGTGCTGTCGATTTGAGTTGTTGCTGTTATATCTATCTAAAATCTAACTCCTTGTTGCTGACAATCCCGTTCTGGGAGAAATGGCCATATATCATTCGAGGTATTGAATCTTATCTACTTGTAATTCATATTTGCTCTATAATAAATATATTGAGTTCTCTTCTATTAATCAGTTTTAATGTTTTATATAACTACGATTCACTTGGATTATTGCCATGGATTTATATATATATATATACATACATATATATATATATATATATATATATATATATATATATATATATATATATATATATATATATTATCAAGACGTCTTACACTCCATTTATCGGATACAAGTTCTCTCATTTGAATACACATTACTGTCCACCTTCACAATACAGAAAAATACTCGTTGACAACACCAATATACGAAACCATGAAATTAATAAAAGAAAATTCAAGTTTTCGAGCTCCTTTATATCAAAAGCAAGCAAACAACACTGAACAAAATTCATTATGTGTGTAGTAGCACTGTTTTAAAATGCATTTGAGTTCACTAACATTTAACAGCATTTTGCAATCTACTATTTTGCAATTTACCATCTCTCGTTATCGCCCTTGGACTGGAAACGCTTGTTTACAAAAGATCATAACCACAACGGTTAATTTTGAAATAATTATAGCAGAGCGTGTTCGCGCGTTTTCAAAACCACTATCACAACAATTATATATATATATATATATATATATATATATATATGATGGGTGGGGAAATGTTTTCGACTTAATCAAGTAGGGTATAAAAAATCTCCGTTCAATTTTATGAATTGGCTCTGAGAACTTCCTTTATATATATATATATATATATATATATATAATATATATATATATATATTATATATACGTGTGTGTATGTATACATATATATAAATGTATGTATGTGAAAATGTGCATGGTATGTGCGTGCGACAGTCTGCTAGGGAATTGAGACCAAATTCTACGAAACCAAAGATATTCAGTAGAAAAAAAATCAGTATATTTTGGAGAAAAATTTGTAGACATGTTCAATCTAGAAAAACAGAAAAAGTAATTCAGTAAAACCGCAAGCAACTGTACACTCGTTTTCCGTTCATGTGGGCCATCACATTCCCGCTGGCGTTATTACACGAATCATTGGTAAATCTACAATCTACCATTCGTCCTTGCATTGAATACTATTGCCATATATGGTTTGCTGACCCCGATGTTCATCTCGAGGTCCTAGAAAAAATCCAGAGGCGAATGTCCAATGTGATAGGTCCTAATCTGGCATCTCGTCCTCAGTCTCTTTCTCACAAACGTGATGTGGTTTCCATCTGTCCTTTCTGCAAATATTTTTATGACAACTGCTCTGACGAGCTTCCCGGATTCTTCAAATATTCATATGTAATGTCAATCGACATCTTCTGATGCCTTGATTCTGATCCACGTCCTTCTCTATATCCTTTCCTTAAATACCCACCCCTCTTTACTTTTTACTCTTGTCTCCCTCTCTGTAACCCCCTGCGTGCTAGTGGCACTACCACCTTGTTTGGTATGAAATGCTTAAAAATGTTCCTAAGGCGGAGATTTGGTTAGAAAGAAAGAAAGAAAGAAAGAAGGGAAGGTAAAAGTGTTTAAAGTCTCCTGTCAATACTTCAGAAATAATGGACTATTTTGTTTTGATCGCGTGGAAAAGAGACGACTTGATTTCAGTGAGAAAATGAAAGAATGAAATAAACAAAGAAGGGAAGATGGAAGTCTTTAACGGCTGTTTCAGTGAAATGGAAAAAATTGTCAATTTTAAACCTTTTCATTTCTATTTACTTAAAATAACGACCAACATTCATATTTTTTATGGATATTGCAACATTTTTCTAAAATTGTTAAATATTTAACGATGGGATAGGGAATTTCTACTTTTATTCTCATAGAACTTGCTATGAGTTTAATCAACGTAAGAATTAAGATTCATCAGAAAATTTCAACCGCGAAATTTTCATGTTATTTTTAGTTATTATTATTATTATTATTATTATTATTATTATTATTTGACAATGATAGACAGGGCAAGGGCCACAGATTAAATTATTTAAACACCTAAATTGCGTGAAGTTGAATTCATTGTTTATTGAATGCTCACAATCCTCAGGACCATTTCAGATGACGGAGATTTGGTGAGCATCATTGCAGCTACCCCAGTGGAATGCACACAGAGCTGCTGGTTTTTAATCTTTTTCACCTGGTTCGTTTCAAAAAGTTCGCCATCTCCGTGTTCGGGGCTACGATCACGGCGTCCCTTTTTCATTTTTCATTTCTTGAGCCAGATTGGAAGCTGCCATGCTATTACTGTTGATATTTCTGAAAAAGAAATAAGAATGTTAAAATTTGGCGCATGCCACCATAAATGGCGGTAGGCTATTAACCATTTATGGACCGCAATAAATTTTGTTCTCAAATGCCTCACACATCCTGTATATGCCTGACACATGTTCGTATATGAGCATACACATACTTACATACACAAAATTCGATTATATTTACTTTCTAGGCTTGTCATTCATTATTTACACTTTATGCCTCTAAGTATATGAGCCTTCTAAAACAGGACTTACTTTTATTTTCTCTCCTTCATAACTAGTAACCCCCAAAATGAATCCAAAGGAATTGGTGGAGAGAAAGAGCAACGATACGGTGTGAGCTAAAAAAAGAAACGATTGAGACGGCTCCTATAAATACATTTCATCAGTGCATACAAGATGGTACGCATGCGCAAATAACACTCTCCGCAGCTGCGAGAACGTCGCCATCGTAGTCAAGGGATTCCTTCGCTTGTTGTCATCCGCGTTGCTCGTTTGCAGTGCTTCATAATCTGATTGGCTGATAACATCGGCTTTGAAGACGTATTTAAATTAGACTGCAAAATATCATATTGCAATGTGATTTTTTTTTTTTTTTTTTTTTTTTTTACTGTGGTTTGAATTGGAATGTCGACGAAGTTTCAGAAAGAATGTCTGAATATGCGTCTATGTAAATTTGGGCGTTACCACGGATATGTGTTTTTCATATACGTGTCTGTATGTGAAAAAGTAATTCAGTATGGGCATTGACTATAAGTAATTGAAATTAGTGGATTGCCCACCAGCCGACTAAATGACTTTCTTTGCCTGCCAGTGACCAGACCACGTTTTAGCGATTGATGATGTCACTGATGTTCCAAAGAAATAGATTCATATCGTTTAAAAATGGAAAAAGATAGATAGATAGATAGATAGATAGATAGATGAGGTATCTTCCGGTTCAAAAATGTTCAATTAACTTATCTTCCGACTTGAAGTCGTAGAAACACCGTCCCACTAGTGAATTCATTGACAAATATCACATTTTTAATTTATTTTTAATAATTTAGATAGATAGACAGATAATGATCACATTGAGATAGATAGATAGATAGATAGATAGATAGATAGATAGATAGATAGATAGATAAACAGACAGAGATAGATAATGTTGTGTTGTCCTCCCTCTAAAGAGTCTATGTTGGACTCTTCCGCCAACTGTAAGATTAGTAGGAGAGAAGGCCTTGGAGGAACAGTCGCACAGATTGTTCAACTGTCCAGAGAGAAACTCGGCAGAGAGAAACTCGGACGAAGCTTTGCCGCAGGGCGAAGTTTCGTCCGGGGAGGTAGACAGGCCCTGAACCCGTTTAGGTGGGTTCAAAGGGAATATTTTGGCCGAGCCTACGGTCTCGGAGAAACCCACGTTAAACTCGGCCTTGTGCCACATACATTCCTTTTGGGGGGACTGTTAAATATAACAGTCGAATAGATTGTTCTTTACTGTTGAACTCTCTGCCTTGAGCAGAGAGGAACCCGGACGAGTGTTTGCCGAAGGGCAAAGTTTCGTCCGGGGAGGTAGACAAACCCTGAACCTGTTTATGCGGGTTCTAAGGGAATATTTTGGCCGGGCCTAGGGGATCGGAGAAACCCACGGTAAACTCGGCCTTGTGCCACATTAATCCCTCGTATTGGCTGTTAAATATTAACAGTTGAATAGATTGAACGCTGGGTCAACCAACAAACACTCATTAATCGTGTAATACTCGTCTGTCGTACTTACTGTTTAATATATATATATATCTGTAACACTTGTTATTTCTTTAACTATTTACTTGGTCACGACAGATAGATAGATAGATAGATGGATAGATAGAAACAGACTGAGATAGACAAATATGAACAAATTGAGACAGATATAAAATGACTGCTTGATAGATACGATAACTCTAGATAAATCTATATAGATTTGTTTCTTTGAATACTTATGGTGATTTTAGTTCGAGAAACATTTGCATCAACGTCCAGCGGCCAGACAAATTTGACAAATTTTCGTACAATATTTTTTAATTCATAAGCAGGTGTCTTTCAGTTTTATTGCAGCTGCTGTAACTTGATCTTTATCATTGACATTCGAAAAACAAAGCGCTTCAGTAAGATTGCCAAGACGATTGCACTAAAGAATAAATAGCAAAGAAAATATATAAAATATATTTGCATGTAATTACCGGTTGTTATCAATTTGGCAATTTATACCGATTGCAATATTGCACTTTGTTATGATTTATCATAATTCATCACAGAACCTCTCACTTATTGGATGATGGTTAACGAGTTCGTCTAGTAAACAATTCGCTAGAGAACTGAGTTCTCTTCTCAAGAAATATTGTCCTAGTATTATGGCATTGTGCCAAACTATGATAAATAAAAGATCATTATATATATATATATATATATATATATATATATATATATATGTATGTATAATTATTTATTCGAAAATTATAACATAAACATGTTATAAAAACACTACAAAAATAGCCATTTTGTTCCAACACTTCTGGCGTCGTGGAAGTGATGGTGTTGAATGAAGAATAAAGAATATATTCAACACCATCACTTGATAAGACACCAGAAGTGTTGAAACAAAATGGTTATTTTTGTAGTGTTTTTATAACATGTTTATGTTATAATTTTCGAATAAGAAATGATAATTTTCGAATAAATAATTATATTTGCTCTACTCTCTATTGAGCACTCTTTTAAGAATAGTATTTGTTGGTTATTGGAATTCATTCCGTATACACCAATCTTATACTTGGGTATATATATATATATATATAGCTGGCCACTCGTATTCGAGGATGCCCGTCTACCACACCTATTGCAGACGTCTTCTCTGTGGTTTATACTGCAACTATGCAAAGCAGACCTTCGTCACAGTTTCTGGGAATGAGTGTGTTATCTATCGTGATCAACAATGTGAACAAGGTCAGCATTCTCAACCCCTCGATCACGATGACTTATAACGTCGTGCTAGCACAGCTATCAACGGCACCAAAGGGTTCCGTCTACCCAATTTCCCTCCCAAGGCTTGAGTCAACCTTTGACATGGTTTTCAGGCACTTTCCAAAAGTGCTGCAAGCTCGGATCAACCCCTCCAGTCCAATAATATCAGAAAGCCTACTATTTGACAAGTCGACCATGGTGAGATTCGAACAGTCTAACCACTAGACCACGTGACCATATATATATATATATATATATATATATATAATAAATCCGCTGGTATATAAACTAATTGGATCCTAGTAATATAAAATATTAAAACTGATCCACAAAAATAGTTCAGTGTGTTTATTAATACAGCGCAATATAATTAATAAACAATAAAATACAAAATCACCTCATATGGGGAATAGTCTATTTCGGCAGACAATGATGTCGGTCGTCTGTCTTATCAACCTCGGTGTGGAATAAGTTTATATATATATATATATATATATATATATATATATTCTAAAATAATAAAACGCTGAATGGAACACTACCGTGGTTTCGACCGCCAAGGTCACATCAGATGGTTAACTAAACGAAATAATTATAGACAAAGTGTCTAATCAATCAAAATTCGTAAATAAGTATATATAGTAGAAAGAAGACTCACACATTTCTGACCATGGCTCAATTGGATCTCATTTAAATATTCATGGAGACCTAACGCACCCGATTCGTGACATACTTGTTAATAAAATAGCATCATCTGCATGCAAAAAAAAAAGAAGCTAAAAATTATGAAAGCCTTATTAATAAAAACAAGAAACCAACACGCAATAATATCAACTATGAACATGGACATAATATCTTGACCGTGTTTTGAAAATAAAAAGATACAAAAGATCGGTGGTCCTTATGGCATCAGTACAATCTTCAGGAGTGGTACGACACTACGCAATTATCTCTTTCGAGTAAGAAACTTTATTGTATAGCGAGATTCCAAATTACCGTATCTTCACAACCCAACTGCATTCTACAAACTAGTCAGCTGTGACAACCAGAGTTTCGTAGGGTGTGTTCAAAGAGCTGTTCCAGCCGTTTTCTTCAATCTGAAATAACAAAAGTTGGCAGGTCAACTTAAGAGATGTATAGCAATGATACGCTAAAATGACAATAATCTAGGACAGTTATAACTGTCTCTCCTAAAAACGTATACGTATATATATATATATATATATAACTACGAAATGCTATACATGCACGATTGCACACGCATGCACAAACACACACACGCACAGATAAAGAGAAAACATCAGCCTAACACCAGTAAATATGCTAACCTCCAAGTTTGGATTGGTTAGGTTTGTTTTACGGCATATCAACACCTCAATGGGTTATATAATGCCGATAATTTTTTTTTATTGCTGGTAATATTTTTTCCAAAAATGTATTGTTGCTCATATTTTTTTTCCAAAAAATGTATTGCTGGTTATAATTTTTTCTTCAAAAATTTATTGCTGGTAATATTTTACAAAAATATACTGCTGGTATTAAAACCTATCTTTATAATTTCATAGTGTTTTGACCCTAGTTTGAGGGTTTAACTATTTGTCCATAGCTAGGACCCTAACAGGTGCTACCATCCCGTGTCAGGTTGGACCTGGGAGTACCAGCAATTAAGAGGTAGTTCCACTTTCTTCAAAACCTTCTGATCTTCTGATTTAGAGATTCTTGATAAAATAGAAAGAAGAATATGCAATGTTATTGGTCCTGACCTGGCATCTCAGTTTCAGTCACTTTCCCACTTCCTTAACGTAACCCCCCTCTGCTTTTTCTATAAATACTTTCATGGTAATTGTTCTTATGAACTTTCCTCTATGGTATCTAAACTTTAATTTATAAATTGACTATAACGGAGCGCGTTTCATGCGCATTTACAAAAAACAAAAACAAAAACAAACAAAAAAAAAATAAAAATAAACAAAAAACACAACTATCAATTACATTCAATTTTTTTTTTTTTTTGTCTTAGTAATTCTCTCCTGAAGATAATGTTGGATCAGGTTGAAAGTACTTGGGAAAATAAAAGAAATGAGAAAAACTACGGCAAATAATAGAAACCACATCACTTGAGGACAGTCACCAGCAGCAACAACTAAAAATGATAGCACATGTAATTGGAAAAGAAAATAATGATATAATGAAGATATTGATGTTTCACACCACCTCAAGCAAAAGGTCAGAAAGGAAACCGCAATCTGGAAAGAGATGTAATGATGGACTTAGAATCTAATTTCTTGAAAAATTGTTTTAATAGAGATTTCATAAATTTTAACCGACGGAAGCGCTGTCTTCTTAGTCAGTGACTACCAAATGTTCCTTTTCATTATTTATATGCATACTATTGTCCTCATCTTTGTTGTTGCTATCAAAACGTTTCAGCCGATCTGCCCTATGCTTGTCGAGCCAGATAAACTTGAGGCATCTATTGATGTCCGAAAGACACAATAGTCGAAAAGTTGTGATAACAAGAAAAAAGATAAAGACAATAGTCTGCATTAAAACAATATAAATAATGATAACTCTTCATCGCTAAAATTCAGTCACAAATTGTTGAATGTTTCCTTATAAAGAAACAGGTATTACCATTACCATGACATAGTATACAAGATGTATCAAAAATACTTTAACAAATTTTGTGGTGCGGATACCTCACACCAAAACAGGGACAAAAGTTCATACAAACATGTTGTGACCAAGTAAATGGTTAAAGAAATAAAAAAGTAAGTGTTACAGATATATCATATATTAAACAGTAAGTACAACAGATAAGTATTACACGTCTAGTGGGTGTGTGTCGGTTGACCCAACGTTCCATCAATTCGGCTGTTCCCCCAAGGCCTTCTCTCCTACTAATCATATAGTAGGCGGAAGAGTCCAACATAGACTCTTTAGAGGGAGGAAACCACAACAAAACATATTCTTCGTTTTTGAGTTATTACGTTTAAAGAAAGTTTACGATATTTAAGTAGCTAGGTTACATTTGTTATTCGTGTACATTTGTCGCTTGTCTGTCTTCAATGTTTATCGTGTGTAGTAGTGAATTAACTGAGAAGTGTTCTGTTTAACAATGGCAGGATATTCATATCGTGAGAAAACATGATTTTTACATACGGCCACGCGAATGGTAATGGATGCGAGACTGCCCGGCTGTATCAGATGGTGTGTTTCCAGATCGAAGGCAGCCGAGCCATTCAACCTTTGCTGCTGTTTATCGTCGCGTTGTTGAGACAGAATCCATGGCACCAAAAAATAGATCGAGGATGACCGAGATTCGCTCGTGTGCTTGACCATGAAGAACACATTTTACAGGTTGTCAGAGACGATAGGGTTATCAGAACGTATCAAGTAGCTCTAGCATGTCGTACATCTCATAGTACCGCATGGAGGGTACTTCAAAGGCAGTTTCTGTATCCGTATAATTTGCAATGTGTGCAGGGACTTTCACCACGGGAGAAATTTTGCCTATGATTTATTCCTGATCCGTTGTTTGTCTCTTCAGTCTTGTTTACGGACGTGGTAACATTTGGAAAAGATGAAATAACAAATTTAGACAACCAACATTTATGAGCGGATCGGAATCTCCATGGTACATTACAGGCTAGACAACAGCATCAGTTTACGGTTAATGTGTGGGCTGGAATTGTAGGTGACTGTCTGGTAGGGCTCCCAGCACGTCTTACAGAAGCTGTCTACAGGGACTTTATATCAAACACACTTCCAGACCTATTACAGGATGTACTTCCTGTTAATACCAAGACGCATATGGATCATACATTTTAGTCACAGCCTTCGCGATCTCTGGCTGCCTTCTGCCATGAAATATGGATAAGTAAGGGAGGGCCGGTTCCATGGCCTGCACGTTCCTCTGAAGGCAATCCTTTGGATTTTTATCCGTGGGAACACCTAGAACAATTGATTTATGCAGCAGACATTAATAATGCAGAGACGCTTCATGAACGTGTCACGGGGACCTGCGAAACCATTCGACACCGTTTAAATATAGCATACCTTAAATCTGTAAGATATGTTAGTGTCAGGACGTTAGGAAATAAAGACAGTGCTAATTCTGATTGGTTAGTGTCCTTTTTTATTTATTTCGTTTACTGTATTCCTTCTTTTTGTCATTGTGAAATTCACAATTAAATGCACAACACACACAAATCATATATATATATATATATATACGTTTAAATTTCTCAGCGTGCAGCAGCGCTCATTTTACGCAGGGTCCAAGGGCAAAGGCTGTTGATGAAGCACTTTGTCCTAATAGATCTAAATCGTCGCTCTGATGGTAACATACCAAACAAATGGTACCCGGGTTGCGTACGGTCTTTCATTGCTTATTTCTGCTCTACTAAAAAACCCAGAATTGTATTAACAAGAACGGGAAAAATGTAAATGTTAATTCCAATTCTAAAAGAACATGCTGTTTTTATTAGTTTACTTAATAAAATATTCATATAATATTAATATAATAATAAAATAAAAGAAATAATTGATGCTAGTATATGTAATTTTGCATTTGCATACTAATATTTTTAGCATGAATAATCAAGAATTTACTGTATTGTTATTTTTAAGAAAGAATTCTCTTTCTTAAATCATTGAAAGTAAATCTTTGTAAAGAAAGTTAACACGAAACAAAAGTAATAAAATTGAATTGTATTGACAAATTGATCTTACCTACTAATTAATGAGAAATTCATTGTTACATTAATGATAATGTTATGAGGTCTATTGACGTCGAGGAATTCGTTCTGTTACCATAATAAAGAAATTACAAAAAAAGAGGATTAGTTGTGTCACTCATGAATAAATAAAGCTAGACCATAATTTATATTATAGAATAGATTACTTACAAGTAAATAAGTAAAGGAAACTAACATTTAATTTTCCGAACATCGATAAACTTTACAAAGACTTGCTAAAATCAAGTCGCCCAAAGAGAATAAACATCTTCCAATTACGGCTCTGGTGACCCGGTAAGATTAATTGTTGTCCGGATTGCCTCTCAGACAGCCAAGATGAAAAGTACTATGGCGTCTCTCCTTTTGTGAGTAGAGGCTTCAAGTCTCGTTGCCGTAGAGCAGCACGCTGACGATTCATGCGCCACAGACTGCAATTTTTCTGTTCGTAGCAAGATTTCTGTTTTCCCAGACTCGAGCTCAGCCTGACAAACGTGTTAACTCGTCTGATCTGTCTGTTGAAATCAGTGTCTAGGGGAGGGTGTCTGAAATACTGCTTTCCATGGAGTACGTTCCCGAGTAGTGCTCCATTAACCTCTCCATCTGTTTGTCTGTGTCTTTTACGATCTCGCCGGCCCGGGATTTCAGCCTTGCTGTCTTGCATTTGGTTGGGCTGATGACTTACTTGATTCCTTCATACATCCCGCGAACGTTACCAGTGTCGAATGATAACTGTACGCTCTCGCACTGCTTGAGCCAGTAGTCACTTTCACAAACCAGGGAGTGATCCGTGTCACAGTCGGTGCCCTAAAAGGACCCCCTCATGTGCACGTTTCTAATGTATTTGTATATCGTGAGGATCAAATCTAGCAGATGTCCAGTGTTTATAGTAAGGATGTAGACAGGAGACTTTGTGCTGGGCTTTGGGTCTGGAAGCACACAAAGCTCGATAAGACGTTTGCCATCATCATTCAATTCACCGACGCCATAATCTCCCAGACAACTAGGCGCCCTCTCTGGTGTTGAGAGCGCGAAGTATTAGCAACTGTTCCTCGTTCAGAAGGGTCTGTATCTTCTTTGATAGCTGATAAGAAAATTCATCTTTGATGTGTTGTGAGAAGTATAGGGTTGGGACGTAAGCGCTGACAAGGTCTACAGTTTCATCAGAGGTATGCAATAAAAGTGAGTAGATTCGCTCTGATCCATCCTTGCCGAGTTTTAGAAACTTAAACAACGACTTTTTCACAACAAAGCCGACACCGTGCTCCCTGATCTTATCCTTGCCTTTTCCCCGCCAGAAGGAAGTGTACACTCTCTCACGAAATGTTCCCAAATCTGGAAGCCGTGTCTTTTGAAGCGCTGCAATGTCTACTGGAGCCGAAGTAGTTTGTTGTTAATCACTGTTGTTTTTTCGGGTGTTGTTGATCTCGCGGAGGTTATCTGATAGACCAGTTGTCATAGTCCGTACGTTCTAACATCCAATTCTGAATTCTGTTATTTTTTTCTTTGATTCCTCGTTGTTTTGTTTGATGCAGTTTTTACAGACCGCGATTCAGAAGACTTTGTCCGTAATCCCCTCCCATCCAGTGGAACAGGCGTACTATGACGGGAACAGTACATTTTTTGGCTGGAGGCTGCCCAGCTGAAGGCGGGCGTTAGCTGTCCAGTAAAGCGCGATGACTTCTCCCCTCCGTCGAAAGCAACACATGGCGCCTTGCTACACGCCATAACTGGTAGAATCTTCTTTACTTTGTTTTGCCGTCGTTGTGAAGCGACGTTGGAGTGTCTTTTCTAGGGTGCATGCCTGGGCAGGGTTTGATGAGAGATCAACAGCGTTGATATATATATATATATATATATATATATATATATATATATATATATATATATATGTGTGTGTGTGTTTATTAATTAATTTTTTTTGTGTTCGTATAAGTGTTTTCTTTCCTGGACATAAAGTGTGTCAAACTGTACAAATGTTCAGCATATCCGAGCACTTTCAGCTGTTCTTTAAGTGATTATCGAGAATGATTATTATTATTTTTAATTTAAACTGAATGTATAGGTTGTTATGTATGTATTTAAAGTTATAGGAATGTTTTATTTTCCAAACACGGTCAGCACATTGTGACCGTCTTTATACTTGATGTCATTTTTGTTTATTATTAGAGTTTACATTATTTTTAATCTTTTTTTTATATGTGGATTTTCTACAAGTATGTTTCGGATGGAGTTTAGTAGGTTTCCGGGTGTGTTTGCACTTCACTGACCGAAGCTCAATTAGGATCCATTTAAACACATACAGAAACCTACCAAACTTCATCCGCAATATACATGGCTTGTTTAGCAATTTGAGGATCCCTAAGTCTTTGCATAATCTCAGCATCGGAAGCTCTTCTGGATGCCTTTTGATCTGAGCGTTCATTTGCACGGGGCTTTTTTTCCACGTTGCAGCCTTGGCTACTTTGATTGCAATCTGGTCCTCTGTTTGTAGAGATTTCTTTTTGTGAGGTTTACTGCTGCCGTATGCGATAGGCAACAATAAACTACAGGCAACTACAAACTACAAAATTGATCGCTGAATTTAAGTATTGCATTAATATCTAAGCTTACCTTTTAAAAGTTCAACGATAATTCTTCTGCCGCCACTTAATTTAAAGACAATTTGATGTACGTAGGTCCATACTTTCCGTATAAACGCTGGATTTTGCAATTAATTTCGATTATTCGCAAATTTCCAAAATATAAAAAAAAATTTATCGTACAAAAAAATTCGTCGCAAAAAATAAGGTAAAATTTCACCGAAAACAATTGCAGTAATGAAAAGTTGTGAATCCAAAACTTCAGGATTGCGGGTCCGGATCCAGCCCGGAATGTTTTTAATTTGCTCACAGAGTCGGCCTGGTTCCAAAATCGTATGATATGTTGAGCTACGGCCTCTAGGAGTAAAGTTTAAAAAGTGTGAAACACTGACATTCGCATTTATATCACACACACATACACACACACAAATAATAATAATAATAATAATAATAATAATAATAATAATGGACTCTCCCGTCGGTTTCGACGTATGAGGATCTGTCAACTTAATTGAGTTATGAAATTTTGTGCAATAATCTTAAGTGGCACTTAAGATCCGCTAGTGATTTACAAAGAAGGCCGCATATGGAGCAAGAGTGAGGATTGTGGGATGAGATCGCTGTTAGATTGGCTGACCTTTTAGATCTTGATATCGCTTCTTGAGGATGATTCAGACAAGCTGATTGAAAACTGCTGATTCCACTAAAACACGTTGATCGCCATTCTACACTAAGCGCTCAAGGGTGTTATGAGGTATATTGACAGCTGACAAGTTGCTCTTCAGCTTGTCTTATCCATGGGCGTCCTACATTCCTATAGCCCTGATCTAACTGGCTGTACATTAAGATCTTGGGCATATATATATATATATATATATATATATATATATATATATATATATATATGAACGCTAATGTCGGAGTAAACAGACGTTTTTTTTTTGGCTCAAAGAAAGCAATGTCATATTTAAAGGAATGTCTCAATAGTTTTACTTTTAATAATCCATTATTCTTATATTTTTCTTTGTTTATTACATTACATTATAATATTTGTAAAGTTATTATTTATTTACAGAATTTTTATGTACATATTTTTATAATCTTTTGTTCTTATTTGTTTATCTTTAAGATAAGTCGTGGCATATAACGATTTTTCTTTTTTCTTTTTATTTAAAAAAATTATTTACCAAGTGTAAAGATATCACACTTAGAGTTAAAAACATTGAGAACATTTCGTGTATTGTATTTGTTAAATTAATTATAGTGACATAATTCTAATCTATTTATGTCTAAGCGTAATATTTATTTGTCTGTTGTTTTTACGAAAGTAGTCGTAATTTTCGGAATTAGAGGAAAGCATTTTTGTAATGTCTATTTTGTTTATCTTTGACTAGTGGCACATTATCACCGATTTCTTTATCCATTATTATCTATATTCAAAGATTATTTTAATAACATTTGGTATTAATTTTGTTCCTTTACATTTTCTTATTTATTAAATGCAAAGTAACGTAATTTCAATTTAATTGAAAACGCTTTCCCAGTTATAACATTACTTTGTTTCGTTTTTATTACTAGTCAACTTTATATTAGTATTTATCTTTCAAATATTTTAAAAATAACAACACGACGCGACCCTTGTTTTATTAATTGTACCATGGATTAGATATCCGGTTCATATTGTTTGCAGGTGTTTTCGATGCATAAAAGCACCATCTTCAGGAATAGTTGTAATTTTTTTTCTCCTCAATTTCGGGTAATTTCATGTAAAAATATGCAAACTACTCACTGTAAGTTTTTAATACTTAGATTTTAGATACTATTATATATAAGAATTAATGGATTTTATTTTTAACCGGCCATTTTTATTACTTACAACGTTATTTCTATATAGGCACGTGATCGAGTAGTTAGAACGCTCGTTCTACGTTTCGTTTTCTTAATCATAGCACGGGTTGAGCCGTGAAAAGCATACCACAAGTTGAGCTCTGAAAATGATACCATGGATTGACCCAAAACTTGTGCGTGGAATTAGGTTGACTGGACTGTTTGTAGCCGGTCGGTGGTTGTGCTAACCATGAAGTCTCGAGTCTTTGTGACGTGTGATCAAATTACTGATCAAACCAGATTATATGCTCTCTCCGAGAATCTGTAACTAAAGTCCACCCAGCATAGTTGCAGTATCAATCACAGGTGGACTCTGTGGGTGTTGAACAAGCACAAATGTGCCTGAGTCAGGGATTGGCTGACTATTCTAGCAGATGGGTGTGATCAGAAAACGAGAATAGCCGGCCATTGTGTGTGTGTGTGTGTGTATATATATATATATATATATATATATATATATATATATATATATATATATATATATGTTTATATATGTGTTTGTGTGTGTATGTCTGTGTGTGTGAGAGAGAGAGAGTTATTAACTAAACTTCTTATAGTTTTGGTACAAGCAGCCAAGTTCTATAAGGATAGAATCATTTACTTAGTAATGATCTTTTAGACCAACTTGGACGTCACACATTATGAAATGGACAAAGTCCGACAATTATTTTTAAGACATTTTTAAAAGAATGTATAAACATAAAAATGTCTTAAAAATAATTGTCGGACTTTGTCCATTTCATAATGTGTGACGTCATTTGTTTACATTTGATACGCCATGTGCAGATATGAATGTACGTGAGAGATTCATAGAAGATTAAAGTTCAAATACAATAAATTCGACCTAGCGTGCCGAATGCTCCTCTGTGGCCAAATCGGTTAAAGGTACGTCAAGCTAAATGACGATTCCGTATAGGATACAGGTTCGAATCCTGTCAGAGGACGAATAAGTTTTGTGAAAATTTCTCGGACATTCAGGCCGGTGAATGTTGTTTAATACTGTTTATTATAAACAGAGCATTTACTTAAATATTTGTATCTATGTCTTTTTATTTTTTTTTATATATATGTGCACGCGCGGTTGCCGCCGTTATCATAAAAGAAAGAATTCAAAATCTGGTTTATTTTAACAAGATGAGAACTTTTTTTTTAGTTTCAGTAAAAAATATGAAGAGAAACAAGAATACACTGACAAACTAGAATTGATTATGGTACCAACAAAATATCTGTCCGTTTTAAATGAAGTTTTAAAATTCAAACCAGTCGATCGTTTACAAGTAGAAAAATTTCATCTTAAATTTTAAATTATCTTGTCAGCTTTAATTACATTTATTCGTCTCCTTAACGATTTTTCTTTCTTTCCTTTTTAACTGGAAATAGTTTTTTTTTTAAATTGTTTTTTTTTTTTTAATTTAAATATTGTTTTTCTGCAATTGCATTAGCAACAATAATGAATGCTTCTGAGAGCGAATACTAAAAAAAAAGCTACACTTGCAAAAGTTTAGAAAATAAACTCTAATAAAAAATATCTCTATCGGTAAAAGGCAGGATGTGTGTGTGTGTGTGTGTAACGAATGCACGGTCGCAATTTTCGACGGATTTGCACCAAAATTTACATGCACATGTCATGTTCCAAGTTAGCGGGAAGGCCAAGACCGACTTTGCATTTCCCAACTCCCAATCGATAGTGGAAATAATCGATTTTTTCATGCTTCTACGGCACTTTTCATGTAATTTGCGGCCATTTTCTACTGGCCAGAGTGAGAGCCTATAGCTGGCTGCCACGAATAGGCAGGAAGATTCTATTGGCCAGCGTGAGAGTCAACAGCTGACTGACACGAATGTTAACTAGCATGCTAGCATACAAAAAAAAATATAGCTGCATTCGTCACAAGTGGGAGAAATTTAAATCTTCATGGCACTTTACTCCAATTGGCTCATTCGCTTGCTTAAACTCAACGTTGATTCTGTTTCCGCAGAACTGGGTTGGCTGTGAAAAAGTATGTTGTTAACATTCTTTTTTCATTCGGTTTTTCCAGTTACGAGTCCTTTTTTAAAGCTGATCGTTTTGTGTTCATTTTGTTTAGTTCTTTTTTCGTAGCAAATTTAATGTTTAGTATAGAGCTTAGAAAAAATACGCAGTGTGAGATAGGCTAGAAGTAAGGCATGTAGCAACATCAGCACGGCAAAGGGCGCTCCTTTAAAGGCAAGGAAGGCAAAAATATGTTAAGTCAGGTGATAGCGATTGCTGTATGAGTCGTACGATTTTCGAATCAAGCACGGGCAACGCCGGGCCATGCTGCTAGTCAGTTAATAAAAAGATAGAGCTGCCCGTGTAAATTTCACGATTTTGATATTTGAATTTATTAATGAGTGTATAAGCGCCTTGCTAGTTACCCAACTTTAAAATGTCTGTGGAAATTCTCTTATTAGCTCGCTAGATATTTAAATTTAGCAACTTACTGCAATAATAGACATAAGTGTGAATTCAGGAGACTATTTAAAGGAGTGAAAGGATACAAATGAAAAGACTGAAAATTGACAAAATTTTTCATTTCACTGAAGCAGACGTTAAATGAATGAGAGCGTTATTGACTCCTCTGTATCCCCATTTTTTCTTTCTTTTTCTCGCTAAAACCAAACATCATCTCATATATATTTTCTTCCGTCTTTTCTCGCAGTCAAATCATACATTATTTATCTAAGGTAATGGCAGGCAGTAACCTACACGTTAAACAAAGAATAAAAAGAATTATAATATATTTCAGTTGATTTTTATGTTTCTCTTTTAATGTTCAAATTATTATTCCTCTAAAAAATTAATCCTCTTTAACACTTAAGAAACAGACAAGTCAATCCATTAGGATAAACTTAATTTACTTGTCAAAATTCCAAACGTGATCAAGAACAAAAATGGCCGCTTAATTTGAAATGTCGTTGTCTTCATAATTTTGAATACAGATGCTAGTAAGTAAACAGCCGTAGTCGAGGTGTAACTTGTAATAACAGCAAAAAACACTAAAGAACGGGAAATGCTATATTCAACACAAGTAGACGTTGACAAAGATGTTGTTTTAATTAAAATGTTTGAATCATGTTCTAATTACTAAAACGCTTGCTTACGAAAAATAACACTTGAAAATACCTCATCACAAGAAAAGTGGGCGGTTTAATAAATAAGGTTACTTCCTATTTTTATTTACAAACTGGAGTACATGATGTAGAGGTGATAGGCATCTCCGAGTAACACCCATAGCCTTGTTGAATACTAAGAAATTAGTATGATACCTTAACGTCTACTAGTTCAATTGAAAAGTTGAATTTAAATTTTGAGTATATGATCGTCTCGAAATATCTACATAGCTGAAGATGATATAAAATAAGATTTTGCTTCCACAAAAATTAATATAAATTTCAAAGACCGGCTACTTGTGGACAGGAAAACGAATGGTGCTAAATCAGGGTAAGAAAAGGAAATGAAAAGCGATTTTTCTTCCTTATTTTGGGATTGATAATCCATTGGGGACTCCGCAATGGATTAGCAATTAGTGCTTAGTAGCATACAAATAAAATAGCGAAGAGATAACCTTTAGGCTTTTTGGGGACATCTGAAATTTGTCTTCTGCGCATGCGCTACCTTTCTTTACAAAAAAAAAGGCCCCGGAAAGTAAGGACGTCCTTACATCACAGTAGCAAAGGATGTATTCAAACATTTGGAGAAGTGCTGTCGAAAGGTGTATTACCAGCAGATGTTCTACACATTCTGAACATTTCTGTTTTGTTCGTGGAAATCTTCTAACCTTAATAAAAATTGGGGAAAATGCGAAGAAAAATGTATGAAGTGATTTTATGACGTTAACATGAACATTGTCTACATATCATATATTCCAAGGTTTTTAATTAACTTATATTTTATACAAAAATGCACACGCATACATGTCAGACCAGATATACAACCAGTTTGAATCATTAATTCGCATGGCTATCATATTAATTATCATTACACGAGAAACTTAGATAGATATTTATTAAACTAGTTTCATTTTGTCAGGAGGTGATATTTTCTGGGCAAATTTACGCTCAGGTTCATAGAATAGGTTACGTTTTCTCATAAAATTATTTTGAATACAATGTAGAATAGTTAAAAACAATAAAAATGGTAAATGATATTCGTTAAGTTTAAAATTTAGAAATGTCGGATATTAAATTTAAACGTTGAGACTTTGGGAATTTTTAACTTTTCGAAGTAAACTGAAGTTGGCTCTTGTATTTTTCTCTTTTTTTTTTTTTTACATCCGATTGGTTCCATTCAGAAAACTGTTTTTTTTTTGGTATATATATCTATATCTCTCTTTCTCTCACTCTCTCTCTCTCTATATATATATATACATAGTTGTATATTTAGGCAGCAATCCTTCCTTTATGCATGTTTCATTAAAAACGACAGACAAGGTACTACGGTTAAGCTTTTTATTTAATTATTCTTGTGTTCTAACAAGAGCTTTCTTTTCTGGAAAAAGGGTGTGTAAGAACTGTCCAAATATTTTATATTTCCGAGCGCTTTCGGCTATACCTTTAGCCATTATCAAGGATGATTCAATTTTTCAGCTTAATTGAGTGTGTGCGTTCTGTGTATGTCTTAGTGTGTGGTAGGGATGTTTTTAATTTCCGAATACGGTTAGCACATTGCGGCTTTGTTCGTAGTTAATATTGTTACGGGTTGGCTTTTTCTTTTTTATTATTAAACCTACCATTATTTTTAATCTTTTTTTTCAGGTGGATGCAGTTAATATATTTGTGCTTTCTACTAGTATGTTTCTAATGGAGTCTGGTAAATTTGTGTGTGTGTTTAAATGGGTTCTAATGAAGCTGTGATCAGATAGGTGTAACGTAAGACATCTGGATAAACCTGTGGTTGTGTAACCGATGTAATTATTTATGAGTCCGGTTGGGCACCTCGTCGTGGTGTAATGGTTAGAAAGCTTGTCTCGCTAGATCAGTTACAACTGAAAAGTAAGTTCGATCCTCACTAGATGCCCCATACTTTCGGCCTTGTGCCACAACTAAGCTATGCTTGGAAAATAACTATTTATGAGTCCGGTTTGACCAGGAACACAGTTCCTTAAAAGGCATTTGAACTCATCGATAATGTTTATTCTTTGTAATTTTGACTTAGCTGGTGTGTTGTTATTTTTGAGGATAAGGTTGGCTGTCTTAGATTTTTTATAATAGATAATAAATTTGATTTTTTTTTATTCGGATCAATTGGAGTAGTATATTTCTTTATAATATGCCTTAGAGAAGATTCGTCTTGTTTGTAATTAATATGCATTTGGTTTTTGTACTAAATGTGTATGTGATTTTTGGCTGTGTTCACTATCGTTATCACTTGCTTTGGGGAGAAATAGTCTAATTTGCTGGTCTATAAGCTGGTTAGGGAAGCCGTTGTTGTTTAGTGTTTGCTTAACATTATTAAGTTTTTTGAGGAAAAGTAGTCGAGACGATTAATTCTGGTGTGCACTATTTAGAAAGTTTTTTTTTTATTACTGTTATTTTGTAACTAAGTGGACATTCGCTTTTGAAGTTAAGGTGGCACGAGTTTTTTCTGGTGGGTTTTTTGTATAATGATGTAATGAAAGTGGTACTCTCTGCCTTCGGGTGGGGAGGAACCCGAACGAGGCTACGCCGAAGGGCGGAGTCTCTTTCGGGGAGGTAAACCGACCCTGAACCCGTTTATACGGATTCAAAAGGGCATATTTTTGGCCGAGCCCATGGGCTCGGAGATCCCACGTTAAACCGGCCTTGTGGCATGTCATGCCCTCGTTGACTAAATACCGTTCAGTCCGAAGTCGAGCGAACGGCTGAGCGGCTGAGCGGCTGATCGGTTGAACTCTCTGCCTTCGGGCGGGGAGGAACCCGAACGAGGCTACGCCGAAGGGCGGGGTCTCTTGCGGGGAGGTAAACCGACCCTGAACCCGTTTATACGGATTCAAAGGGCATATTTATGATGTTGTTCAAGAATTTTGATAGTTCGTAGATAGGTGTTGGTATCTGGGAAATAATTGGTCGTAGCGGGTATCCTGGTTTATGGGGTTTTATGTTTCCATATAAATATTCCGGTTGGTAATCTCCAACTATTTTTTGAATTTTCAGGGAATCGACTTCCGCGTTGTGAGCTGTTATTAGTTTGTTGACGGACCTTTTTAAAGTCTCAGTGAGATTTCTTTTCAGTTTGGTGAATTTAGTTCGATCATCGACAATATTTTTTAGTGTTTGGTGGTAATCGGCTTTATCCAGTATGACATATGTCTTAGCTTTATCAGCTCGACTGATGACGATGACGGGGTTGTTTTTTAACTCTTTCGCGGCCTTTTTTTGTTTTGGTGTTAAGATATTCCTATATATATATATATATATATATATATATATATATATATATATATATGCTTAATATCCGGGTTTAATTTTATAAAACTTCTTCCCTTTAAGGCAAATGTAAATACCTTCCCCTAACTACTATCTCGTGCCTTTCGTCTGACTTAAACATTGAAATGTATAAATTCTGTTTTCGACCATTTTTTATTTATTTATTTTTTTCCCCTTAGCTTTCATTTCTATTTGTGACACGAACTCAGACTATACCAGGGTTGATAAGACAGATGAATTATATTTTCGTTTGTCGAAATAAGCCATTTTCCCCACATGAGGTGATTTGGGATTTTATTGTGTATTAATTATATATATATATGTATGTATGTATGTATGTATGTATGTATGTATGTATGTATGTATTGTATAATATAATATAATAACGGCAAACAGTGACGCTATAAAGATAGTGCTTAATGTAAAATATAAAAAAAATATATACCGTACATTACCAGTATTAAACATAAGTAAAACAATATGTCAAATGCATATATTACAGCTTTCGGCTACTAAAAGTTTCATGTGGATATATAGATGTTGATACTTAAAGCCACCACTAACGCACCTCTTTACCAAAACTAATTTATCTCAATCTTTAAAGAGGGCATGAGTTATATCTCACCCAATTCATTAGCGAATCCTTTCATGCCCGCCTCCCCTCACGTCCGTCGTTCTGTATAATGGGGATTTTTAGACAACAATATAACATCTAAGTGTCCACATGAAATAGAAAGCAGTAACATATGAGTATATATATATATATATATATATATATATATATATATATATATATATATGTGTGTGTGTGTATGTGTGTGTGTGTGTGTGTAAAGAAGAGGAATCATACCTTTCCCAAGGTCATTAGCACATAAGTGAGTGTAATAGATTTGACTGGAATTCGAACTCGGCTGTCCGATTGCACAATCCGAGTTTAATCCACCGTCCTTCCTCTTCTTTGCCTCCCCCCAAGTTATGGCTAAATAGTAGGACAGACTGAGTTCTATAGCCTTGGATGGCAACTGGTCTAGGGCAAAGACAACTCTGAATTCAAAATCTGCGGAGGATCGTTTGGGGACCTTGTGCCAAACGGTGCACCATGTCTCTGTATTCGGCTCTTCAAAAAGTGTGATTGGTTCTGCACAAAACCATCAGATCATATGTACAGGTTGTCTGGCTGTCGGTTCCTGAGAACTGAGGTACCTGACACTCATAAGTCGTATGGGTCAATAACAGTTAAGAGTTCAAGATTTCCAATCTCTTGCTGTCGGATGCATTTTATCGTTATACCCAGGACACCTACAGAACGCATACAATCACCCCTCTTTCCCACCTCCTAAACTAACTTTTCTTCGAAAACTTCTATTCTACACAAGACAAGTACATTTTTACAGCCACTATGGCAACACTTGTATAAAAGCTGATGGTGTATCGATGGGTTCGCCATTTGGACACGTATTTTCTACACCGGAAACTGATGTAATCGAATAACCTGTTACGCCCATGAGTGACTACACCATAGGTAGTAATTGCCTATAAGTATCAGTAAAGCAACAGAATAGGGGAGACTTGCTGGGATCTGTGACTTGCTGGGATTTGTTATTCAGATCTTAGTTGCTGTCGAACTCTCTGCCTTCGGACAGAGAGGAACCCGGACGAGGCTATGCCGAAGGACAGGGTCTCGTCCAGGAAGGTAGACAGTCCCGAACCCATTTATACGGGGTACGGGGAATTTTGGGCTCGGATTGCCCTACATTAAACTCGGCCTTGTGCTACATCCTTCCTTGTGTGGAGGCTGGTAAATACCGACTTGCTGGGATTTGTTGAGTACGACTCAGACTTACGCGAGTACTACCGAACCTCCAATAGCAGCACTCACTACTGGATTGACTTTTGACGACCGTACGCATAACTGTACCTTATTTCTTATTGTACTGGTTACTACAATAAACCATTACTTATTTATCCATCGTGTTTGTCAAGTATATATTCCTATTAGCACGGAATATAACAGAAATTGAGTAGTCAATAATTCCACCAAGCTTCCTAATGTATGTACATTATATCGGCAACCTCTTCCTATTAGCAAACAGTTGAGAAGAAATAAAAAAAAATATGAAAGAACCCTTGAGAATAACTCTCTCCTACACTTTACTTACGAACTCAATAACAGGAATGAAATCCCTTTCCTTGGTGTATTAGTCTATGACAGGAGCCATAATTTTACCACCTCTCTTTAAAAATAAAACTGTAGCAAAACCTCATGTTTACTTAACTACAAAGAGTGAATGTCCTCACACATACAAAATATCATTTATTTTTTTAAAAAAAACATGATTTACTGGGCCAAAATAATATCTTCGGAAAAATTATTTTATAAGGAACTTAGCAAAATTAAACAAACTCTAATGCATAATAACATCAACGACGAACAAATAAAATTCGACTTAACGTAATTTAGAAAAAAATAAAGCCAGAGCCCTGATGCTAACAAAAATAAACACCCATTAACTTTTTCTATCGTAATCTGATGCACCCTAAATATAAACAGGATGAAAAAGTAATTAAAAACATAATTCACCAGGGGAGGAGAATAAAACAACAATTTAAAAAATCCATAATGAGTATGTACAATATGGAACAAAATTATTTGCAGGAAACTAAACAAAATGATGTTAATAATAAATCCCCCGACAATCCTTAAATATGGCAGAAACATCAGTTAAATGGACGAAATGAAAGCGGGACTATAATAATATAAAAACATTCATTCATCTCAAGGCACTCACACAGACACACACTCATTCAGACACAACAACAAATACAAAAACACACACTGAAAACAAAAGGCACCCCGCATCCACCGAACAACTGACATCACTGACCACCTAACGCGGGAGGGGATGGGGGATTAAACTAAAGAAAAATAAGTACAGAAATAAAAGGGGCCTATGAGCATACATACCCTTTCTAATTGAGAAAAGGAAAACTAAAGATTCAAAAACAAACCTAGACTAGCCTAATTTTCTGCCTTCCATCAGCATGGCTGATGCTAACCATCACGAGAATGACTCGTTGCACCTTTTCGGAAAATGAATTGATACGAAGTAGAAAGATTATATTGAATCTATTGCTAGATCTGTGGCTAAGAAACTTGGTTCGCCTTATTGTGCTAGACAATTTCGTTGTCAAGTTTTTTGAATTCTCATATATTTGTATTTTGATTAGTCATTCCAGCTTATGTAACAGCATTTCCCCTATCGAGGGGTGTTTGATTTATTTGAACCTTTTAAAACCCTTTATTCTGCATTCAACACCATCACTTGAGAAAACAGCAGAAGTGTTGAAACAAAATGGCTATTTTTGTAGTGATTTTATAACATTTTTATGTTATAATTTTCGAATAAATGATTATATATATATATATATATATATATATATATATATATATATTAGTGAATATGCATAATTCAATAATTCATAATAAGAGTTTCATGCAGTCATGCAATCTTCAGGTCCTGAGTATATTCTCAAAATATAGTCAGCACCTGATCATTGCAAGACTGTATAAAACGTACTAGAGTCGTACTATCTACATTGGATATTATGAATATTCACTAACATATACTTATATCTGTCTCATATCATTGAGCACTGTATTTCGAAAACCCGAGGAAGAAATATATTTATACGTGCGTGTATGTACGTGGACATTTTTATCATATATATATATATATATATATATATATATATTTATCATATATATATATTAGGTTGGTGCAAAAATAATGACGTTTTCTCACATAGTAACATATGTGAGAAAACATCATTATTTTTGCACCAACCTAATATATATATATATATATATATATATATATATATATATATATATATATATATATATATATATATATATTAGTGTGCACAATTTTATATTCATTTTCGACGTGATGTTTTGGTTAGCAAGCTTGTCTCGCTAAATCAGTTCCCACTGAGTAGTGAGTTCTATCCTCAACTGGGTGCACCATATTTTCGGCCTTGTACCACACCTAAACTACGCTTAATAAATTGCTGTATACAGTAAAGATGAGTGATATAACAGTTTTCTTATTTATTCCTTATTGACAAATGATGGAATATTGGCTGCTCCTACGTCATACCATGGGTGATGTTGTACTTTGGAGTAGCAAGTAAATACTCACACTTTCCAGCCTTAACAGAGTTCAAAAGCATTTATGCAGCTTTGTGTGTGATGAATCATTTCCCACCCTACAACCCGTTTCTCACAAACAAAACGTTGCTCGCCTCCCGCTAATCCATCGCCATATTTTCATGGCAGCTGTTCAGACGTGCTACATTCCTTAGTTCCACCAGTCCAGAATTTCACAGCTAGGACACAGGGTCGATTTATCGTCATTTACTTCTTATTCCATTGGTAAGGAGGAGGTTCCATCCAGACAACTTTTTTCCCAAGAACTATTAATTTGTGGAACAGATACCGAGATGATGCTTCTAAAATCACTGCAATTTTAGCCTCTTTAAGATGTCTTAACCGTTATCTCATATATCATCACAAAATGCCATTCTTACTTCCTCCTCTGGGCTCTTTACAGGCTCATTCATTTACCCTCTACCTTGAGTGGCTCTTAGGCTTTCTTTTAGATGATCAATAATATATAAAAGAAATTTACAGGTAGAGTTGCTAGCCCAATACCCAAACTTACTCCTTTTGGGACTTGGTTAGAGCAAACTTTCATGTAGATTGTTTGCCATGCACTGCTAGAGTGCCCAGTCTACCCTATTAATTTATCCATAGTTAGGAAGAGAGAAAAGGTGGATTCATGCCTTTTTAAGAATGTAAATGACATTGTTTTTTAAATCTTTAAAAAATTGTCCCAGTTTACTTTGATTCTCAGATTCAATCTCTTGTATAAAATTAAATGATATACATAGACATTTTTTTATAATGCTTTTACATTGAGATACACTTGCAGAAAAATACCGCCACGGATTTGGAAACACATTTTTGGGGGATTTTAGTTGAATCCTCCAACACTGAGCCTTCCTTCTAAATGTCTGAAAAAACTAACTTAAGGTCCTCTTTCACTAACGTACGCTATCAAAAAAAAAAAAAATTGCTGAGATGTATTAAATGGCGGAATGAATGTTCTCTGATCTCATGCACGTGTTTGGCTTATAAAACAGAGAAGCATAACATTAGAAATTTCTTTCTTACTGGCCGTTAAAAATCATAAAATCCCTGAGTATATATATAAAGATGTGCTTTACTTTCTTAGCAGCTGTGTGGATTTTGTGCTTCGAAAAAGGAAAGAAAAAGAAACTGCAAAACACAAAATCATCAAATGGATACATTTTTATTGACGCCGTATGGCATGGCACTCATAAAATGAAAGAGGAGAAATCATTTTAAAATATAGATTAGAGTTAGAAACACCGAAAAACATCCGTGAATTTTCAGAATTTATTCAATTATAAATCTACTTTTACATTAATCTGAGATTCTCTGTATTTTCGGACCGTCTATCTTTGAGATCAGCTGCCCTCGGTAACTGATAAGATCGCTAAAAATAGTATTATAGGTTTATTTCTCGGCCACCCTGAAAAAATAATGAGACTATTTAGTTATACAGTATAGAACTAAAATTCAGACAGGCTGAAATCTCGATTTCAGAAATGGATTGCCATGAAATCTCCAAAAGAAAATTAACAAACACCTAATAATTTGGCAACCATCATCTTGACATTTTTAAAGTCTTTTATAATCAGTGTTTGGTTTTGTTATTTTGTTGTCTATTTATTACGGTAATTCTCTTGTGATGAAATCTTTGATTTAAAATATATTTAGCAATCGTCGTATTCAAGCGCTTGTCAAGGCAAAAGGTGGCCATATAGAGGATTAGTTTAGATTGAAATTAATAGAAAATAAACTACTTTTAATAAAATAGAATTTTTTGTAGCAAGCTGATGCTTATTGAAATCCTCACAGCATTCTATATTGTTGAAGTTATCGCTAACATTTTTGTCGAGATTTACAAACTCTATGTTTCGTTCTATTTCGTAAACCAATCGATCAAATTTGAATAAGCTTATTTGTTTGGAAAAATACTTTGACAAAAACCCTACTTCGCGTTTTCTTAATTTAATTTAATTTTATAGAACTTTATGGTAAACAATTTTTTTAAGAAAATTTCTTTTTTTCCTTTTTCTTTTTTAACAACGAAGAATAAATTCTTGCGATTTCTTACGCTTGAGCATGCAACATACAACTGGCTATGAGAATGTATTTCTTTCTGGAGCCAAATTTCAACTCATTGAAGCTTTTGGTCTAGTGATTTGTTTATAGTTCTCGCAAACGCAACGTGAACTGGGAAAGGGATTCTTGTATACAAGGTGCGATTGGATAAATTGTCGTCTAAATTGCGCAAAAATGAAAATAACATTGATATCTCATTTTAATAGATATATTTGCCAAAATTACATAAAAATATTTTTAAATGCTAAAGAGTAAATTTATTCAATAAAATCGTCATTGGCTTCAACCACGGCCACCAGACGACATCAGAATCTCCTACATATCTTGTGGACGGTCTCCTTATTTAAGTTGGTGAATGCTTCCATAATTATCTTCAGTTTATATTTGGTGCTACAAGGAGTTTTGTTAGTCTCTCGCTCAACTGCGCCCCACACATAATAATCAAAGGGGTTGCAATCTGGGCAGTTAAGTGGCCATATATAAGGGCGATGTGGTCGCAGAAATTGTCTATGGCTGGGTTCACCTGATTGTGTAGCAAGGTGCAGAATCCTGTTGTCAGACACAGGTCCTTTCAGCAGCCACCCTCTTGACTCAGGGCAGTACTACCTTTTCAAGGTACTTGGTATAGACCTCTGTATTGAATCTGAGGCTCTCACCAACAAATTCAGGAGTTCTTTTCGTATCAGAACGGTTAGAGTGAGCTTTCCGAGGTGTCATACCTCCGTAATCACCATTAGACTAATTTACGTCTTTTCGAATCTTCTGTACTGTCCCCAAATTGACACCCAAACACTCTGAAATGTTCATATTGGCGCTTCTGGCGCGAATACCAGGCAGTAAAGCACGCCTTTTCCATACTTCTGGCGAAATGAATTGCGTAATAGTACTCTTTTTCTCAGAGACGGTGCCCAGCTACCCTACTATACGGTGCAGTTGACAAAATCAAAAACAATAAACGCGCATGCGCAAAATTAAAAATATAAAATGGCGACAATTTACCCATCGCACACTGTATATAAAAATTTTAAAAATATATTCAAAAAAACAATATTGCATTCTTATCAAATAAGTCTTTGTTATATTAATCATTAAATTATTTTTAAAATAATGGAAGTCATTTATATATAAAATTTATAAGTTTTTATATAAAATAATGAAAATTTATTGCACTACGCTACGCACCCTAGTAAAACCAACTGCACTTTGTACACCTCTTACCTGTTTATATTATAATGTACATTGAGATTAATAGAAAATAAACAACTTCTAATAAATTTAATGCATCCAGGTGAGTACAATCTTTTATTTTTATGCGATTGAGACTTTTGTTCTTTGTTCAAAGATATTGTGAAATATTAAATTCTCACTTTCCCGCCTTATTTTTCACTTTGCCGCCTCTTTTCCACAGATGCAACATCGGAAGCCTATCACTACTCTGTCGCTGTTTCCATGGCAAATGTCCACATGAGCTCCACCCTTTAGTTCCCCTAGTTCATATATTTATAGGTACAACACACTATCCTTCGTCCACAGATTCGAATCACCCGCATTTCCTCCGTATTCCAATTGTAAGGAGGAATGCCACCTAAACAACCTTTCCCCAAGAACTCCCAGTTCTGAACATTACACTTGTAACCATTTCAAGCTAAGGGTCAATCGTTATCTATCCTCCTTAACATCATAATCTACACTTTCTCCTCCGTCTTATTGCATTCATATCACACACTTCGTTTATTATCCCTCTATCTTGTGTGACTCTTAAGCCTTTGGTTTTGTGAACTTTAATAAAATAAACAGGTTCTTTAAATATTGCAAATTAAGTGGAGAGTTTCAGCAAATGAAACTTCTTAGTTCGACGCATCCCTTTGAAACCCCGTTTCCCGTATGTTCACAGAAGTTAAGCAACATCGAGCCTAGTCAGTACCTAGAACGCCCAAGCGTTAAGTAGTAAAACTTATATCACTAAATCATTATCTTCAAAAATATATTCTTACATTTTAAAAATATTATCTGGCTTTAAATAACTTGCAAAGGGTTGATAAGCCGTATAAAACGAATCAATTAATGAACTCATCCCTTAAATGCACAATGAGATAGAAATCTAGGGACTTTAGTGGCTAGAGCAACACAGTCTTGAATTAATTCTCTTACATCTCCTACAGTAGACTTCTGAAAGACGAACCTGTCACGGTAGAAGTCTATTGCTATGACTGGGTTACATAGTTTTTGACGATATTAAGGTAGGTGGCACACGTGAAAATACCGTCCACATGAATGATAGTGCCTATTTTTTTCGAGCAGAATGTTGCCCAAACCATCACACCGGCCGACTTTTTTTTTCACACAGTGTGATAAACCATCTTCTTGCCATCGTTTTCCTAAGATAACAACGCACACGTACCTTATCAAAGATTAAGGATGAAAATAAAACAGGATAAACTAGATATGAGATGAGCAAAAAAATGTAAAATAAAAAAAAGTAAACTGCAGTTATTTTCCGCGCCTTGTCTGTTCGAATTAGTTTCTTAACACGAGATTTCCAAGATCACGAACTCTCACGATATCACTCGTGTTAGTCTCCAGGCATTTCCTTAGTGCAACACGATCCTATCTGACGCTTCCATAGCAAATTGCCGGAAGACTCGATTTTTTTTTTAATTTAATAGTTGCATTAAGATTATTTTATCATGAAAATAGATAAATCTATAAAACCTCACAAGCAAGGCAAAAGTATAACATTTACTTACTGTAGTAGGTACAGATTTAATTCGGTGAAATTTAGAATTGTATTTTTGTTCCTTATTTGAAATAATGAGATTAAATGTCGCTGTATTGTAAACCATCTACAATATGCCTAAATTTGAATTTTGCGTTTCACTTACGCTCATCTATTCAACGATTACATTTACGAAGTAAATTTATACACAAATTACGTTATCCTATTTTAATTGTCCAAGATTAAAATTTCTCTGTCTTTTATGTCAAACACTTGCCGATTTGTACAACACGAAGCTGAACTTAAGACCAAAATTACGATTATCATTGAATTGTTTCACAGATTAAATGAATAAATAAATATGATTACAATTACGTGCACTGTCTTAATGGGGCCTACTCGTAACAAATCTTGACAAGGTTTAGGATAATTACATTTTTCGAATTGAAAAAGGGAAAGAAATCGGTTTTCAAATTATATTCATTTATCAAGTGGGTGCTGAAAAGCAGCCACGTGACAACGATTAAATAAGGAAGAAAACAGAAATATTGTTATAAACTTAACATTTTTTGCTATTTATTTATTTTGAAATTTTTGATGAAACAAAATAAATATAAAAAACGTTAATTTTATAAAGATTTTCCAATTTTTTCTTATTTAATAATACATAAATGAATATATATATATATATATATATATATATATATATATATATATGTGTGTGTGTGTGTGTGTGCATGTATATATTTGTGTGTGTGCGTGTGTATGTAAATAAATACAAAAGGAAAACCTATCTTAACCCATTATATTTAGCTTGATAAAGTCCCTCAGTTTGCCTTTTCTCTTTATTCCTATTGTCTTTTTACGTATATTCTCTATCTGAAATTTTTACACACACACACATAGTATATATATATATATATATATATATATATATATATATATATATATATATATATATATATATATATATATATATTTATGAATTATTCATACATAAAACAAATACAAAGGCTAATGATTAAATGGCGAGAAATCCATCTTCGCGAACAATTCAATAATATACAAAAACCCCGAATCTGTTTATGAATGAAAAGATCCTGTTTTATAAATTTCCGTTGCATTAGATCTTTTTATTTTACAAGCTTTCGTCTGTTCCTACAGACATCCTCTGGTATGAAATAGATTGTGTTCTTGTTTAATCTTTATTTAAAAAAAACAAACTATTATGTGAAATTTTTGTAACTTTGTATAATATTTATGCATTACACCCTAATCTTTATTCGGTAAAAATTTCATTGCTAATCATGCATTACTTTTTAAGTAATACACATATTTATGTCTTTGTTGTTTCCGTTCCTTATATTATGGCCGCTACTGTATATATATATATATATATATATATATATATATATATATATATATATATATATATATATAGATAGATAGAGAAACAGACATATTGTTAAATATAACAATCAACGAATATCTATTATGTTTGATCAGGAGCCGTTCTAAACTTCGTATAGTTGCTTTAATTTCAGGCGGAAATAAAGATAAAAGTTGTTCAACATTTGGATATATTTTTATTATTCAGTCCCTTGATCTAAGCTTTCGGCTCACATGAGCCATCTTCAGAGTCGTTATATGAACATTTAAACAAAGATATCCATCATCTATGTTAACATAGAAGATTACTATGCGACGATAACGGTCGTGGAATAGTAGACGCAGGTCGTACATTCATGATACGGTTCTATGACGTCGTACCACGTGAGAAAACAAAATATTTTACAACAGAAGCACATGTCTAGATGCAGTGAACTGTAATGTAATATATATATATATATATATATATATATATATATATATATATATATATATATATATATATATACTTTATTTTAGGATATTACATCGAAATCATGTCAAAATCGCTACACAAGTGTAGTCGTGTTTCAATGCGCATAGAACGCATCTCATCACAATCGCTTGATGAGATGCACTTTATTCGCATCGAAACGTTGCTGCAATTGTGTAGCGATTTTGACATGTTTTCAATGTAATATCCTAAAATAAAGAATATTGCTTTACTTTGTATTCCATCCTCTTTTAAATTAAATGTTACGAACGTCGTAATTGTGGTCTATTCGTTCTCATCTTACCTGGATATATATATATATATATATATATATATATATATATATATATATATATGAAGTTAGATAATGATATTTTAATAAATAATAGTGTTGACTACTAAATAAGGTTGTGTTGAAAATTGACAAAGTTTACGGCGTGTACAAAAGTATGAATACTTAAAAGAAAGAATAATTCTACTTCTTTTCAACTTTACCGTCAGCTGACAGGCGCGTGTTTGGACTTGAACGAAAGAAACGCTAGGAATCTTTTGTTAAAATAATTTAAAGGATATGTCGTGTCACATTAGAACAGTTACATTGGAGGTTTTAAACGGTCGTGTCATGCAACCAAGACTCGGATCAGCGTGTCTTTCATTCAGATTAACTGAGATTGTTGCAGTCTCTCGATCATTATTTGTCAGTGAATTCGACTTTAACAAACACTAAATTGTCGCCGTTTCGTTGTCACCTTATACAGTTTTTTTGTTTTTTTTTTCATTCACGACAAAATCAGTCGTGGATTATTTTTCGAGAATATACTTTGTAAAATGTAATAATCTATCATTCGCTGACCCGACTCTAAATGGATTTTTCTGGGTGTGTCTGTGCCTGTGGGTGATGACCACTTTTTTCTTTTGGTTTTCAGTTTTCTTTCTCTCTTGTTTTCTCTTTCCCTCTTTTATAATTTAGACATTTTTCTGTGTCTTTTTTTAAATAGTCTTTTTTTTTTATTATTTTCCGTTTTCTTTCTTTTATTTTCTTGCTTTAAATTTTTTTCCTTATGCACTTCTTCTCGTTTATTTCTTTTAAACGTTTTTTTTCGCAAAATATTTGTTTCTTTTGTTTTATTTAACTCTTTGAGCCCTGCGTTCCTGATTAATTTGACTGACTGAGCTCCTGAGTCAAAATTCGCAAATAATTGTTAATGTTTTTACCATGAAACGTTATAAAAATAGTTACAAGTGTTTACCTATCGTTCAACTGGTAGCTGAGCATTAAGTCATTTTTCTCTCCCACTGTTCAACCGGTGGCTGGGCATTACGTCATTTTTCTCTACCACCGGTAAAGCGGTGATCAGGGCTCAAAGGGTTAAATTCATACCAACCATTTTTCACTACTCTTGTAGCCTTGGACCAGACTACGATTAATAAATACCCCCCCCTTATATATATATATATATATATATATATATATATATATATATGAGTGTGGATATTACAATCAACGTTCAGAGGCGTCAGTTTCATACCATGGCCTGACGATTGCGTTAAGCAAGGAAACACACCGTCGCCTCTGTGCGTTGACTTCAATATTCACTTTTGTATTTACAAACGCTCTATCCCTGATATTCAGCACTTTAACCCATAAACATAGCACACCTTAAAACTATATTATATCATATCATCATTCATATATATATATATATATATATATATATATATATATATATAACTGTAATACGTATATAAACAATTACTATGAATGCATTCAATTTTCAATAGGATATTCCTCTACAAGTATTCCTTTTTACCAAACCTACAATCTCTCTTATTTAAATGTTAATAGCCACCACCCAATCAAATTAAAGAAATCTATAATCTATAGCCAATGACTCCGTATTAAAATAATTGTTCAGATGCTAAGGGCTGCAATATACATATACTCTTACTAATTAACCATTTTCTCAAAAGAAAATAAAAACAATCGAAGAATATATCTATAAAAAATATTTCTTCACGCGAGAAATGGACTTTTAACCTACAAAAATAAAATACATAGCCTCCGTATTCTCATGATATATGATTTTAGGCATAATATTGTTTCATATCCTTAAAAAGACTTATTAAATTTTAACCTAGACCCCTAATTAATAATGAATCCAGGGAATCTCCACTTAATGCAAGATAATAACAACACATTTTACTATCGCTACTCAGATCTTCCTAAACTGAATCGACCAAATGCTTGCCGATGTAATTTCTCATTCAATAAATCACGAGGCCAAATCTGTAAGCACATTGTCACCACTGGAATTTTCATTCCTCTTGGCACGGAAGTTAAAATACACTCCACCCACCTTACTTTTAACAGCTCTAACATAGTTTATTTGATTTACTGCATTATTTGTAACGGAGGCAATCACGTTGGTGAGAATGGTTCTGAATGTTGTCTCCGATTTAACAAAAAAATAAAGACAACATTAATTATTTTATTATATCACAATATTTCAAATTACTTAATCATAGACGAGACAATGTTAGATGCATCCTTACTTTTATTCACAATACAGCTGTAGAAAAGCTGAAAGCAATTACATTTTCAAAACTTAATACCACAAACTAGGATTAAACTAAGACCTAGGAATTCTCAATGATTATACTTTTTATAAAATTGCCAACTAAAACAACTTCGTTTTAAAATTTTTTTTAATAAAATGATAATAATTGATTAATTTTGCATACTTACATATACAGGGTGCGATGGATAAATTGTCGACAGTTTATATTTTTTCTTTCGTGTATGCGCGTTGTTTTTTTGTTTTTGTTTTTTATTTTGATGCCTTCACCGTACACCAGGGTCAGTTGGGCAGTGCCTGTGAGAAAAAGAGCACCATGACGCAATTCACTCCGACAGAAATTTTGAAATGGCATGCTGTACTGCACCGGAAGCTCCAATATGAATATTTCAGAGTCTTTGGGTGTCAATTTGAGGACAGGGCCGAGGATTCGGAAAGAGTTGGATGAGTCTAATTGTGATTACGAAGATGTTTATTGTGATCACTAGTGATGGCGCAGTTATGTCTCCATTCATACTTCCCACCGGGCCTCATACTCAACACGGAGGCCTTCGCCAAGTACACAAGCTGGAGAACCAAGTTATGACTATCAAACATCACCCCTTCTATCTGGTCACCTAACTCCCCAGACTTCAACCCCCTTGATTATTTTGTGTGAGGCACAGTTGAGCGAGAAACTAGCAAAACTCCTTGTAACACCAAAGATGAACTGAAGGCAAGGATTTTGGCAGCATTCACCAACTTAAACAAGGAGACTGTCCAGAAGAGTTTCAGGAGATTTCGAACTCGGTTGGCGACCGTGTTTAAAGCCAAAAGCGATTTTATTGGATAAATTTACTCTTCAGTATTTCAAGATATTTTTGCGTAATTTTGATAAATATATCTGTTAAAATGAGATGTCAGTGTTATTCTAATTTTTGCGTCATTTAGACGACAATTTATCCATCGCACCCTGTATATTCTATTTTCTAATCATGTATATTTATCCATGTTTATTAATTATGTATTTATTCACAGATATTATTGATTGAATGATTGATTTTTAATTAAATTTTATTTATAATTATTTATTATTTTCTTTTTTGTCTGAATATATGGGCGTTCTCATTATTTGTCTTATATTTAGACTATTGTCCTCATTGTTGTTGTTTTTATCACGACGTTTCAACCGGTGGGTAACCTACAGGGAATTTCGAACTGTACCCTTTATTTAATCTCCGAGGGTAAAATGTTCTCGTTCCATTGCTCATGTCTAGGGATATCATCTAGTTCTTACTTTTATATACCACCGTTCTGTTATTGCTCGCCCGTTTCCACTGAAGTGCAAGTACATACTGCCGTATCCCGGGATTGAACTCATAACCACTATGTCATCAAATTCACTAACGCTTTTACCCGCTGCTGGAATAAACCTCGATCTTTAAACGTAACCTCTCCTGATTACGCTGCTGCAGCCACTGCTGCTGCTACTTGCTGTCTATGTTTTGATTACTGCTGCTGCAGCAGTTGAGGACTTGAGGCTATCATTTGTCTTTCTCTCTTTATTAGTTTCTAAAGCCAGTTCTATGAAGCATTCCATGTAAATGTTTGCAATCAGCCACTATGGAATGAAGTGAAAATACTGTATAGAGAACACTGGAGAGGTAGACGTTAGAGTCTAACATATGCGTTGATTCTTTCAGACGTCTAAATCTCTCCAGTGTTTTTCCACTGAATTAATGGAGATACCGAGTTAGACTGTAAGGACCTCCTTAGTAGAACTAGCATAGAAATAAATATGAAATCAATATGAGAGCCGCTAATAAAGAAAGAAAGCAAATGACAGTAATTCTTCAACCAGAGCAGAAGTAATCAACAATTAGCAGCAGCAGGAGAAGCAGTCAAAACATGACAGCCACCAACAGCAAGGGCATCTTAATCAGCAGTAAAGATTAGGCTTAAAGTTCTAAGTTTACTCCAGCAGTGGGTAAAAGCGTTGGTTTGTGAATTTGGTGACATAATGGTTGCGAGTTCGATCCCTGGTTCATGAACAGTAACCGAGTAGTGAATAACTAATATAAGAAGTAGACGATATCCCTAGAAATGGGCAGTGGATCGAGAACTGTCTACCCTCGTAGATTAAATAAAGGGCTCAGTTTAGAATTCCCTATACGTTATCCAGATGAATATACACTTGGGGAAGGCCGATGGGAATAACGGTCGAAACGTTGTCATAAAGACAACAAAGATGAGAAAAATAGTCCGAATATAGTGCAAATTATTGTTATTCTGTTGATTATCTTTGTTTTTCCTTGATACTAGTAGTATTTTTAGGTTATTATTATTATTATTATTATTATTATTATTATTATTATTATTATTTATTTTCTTTGATTTCTGGCGTTTACAAATTTCGTTCCGGGTCCCGCCCAGGGACCTAAGGTTAGAAATGGCATCATGACACTTTCCACTGACAAAAAAAAAAAAAAAAAGCCCTTCGTAAAGTGTGGGCTGTACTTGTCAGAATAATTTTTTGTATCTCCTTGAGGCATGGACTTCCAGGAATCCCTTCAATTAGTCTACTGCAATCTTTTCCAACCAGTCCTAGGGCTCCAACTACAACAGGGATTGTTGATGTTCCCATATGCCACATTTTCGAGATTTCTATTTCAAGGTCCTTGTATTTTGACAGCTTTTTGAATATCTTCAAAGATACATTGCAGTCAGCAGGGACTGCCATATCAATAAGGAGGCACCGTTTTTGTTTGTGGTCTTTAATAACAATATCTGGGTGGTTGTCCTTGATTGTTCTGTCAGTGTGTATTGTGTAATCCCATAGAATTGTAACAGGTCCTATCTCCATAACCGGGTCTGGGTGGTGTTCATACCAGTTTCTTTCTGTTTCCTTCCCGTAGAAGTTACAGATTTTCCAGTGCAGATATTGGCCCACTCTGTCATGTCGGGTTTTATATTCAGTGGGTGCCAACATCGTGCAACCTGATACAAGATGATCAATCATTTCTGGATATTTATCACAGAATCTGCATTTTGGGCTGACACAATATTTTAGTATATGTGCTTGACAATTCCTAGTTAGCAAGCATTGGTCCTGCGCAGCAAGGATAAAACCTTCAGTTTCCGCTTTCAACCCTGCACTGCGTAGCCATTGATGTCTACATCAGCTTGTTTGGTACGGGCAGAGTATTGGCCATGAAGTGGTTTATCTTGCCATCGCTTCTGTATCTGGTCGGTTGCATTTGTCTTTTTTAAGTATTTTGCAGTTTCAGCCGGTGTATTGTGCCGTAGTTGCATCTCTACGCCCATTTGAAACTCCATTTTGAATTTGTTGGCTTCTTTCATTACGGAGTAAAGACGCTTACTACTTTCATGTTCCTTGACGCATACCATCATCCAGTCTTCTGTAGTTTCCAAGTATCTTTGGAGGCCAATTGTTGTAGTTTTGTAGGACAGTTCTAGTTGAACTAATCCTCTGCCTCCGGATCTGGGCACATACAGACGATCAACATCAGCTTTGGGATGATGCATGCGATAGCAAGTGAGAAGCTTTCTCGTTTTGGCGTCCATTCGCTTAATTTCAGCTATGGTCCAGTTAAGGACATTAAAGCTGTATTGCACCACAGGGACAGCCAATGTGTTTATAGCTGATATTCTGTTTTTTGAGTTTAGTTCAGTATTTAGTACCAGACGTACACGCCTGTAGTACTCTTTTCTTATTTTTCCTTCATTTGGGGGTGTTGTATGCCATCTCCTTC
Source organism: Acanthosepion lycidas (assembly GCA_963932145.1). Classification (NCBI taxonomy): domain Eukaryota; kingdom Metazoa; phylum Mollusca; class Cephalopoda; order Sepiida; family Sepiidae; genus Acanthosepion; species Acanthosepion lycidas. Next base: position 153,130,183 of record OZ010571.1, read on the forward strand.
GCTAATTCCTAGGTACTTATAAGCTTCATCATGCTCCAATTCCCTAATCTTTGTGACAAAATCTAAATCTATTAAGGGTATTTCTGTAATTCTACCTTTCTTGAATGTTACTTTTGCAGATTTATCTAATCCGAAGTCCATACCTATGCCGCCACTGAAGTATTTTACAATATTGAGGAGGCCTTTCAACTCATTGCCGTCTTTGGCAAAGAGTTTGAGATCATCCATGTAGAGTAGGTGATTGAATATTTTCTTATTTATTTTGTAACAATAGCTACTGTTGTTCAGTTCATGTGTAAGAGGGATTAAGGATAAACAAAACAGAAGGGGTGACAGAGAGTCTCCCTGAAAGATTCCACGTCGGATATTCAGACGGTTGGATATGGCAGTGCCCCCGGTGTGACTAAGGTATAGTTTGGTGTTCCACATTCCCATGCTGTGCTTAAGGAAATTTAATACCACAGGGGAGATTTTGTACATTTACAAAGTCTTAAGGATCCAAGAATGTGGAACATTATCAAAGGCTTTACGATAATCAATCCACGCTGCACTTAGATTTCTGCGTCGTCTCCTGCAATTTTCCAGGATCATTTTATTTATCAGAAGTTGATCTTTGCAGCCATATGAACCTCTTCTGCATCCCTTCTGTTTCAGCGGGAGAATGCTGTTTGTTTCGAAAAAGGAATAAGTACGGTTCGTCAGTACAGACGTGATCAACTTATACGTTGTAGAGAGACATGTTATCTGTCTATAATTTTTCGGGTCGTCTGTTTCAGTTGTTTTTGGTATGAGGTATGTAATACCTTCAGTAACCCATTCCGGGATTTTATTGGGATTATTTACAAGCGTTGATAATGTTTTTGCAAGAATTTCATGGGTAGATGAGAGATGATACAGCCAGAAATTGGGCAACTTGTCATTTCCTGGAGATTTTCATTTTTGGGATTTCGTTAGAGCTTGCCTAACATAATCTGTGGATATATTTTCCCATTCTTGCAGAGGTGTATCCAGCAGACGTTCTTCTTCACGCCGTATCCATTCTGCATTTGGGTTATATTCCTTTGGGCTGCTCCAAATATTTTCCCAAAATGTCTACATTATCAATCGATGGTGGCCTTTCGACATGTATAGGTGTTTTTTCAATTTCCCTGTAAAATTTCTTAAGCTCTGTTCGGAATATTTTATTTTGGCGATAGAACCTACAACGTTTTTCGTATCGTCTTGTTCTCTGTGCCTTTAGCTGAAGTTTCTGTTTCAGCATTTCCTTGATTGATGGAATATCAATTAGGGATTTAATGCTATATTTCCGCTTGATCTTTTTGGATTTACGTGTGGAAATATTAGGGTTTCTGGTGAGCTCATCTAATATAGAAAGCTCACATCTGATTTGTTTTATTTCTCGTCTCAGTTTGGTTTTCCAAGCTGGTTCTCTGTGTCTGTTAATTTTATTTATTGTCTTGACCCCAAGCTTCCGAGTCGCTGCTAGAGCTGTTGCATATACGACGTTGTTAATTTCTGTGATGTTTCCCGGTGGTTTATCTGTTAACAGTGTTTCCAGGGCAGCATTGTATATTTTCACGATGTGCTTGTTGGAATTCGTCATATGGATTTTCGGGAGCTGGTTTCTGTCTGACAATTGTATGAAAGTAACTCTGTTGAGTACTTGGATGACGTCATTTTTCGCTTCGGTGATTTCAGCTTCGTGGTTTTCAAGGAATTCTAAATTAATGTACCTGGAGTCATCTTCAGTGACAGTTTCTGGAGAGCTACAGGTTGTGTCTAAGGTAGAGTCTTGGGTTTCATTTCCTGGGAGATTATTTCGTATTTCATTCGCTTTAGCGTCCACCTCATCCTCTGTCGCATTCCTTATTTCCACATTCGTCTCAATAGAGTTTGAGTGATGGGTCATAGTATTTTGTCTTATATCTAAATTTAATTTTATCTTATCTATTTCTGCCTTTGAGAGTCTGTTGTTTCGCATGATATCCCTACGGACATTGGCAAGCATGTTTGGATTGAGGTTAGGTCTTATATCATTTCCCACCTTACTTCTCCATATTTGGTATGTTTGATTGGTGGTGTTCTTTGCTGGGTTTTCGAGTGCAGTGAAGAAGGATGTCATGACTTGTCGATACTCGCGGCTCCATTTCGTTCGTTTACTTTTTATTAGTCGATTTGGTATTGAGTCACTTGGTCCAAGGTTGGCAATAATCCGGGTTTGGTGACCTAGTGTCTCTTCGTGTGTGGAAGAGTTTGTTCCAGTGACATACTTTTCGTCCTCAGACTGGTTCCTCTCTAAGGGACGCGGCCCTTGTTGTCCCGGTTGACGGCCGATCCGGTATGAAATATTATTCGTATTCATTGAAATTGGTAGAGATGCGTTTTAACCATGACCGCCAAGGGGTAATTATGTTCATGTTACCAGCTTTAGGACGAGTCTCGAAGAAGGTCCAAGAGCACACCCAAACAATGAGATTGTGGGTTTATTAATATATCGAAGTTAGGATAGTTCATAACAGTGTGTGGTATTCAGTGGGGTAGACTAAGTTTTAACCACTCCAAGGGGGATAATTAGAATTTAGTATATAGACTTAAAAACAATACAATATGATCCCTGTCAATGCGGATACATACACATGTACATTATATATATATATATATATATATATATATATATATAGAGAGAGAGAGAGAGATTAGCAAACATGTACATATACACGCACCGACAGAGATATGGGATGCCTAGGCTAAGAGAAAAAATTTAAAAAAAAAGAGAAAAATGGACACGGATGTCCGCTTAAGGTTGGGGGGTGGGGCTTAAAAATTGAAATACAAGTTAAAACAAAAAAAAGTAGAGAAAAGGGAACTGAAAAGGAAAGAATTAACTTGAGTCAAAAGGATTTAGAATCATATCAAACTACAGGAAAAGTATCATTCAAAGATGCTACATTTACCATTTCTTACAACTTCGGAGCATGGCACAAGTGACTTTCCACAAATGTTAAATTTTCCGTCGCCAACGACAGGTACTTATCAAATTTTATGGGGTAGGCTGGACTTAAACTACAGATTGGTAGGGGGGAATATCGAATAATTCATTAAACAAAGGGGTAGGAGCAAGGGAATAAAAGTTATACTTTTCCGGTCATCTCTCAACCTACTAGCTGATATATTTTTAAATTTTCACTCAAAGCGATGATAGTCAAAGGGCAGAGCATTGTAGGATTATTATTATTATTATTATTATTATTATTATTATTATTATTATTATCTAATACTCTTCACTTATATTCTCGCATATACATCTTCTGTTAACACACTAATAAGAACAAGTGGAGAAGCTTGTTCAGCTTGCGTTGTATATAACATATTTGCATTTTTATAAGATATCAGTTTTTAGTTTTCGATTGTTAAGTAACACAGTTGTTGTTTTCATGTCTGTATTTTGAGATAAATTCTGATCTTTATTTATTTGTTTTGTTCAGGAAAAATGATTATTGCTATTTTATCCTCCAGACAAAGCTTACAGTTTTTAGATTTATTGTCGTAAGCTGTTGGTGTTTTTCTTATTTTCCATAATATTTTGATGTATTTTGGGTTTTGTTTTTAATTCCCATATATGTTTAGAGAGTGATGTGCATTTCGCGTATTTGGTCTTGTTAAAAGTTGTTTTGCGTGGATTTTCTATGTTTCCATGCTCCTTTAGTTACTGCTATGCATATTTTTCTTTATTGCTGTTACGATTGTTTGGTATATGATATTGCTTTGCAGGCAATTACCGTTTAAAAGACATTCATGATTTACTTTCCTGTTACAGATGGGTTTGGTTGGTGTACATAATTTGTTGGTTATTTTTTGTTTTAGTTTTTTATTATCTGTTTCATGTTCTAGGTGCAACTATGGATGAATTTTAATTTTTCTGTTGAATATTTTATGGAAATTTGTATAATAATATATTACACCATCAAATTAATTATTGTATATATTTCTAATAATATTAATATAATAATGTATGTAAAAACTGTCATATTTATGAGATAAATATTTTCAGAAGATTTTATCAACGTCAGTCAATTAATACAAATTTTATCGTGAAAATCATGATTTAAATGATACAATCTGACATAGATAATGAACAGATAGATAGATAGATATGAAGAAACTGAGATAGATAGATAGATATGAAGTGACTGAGATAGATAGATAGATATGAAGTGACTGAGATAGATAGATAGATAGATATGAAGTGACTGAGATAGATAGATAGATAGATAGATAGATATGAAGTGACTGAGATAGATAGATAGATAGATAGATATGAAGTGACTGAGATAGATAGATAGATAGATAGATATGAAGTGACTGAGATAGATAGATAGATAGATAGATATGAAGTGACTGAGATAGATAGATAGATAGATAGATAGATAGATAGATAGATATGAAGTGACTGAGATAGATAGATAGATAGATAGATAGATAGATAGATAGATATGAAGTGACTGAGATAGATAGATAGATAGATAGATAGATAGATAGATAGATATGAAGTGACTGAGATAGATAGATAGATAGATAGATATGAAGTGACTGAGATAGATAGATAGATAGATATGAAGTGACTGAGATAGATAGATAGATAGATAGATATGAAGTGACTGAGATAGATAGATAGATAGATAGATATGAAGTGACTGAGATAGATAGATAGATAGATAGATATGAAGTGACTGAGATAGATAGATAGATAGATAGATAGATATGAAGTGACTGAGATAGATAGATAGATAGATAGATATGAAGTGACTGAGATAGATAGATAGATAGATAGATATGAAGTGACTGAGATAGATAGATAGATAGATAGATATGAAGTGACTGAGATAGATAGATAGATAGATAGATATGAAGTGACTGAGATAGATAGATAGATAGATATGAAGTGACTGAGATAGATAGATAGATATGAAGTGACTGAGATAGATAGATAGATAGATAGATAGATAGATAGATATGAAGTGACTGAGATAGATAGATAGATAGATAGATAGATAGATATGAAGTGACTGAGATAGATAGATAGATAGATAGATAGATAGATATGAAGTGACTGAGATAGATAGATAGATAGATATGAAGTGACTGAGATAGATAGATAGATAGATAGATAGATAGATAGATAGATAGATAGATATGAAGTGACTGAGATAGATAGATAGATACCTTATTTAATGTGACGGACGTATTCTTTATTTTATCTCCCCGCTGTTTAATATTGACCAAAGAATGGTCCGAATGGTTGCAATGAAAAGTAAGATGAAAGAAATACTAATCAAAAACGAATAACTTGTCAATGCTTCATCTAATAAAACTTCAAGACGTGTGCTTTTATCTGTAGATAAAAAGCACACATTTATGTAGATTTACTGTCACTTTTGACATTTCATCAATGTGGCATCTAAAACTGCTTCTTTACTTAAAACCTGAATGTCAGTTATGTGAACCGTTTTAGAAATCAGTCTCTAGTATTAGAATTAAGACTCGGTTACAATTTACATTCGATGTCGTTTAATTTCCATGATAGATTACCATTAAGATCGATCAACATCTCGCCAACGGCTGAACTCTTTTACATGTATTTACATTATTTACATTCGAACTATTGTCCTCATCTTTGCTGTTGCTATCACAACGATTCGGCCGTCCTTCATCAGGTGTATGTCAATCCAGGTAACCTACAAGGAATTTCAAACTGGAGTCTTTATTTAATTTACAGGGGTAGACTTCCCCTGCCACTACCCACGTCTAGGGATATCTCGTCTAGCTCTTATTTTTAGTACTGCTCAGTTATTGCTCTTCCCGTTTTCTACTGAGTCCAACTACACACTGCCTTGTCCCGGGATTGAACTCACAATTACAATGTCACCATATTCCCGAACCAATACTTTAATCCACTAGGCAATTATCATGTGGGACATGTGTATATAAAAATATTTGTCATGTCACATTTGAATTCCTTCTAACGATTACTGCTCTTTGAGATTTGATTTGATGGTCGAAATTAAAAGGATTTTATTGAGTACGAAAATTTAACTAAAATTGATTGATATTGAATAGAATGGAATATTTAATCTGATGTGTGGAAGTTGATGGCATTTATAAGATACTAGATTCATTATATATTATTATAATTATTATTACGGCAGATTAAGAAACAGCTGGGAGAAAGGTTAAATGTCTGCGTATAGTTTACAATAGGAACAGGCTAAATATTTTCTTCGGATTTATCAAAATATTTTTCTTTCACATGGCTGAGTGGTTAAAACGTTCGCTTTCTGACCATGAGACCCGGGTTCAAATCTCACCACGATTGATTTGTCAGGAAAGAGTCTTCCTGACGTTATCGGTCTGGAGGTCTTGCAGCACCTTTGGAAAGTGCCTGAAAACCATACCACTAGTTGACCCAAGACTTGTAAGTGAAATTGGGTAGACGGAACACTTGTGGGCCGTCGATAGCTGTGCTAGCACAAAGTCACAAGTCATAGTGGCTGAGGGTTTGAGTGTGCTGGCGTTGTTGAGATTGTTGATCATGCTAGATAACACGCTCTCTACCAGAAACTGTGACTAAGGTCTGCTCAGCATAGTTGCAGTATAAACCGCAGGTGGGCTCTATGTGTGTTGAATAAACACAAATGTGCCTGAGAAAACGTCTGCAATAGGGATTGGCTAGCCGCCCTAGTAGGCGGGTATCCTCAAATACGAGTGACCAGCTATCATTTAATCTGCTGCCGATGCTAATGACAAGGGTATTATTAGCCTTTTTCTTATATGGAAACATTCGGTATTCATTGACCTAGCAGGTTGTGCTCTATTATTATTATTATTATTATTATTATTGGGAGATACGGTGGAGTAATGGATAGAGGATTGAGGAATCGGAGAGCCAAGTTCGAATTCCAATGCTAATACCTTTGAGAAAGGTATGAACCCTCTTCTTCTCCCTACCCCCACTCCCAGCTATGAGTAACTATCAGGACAGACTGGGTTATACAACCTTGAATGGTAACTGGTCTAGCGCAGAAAGAAATGGCAACCCATTGCGGAAAAAATATGCCTCGTCAGTCATGTATCGAAAGATATATGATGACCTAAGCGTGTATCACGCATGGCACATAACTGATTGATTATATATTATTATTATTGTTACATATCATTATTATTATTAATAATAATATTATATATATACTATTATTATTATTAAGATTATTATATATATCATTATCATTATTATTATTATTATTATTATTAATATTAATATTATTATATATATCATTATATCAGTTATAAGAAATTTAGTTTAGGAGATAAAAAAAATAAATATAGAATAGGCTTAGGGTAGCTTTGTCCAACATCGCCAGATGTTTCAAAACGAAACCATTAACCTAAAAACTCGAGTGATATTCTTTAAAAAAAGCCTAATCAGACCGAAAATTTTATATGGTTTTCATGCATGTTTACTTCTACGATGTAGATTACATCTGCGAACATCACGAAAGCCACCCGTTTACCAGTAGACATATATCTAAAACTGCGAACTGCGAACATCACGAAAGCCACCCGTTTACCAGTAGACATATATCTAAAACTGCGAACTGCGAACATCACGAAAGCCACCCGTTTACCAGTAGACATATATCTAAAACTGCGAACTGCGAACATCACGAAAGCCACCCGTTTACCAGTAGACATATATCTAAAACTGCGAACTGCGAACATCACGAAAGCCACCCGTTTACCAGTAGACATATATCTAAAACTGCGAACTGCGAACATCACGAAAGCCACCCGTTTACCAGTAGACATATATCTAAAACTGCGAACTGCGAACATCACGAAAGCCACCCGTTTACCAGTAGACATATATCTAAAACTGCGAACTGCGAACATCACGAAAGCCACCCGTTTACCAGTAGACATATATCTAAAACTGCCAGCTGTATACAACAGCTTTCTCAGATCAATGATTAAAAGTGGCTTTAAGTGAACGAAGCCTGTAGGTCTTAGTGAGGACCGTCTTCCTTTGAACCTTGTGGATTGATGTTGCAGAATCACAAAGAACTATACCAAATAACAGAAAGCACATAGCTTGATGGCATTCAACAGCAACACCAGCAGCTAAAATTGATATCAGAAATAATTGGAAGAGAAAATAATGACGTAATGAAGATGTTAACATACCACACTACTTCAAACAAAAGGTTAGGAAGGAAATTCCCATAATTATTGGAAATAGCGATAACCATTATTGGACTAAACCTATTTTCGTGAAAAATTGTTTTAATCGTAATATTTTATAAATTTCAACCCACTGTAGCAATGGCTGTTCGGTAAAGGAATGCCGAATGTTTTCGTATAAGGAAACAGATGTTATCATTACGATTAATAATCAGCTGTACCTTTTATTTCAGATTTTATAATAGCAGATACAAGATTTTGGTCATTTTGAAGTATTATTTTAAACTGGGCCACGATGTCGCTGGACAGGATCGCATCAATCGAGTTGTGGAATCAAAGGAGACTATATCTGGCCGTACCAACCAAAATAAGTTTAAACAACGTTTTGACAGTGGTAACATGTTCTTTGAAATAAAAGACAGACGTGGGTAACTCTCGGCTGCCGCTTATGATATTTTTAAAGCACAAAATAGAGAAAAATACAACCTATCAGTACTCGAAGTTTCAAAAGAGACATGATATTCATAATCTTCAAAAACACCCGGGTTCTGTATTGATTAAAATAGGAAAGTAGATGTTTGTTAGCCATGTAGAATCCTCTGTAAACTATAAAGCAACAGCCTCGCCACACTGCTGCTGTGCTTTCCTAGATTTTTACGAATGAAGTTGGTAGCATCCACGTTCAAACGATTTTAAATTCAGAGATGCTGTTCTCGATGACTTAGTGCCAACCGAATTTAGAGAGTTCAGTGTGCCCTCAAGCTATGGGTAAGCGAACGAAACAGGCCTGGGCTGGCATTTGAACTGACCGCACTAATCCGATTCACCGCGCTGGTAACCACTACGCTATGCCCATATAGAAAATATCTTTGATCCACCCGAATTATATTATGATAAACGGGTGGCTTTCGTGATGTTCGCAGATGTAATCTACATCGTAGAAGTAAAACTTATTTCAGTACATCTTGAAAAAATTTATATTACCTCGGGATGACTCGTGTGTCATTTAAAAAGAAATCGTTTTGCCTTTGATGATTTTCATGTGACGTAATCATTTCTCTCTTAAGATATTGTAACGCAGAGGAAATCATGTCAGGAACTGTCTGGGAGACAACTCGCTTTGAAAGTCAGGTTCCATTTAGTTCAAAGATAAAAACACAGGTCTTTTATTAGGTTGGTGCAAAAATAATGTCGTTTTCGCACGTATGTTACTATGTGAGAAAACGACATTATTTTTGCACCAACCTAATACTTTCAGGTCTAAGAACATGGTATTGCAGATGTATTTACGGGTTGGATCAATGGTTGCAACAGCAGATTTAGAGTTAAGAAATGCTTTAAAAATGTGTTTTTGCGGTTCGTACGAATAGAAAAATAGGGGAAAAAACGTACTAATTCCCAAACATCATGCTGCATATGTGATAATTAATATCAACCTGGCGTAAACACCATTTTTAAATATCATGTCCTTTCGTAATGTAGGCCGGGGGCCGCAATATTTTGCTATGTGCCGACTTAGGGTTTTAAAATAATTCATTGTGCCAACAGCATACGTATTTTTATACAAGTCAAAGTCAATATACCTGTTCTACAATATATATTTGTATAGTAATATACAAAATAATATGTAAGCCACATCTCACCGGGTGCTGGTCGACGGCGCAACGCTACAAGTAGGAAACAACGTAGGTCTTTACTAAAGTTATACAAAGGGGTCGCTTAGTAAGGAAAAACTCCGAGACTGAATGGTCTAAGACTTATCCTCACTGTACGGCAGCTCTTCCAGTTCGAGTGGTGGTAGTCGCTTAAACCAGAGGTCGGCAACCTTTTGCTATGTGCCGACTTAGGGTTTTAAAATCATTCAGTGTGCCAACAACATACATATTTTTATACAAGATCAATATACCTGTTATACAATGCATTTTATATAGTAATGTATAGTATATATACTTTAGTATATAATAAAAAAAATTGAAACAGTTAAATATCTTTGTAGTAGTAGTTATTGATTCGGACTTCGTGATGTCATCTGCAGCTGCGTGCCATTGGAAATTGCTTGACGTGCTACGTGTGGCACGCCTGCCGTAGGTTGCCGACCCCTGATGTAGGCGATCATGGCTCAACACATATTTCCTTTCTTTATTATGCAATTTTTATTTCTGCTACATTCGATTTTTGAGACAACTAGCTCACTTATGAAACATATTTACAATTTAGTGTCATTTATATCCTATGGAAAAAATCATGGTCATTTTCTGTATTATAATCTGTTCTGTCATATAATTGGCAGAGCTTTATAAACAGCTGAACTTCTCTTAAAAATTAAGTGGATAATTGTCCCTTTATGACAGACAAGGATCCGTCTTATGTATCAGTATTATAATCAATATATTTGTACTAGCATAGTACCCGTCCCGACGAACGTCCTGGGTATGACGATTAACTACATCCAACAGCAATCTTAGCCTGTTCAAATCTACGGTTAACCGTTATCTTCCACACATATCCGCATAAACTGTATCTTTTACTCTATAACCCTCTATCACGAGTGGCGCTTGAGCCTTGTACAGGGTGAACATCATTGTAAAAAAATAACCCAGTTAATAGTCATTTTCTCACACCAAGTTCCAAATTAAGGTTGTTACAGGTAAAAAAAAAAAATGGATATACGTAAAACTTCTCAGTTTTCCAATCGTACTTCTGAATGATTGGCTTTAGTATAGATCTCATTACGCCTTTGCGGTCTAATGTTTTCTAGTGTCATGAATTAAAACGATTATATCGACTCATTTGTTAAGTCTGTTGCTAGGAAAGTTGACATTTTTTCTCATCAGATTCTATGTTGCAAATTCATAAGTCTGCCATTCATTCGTGCATTAAATATTTGCTGCCACATCTGCTTTGGTTCTTCTGCTATGTATCTAGAGATTCTTGAAAAAATCCAAAGTAGAATCTTATTTGTTATCGGTTCCGACCTGACATCACTTCTCTCATTACTTTCCTATCGTCGTAACGTAGCTTATTTGTGCTTTTCTTTAAATGATTCCATAGTGATTGTTCTGATTAGCTTTCCTCTTTGATATAACAATTTCATGAATTTAAGCGCAGTACTAGATTCGTAGATAGGTCGCATCATTTTACTATTGAAATTGATGGCTGTAATTGTAAGTTCTATTATTTGCGAATTTCCAGTACATCTTGGAAAATATAGTTGTTTTTCGTTGCATTCCTCAAGGTAGTATTTACCCTAGTCTCACACGAAGACGCAATATGACTCACGGTCGGATTTAATTGGAGATAGGTGGTGGGGAGAGATGGATTCATGCCTTTCTCAAGGGTACTAATGCGAAAGTAAGCGCAACAGTCTAGGTTGTAATTTGAACTCTGGCCGCTGATTTCACTTTTCGCGCCGATGAATGTTACTATACACGCACATTCACGTTCCATTTTCTTTTGCTTCCGGCTTTCTTCAAGGAGTAAAATAATAACAATTATTATTATTTTAAAACCATTCTCTTTGATGTGCATTTGTTTTCTAATTACCTGTCGGGTCATAACTAATGACCTAGGGTAGGGTTTCTCAACCTTTTTTGCCCCATTGTATCCTTTTCACCATAAGTCAGAATGACATTCCCCGCTTTTTCCAAGATTGTCCAACTCAAAAGATGCATGTCAAATAATATGCATATATTATTGAAAATCTTATTTTTCATATTAGTGCATATACATTTACATGGATTATTTTTATAGAGGAGTTTTACAAATTTAATAGCAATAGAAAATATTGATGGATTTTTTATTGCGCAAACATTTTCTTTTGTCTATATAAATGAATGTGTGTGTGTGCGCGCACATAGACAAAGTGTGAATTTAGGCAGCAATTTTCATTTATACTAGTTTGGTCGAAAACCAATGAAAGTGTCTTGTTAATAATTCTTTTGTTTATCTTTCTATAATCACAACAAATACTATTTGATAATGGTTTATGAAGACCAAAAGTACTTGGATACCAGACAATTTGCATTCAAATTTCACTGGAAACCAGAAAAACGGTTTAAAATATAGAAAAAAAAGTAAGCAACAAAATCCTTAACTAAGAACTTTCATACGCACATCAAAAGTCACTAACCCAGTAGTTTACAACAATTTTGGATTAATGCACCCTTTTTAGCACCCATAAGTCAGGAAGTCATTTCCCCCTTTTCCAAGATTGTCAAACTCAAAAGGTGCATTCCAAATAATATGCATAAAAATTTTGAAATCTTATTTTTCATATTAGTGCATATGGATTATTTTTATAGCTTTACAAATTTAATAAAAATAGAAACTTGATTGATTTTTAAACTTAAATAATTTCTTTTAATTCATAACTAATTATTAAATATGTTTGTTTTGTTTTATGGTATATCAACCTCAATGGGTTATTTAATGCCAACACTATTTTTATGGTAGATTCGTATGAATAGAATGTTTTCTTTGTAAGAAATCAGTTTGTAGATCGGGTTTCATTGACATATTTTTGTAAAGTGGGTTTTTGTCGAGAGTCATATGTATTTCTGATAATATTTACTTTGTCAAAAATGAGATTGCCTAATCAAGAGTCTAGATAAGAGTCACTTCTTAAACCAGTGCTTCTCAGCCTTTTTTGTCCAATGTACTCTTTTCACCATACGTCTGGATGCCATCCCCACCCCCGCCCGCTTTCCAAGATTGTCCGACTCAAAAGGTACATTCCAAATAATATTATTTTCAATAATATATGCATTCTTTTCCCTATTAGTACGTATACATTGACAGGAAACATTATCAACTAGTTATGGACACATAAGTGACGAGAAAATCTAAGATACTGAACATCTTGATTCACTAAGATTTACAACAGGAACCTGGAACAACCGCACATTATACGACCCTGGAAGAACCCAATAACTTACCCATAAACTGAAACGTTATCGCTGGAGCATCATTGGCATGTCTGAAGTCAGATGGATTGAACTGTTAAGTGATATTTGTTCTCCTGTATGACAGCAAATGCTGAACAATCTCCTCAAAGATGAATGAAACCTTAAGCAACAGAAATGTGGTTCTACAGAAACATATGAGCAACAATCAAGTTTTAGGGAAAATAGAGACAAAAAGGAAATTTATACGCAACAGCGGGAAAAGGCAGTTGAAATTTCTGGGGCATGTAATGAGGAAGGAGAGCTTGAAAATGTGATACTCAGAGGACAGATTGAGGGGAAAAAAGTTCAAAAGAAATCAGGGTGTAACATACTTGATGAGCTTCAATAAATGGATGGCAGAACAAGGTTGAGGAGAAATAAGAAAAAGACAAAATCTATTAAAGATCATGATCGCCGATGCCCTGAAGGGAACGTCACGTAAAAAGAATGTGTGAACTGTGCTTGTGAGTTTTGTATTTCTTCAAGGCATGGACTATCAGGAATCTCTTCCATGTGTCTATCGGAATCTTTTCCAATCAATTCGAGGGATCCAACTACAACTGGAATTATTGATGTCCTCATGTGCCACATTTTTGAGATTTCCACTTCAAGATGCTTGTATTTTGATTATTTTTGAAGATTCTCAAAGATACATTACAATCCACAGAGACGGCACATTCCTATTTTATGCTCTTTGATGAAGATTAGCTTTGACTGCTGTGTACTTGTGTTTTGTAAAGTCCCATAAAATTGTTACATGCCTCATTTATGTAACCGGGTCTGGTTGATGTTCATACCAGTTTCTTACAGTTTTCCTCCCGTAAAGGTTGCATATATTGGCCCACTCTATCATGCTGAGTTTTATATTCAATGGATGCTAACACTGTGCAACCTGATACAAGATGGTCAATTATTTCTGGATGTTTATCACAGAATCTGCATTTCGGGTTAATAAAGTTTTTCAATTTTTTTAAATTCGGTGACATAGACCCCCAATCTTCGCCAACGATAATTAGAATAATAATATTATAAAACTGCGAAATATGTTTTTTGGAATTAATATTATATATTATATTAATGGGAAATTATTATTATTAGTAGTAGTAATACTAATAATATTTATGCTAGTTTCATTATTTTACTATTGCTATTAGTAATAATATTATTACAATTATTAATACTATTATTATATATTACTATTATACTATTACTATGCTATTACTAATAGTATATTTATTATTGCCGTTGTTACTATTACGTTTTGCTTTGTCTTTGTTTATTAGGATTTCACTCCAGGTCTCCCAAAGCCCACCACCATCATTATTATTATTATTATTATTATTATTATTATTATTATTATTATTATTATTATTATTATTATTATTATCCGAAGAAGAAGAAGTAATAATAGTAGTAGTAGCAGCAGTAACAGCGTTAATAGTAGTAGTATTAGTACTTCACCAGTCTCAGGCCCAGACCTTCTTGTATAAGTGTAATACTGAGTAAATACAGTAGGAGAAACAGTAAAAAAAAAGATCCCACGTAATTTGAAATATTCTTTACTTAACTTTATTCCTAACGATGGGATAACATTGTTGAAAAACACGAGACAGCGTAATTAATTACGCAGCTATATATATATATATATATATATATATATATATATATATATATATATATTTGTGAGAGATGAACATCATTGTCAAAGTTGTAATTATTATTAGATTTATAACTGACGTTTCCCGATCGTCTTTTCTTCTTTTTGTTTTTATTGTTTGCATGATCATCGGTTTTGACATTTCCAGAGTTGTGTTTTAAATTATCTGAATTCTTTGCACTTAGAGTGTATCCAGTGTTTTGTTTTGCACATCTTTTTTTTCTTTTCTTCACTCATTTCAGAAACAGAAAGAAAAAATTAAAAAAATAATAAAAAAAACGCACCTCTACCAATAAAATCGTTTAAAAAGGGCGTCCAATATTTTTCATATTAAGGAACACTGATATATTCTACCACTCCCCTTCATCGGGATTCTTATACTATTTTTCTACAGTATGCAATTTCTTTACAAAAAAAAAAAAAACTTTCCTTTTTCCCTTTTTTTTCTCTCCATCTGACAGCCTTCTATTTTATGAATTCTATTTTTTTTTACTTCCTGTTTTCCACCGATACTGACATTTTCCCTTTTTTGTCTTTTTTCTCTTATTTTGATTTCTCTTATTCTTTCTTTTTCCTCGTCGTTTCTTATTTTTTCTCCTTTTTTTTTTGTTACCTTTTTCTCCGACGCTGTCATCCATTTTTTTCTTTCCTCGTCTAAACCATTTTAATGGATTTTAAACATCTTTTTCATTCATTTTCGCCTCCTTTTCTTCGTTATTTCTTTTTTATTTTTGCATTTTTGATTTAACTCTCTTCTCACTTACTTTTCTATTCTTCTTTTGTTTTTCCTTTTGCATCACTTAATTATTTCTCCTTTTCTTTTTCTCTTTTTTCCCTTTTACTCTTTCATTTTTTTTTTTTTTTTTTTTTCTAACTCTCGTTTTCGGTATATTTTATAGTTTCCTTTTCCTTTTTCTTTTTTTTTTTTTTTTTGATCATCTCTTTTTTTCATTTTTTTTTTTATTTCTCTCTTAATTATTCTCTCTATCTCTCTTTCTCTTTTTTGTTCCTTACTTTTTTCTTTTCTTCTGTCTCCTCTTTTATATTTTCCTTTTGTATTTACTTCTCTTGATTTTCTTTCCTTCACCTCCTTTTTCTTCTTTTGTCTTTCTCATTCTTTTACTCCTAATTCCTTCATTTCTTTTTTTATATATATATTTTTCAGACTTTTCGTCGTCTTTTCCTTACTTCTGCAGACACGATATCTTATCAGTTAATCTTCTATCTTCACTTGATTTACAATGTCATCACTCCTTTCACGATTATGATATTTGCTATTTTGTTGTTTCATATCAATTTGATTTAGTATTAAGACATTTCATTATGGGAGAATATGATTTAGAAATGTCTCTACATCAGAACAATGTTGCCGCCCTGTCGGCTGAGGCTTCAGAATACGCTGACTGCACCTCTTCAGAACAGTAAGAGCAACCCACCCCACCCCCACCCCACCAATGAGGTGTCCTAGGTAAGACGATAAACTACGTCCAGCAGCAAGACTTCTGATCAGGAGATTTTAATGAGCGTAGAACCACCTCTTAATTGCTGGTGTTCCCAGGTCTATCCTGACCCGGGGTGGTAGCACCTGTTAGGGTCCCAACTATGGGCAAATAGTTAATCCTCAAACTGGGGTCAAAACACTATGAAAGTGTAAAAATAGGTTTTAATACCAGCAATAATTTTTAGTAGAAAAAAATTATTACCAGCAATACATTATTACCAGCTATAAATTTTTTACAAAAAAATATTAGCAGCAATACATTTTTGAAAAAAAAAAAAAACAAAAACTTACCAACAATAAGAATTTTGTCGGCATTAAATAACGCATTTTGGTTGGTATGCTATAAAAGAAAACAAATCAAGAACAATGTTGCGTAATTGAATGACAACAAAGAAATAATTCTATGGATCGCGTTTCTTCCTACAGAAGGACTTCATCAGGCTAAGGTAATTTTCTTATTGGCGGAATTACATATGTCGGGGGTGTTTTTTACTTTTCATCTTTATTAATAAATCTTCAGTTGTCGCAACATAGGATATTTAGAAAGCGGAAGCGTTGGAAAACCGAAGAAGATCGGCTGAGCTGTGCATCGAAACTCGTCGGACGTCAGAAATTTTAAAATCTAATATTTATCTTCAATGCATAATTATAACTGACATTTACGTTTATATTTTCCCCTTCCCCCTATATAAATATAATTCCATTAATAGGAACATTCCTTTAGTCTGATGAAGTACTTTTAGGGGCCGAAATGCGTTACATTTTTTTTCCATTTTGACATTTAATTATTTAAATTGAGTTTTGACACCAGAGTGGCTTTTATTGGACATTAAATGACAAGTTTCTCTCAATGCTGCAGAATTCTGACCAGTATTCTGAATTTAGAAATGTCCTTATTTAAATAGGTTGATTATTTCTCCGTTTTCGAATTCTTCTCATATTTTCACAAGACTTCTCCAAACTGTTCCAATCTAAACAATAACGATGAATACAATGAATACTTCCATTTTCCACTTTTCAGTTCTATCACACGATAAGTTGGTTTCCAAGTTTTTCTGAAACATCGTTATTTACGATCCATCAGATCTTCCTTTCCTTTACGATGTCTCCACCCGGTCTCCTAACCGTGATTAGGCGATCATATGTCTTTCAAAACCATATAGACTTTTACTTTTTTTGTTCTACTCGGTATGTTAATGGTTTGAGCATATACGAGATGTCTGCATGTCAAATAGCATTCTTTATGCACAATTCCCATTGGATCATCACCTTTACCCATTCACATCTATTCCTGAACACTTGCATTTGATAGGAATGCTCATAATTCTGCTATTGCTTGTCTGTCTTCAATAAGTTTCTAATATACTTATTCTTGGCTGTTCCTAATAAAGATTTTGCTTCTCTTGTCAATCGTTTTCTACACAATCATCTCCAGGTCATTTCATCTGCGGGTTCCTGTTGTTCGTTTTGTGTTTTTTTTTCATCTTGAATATATTTGTCTTTGAATCTTAAAACTTTTTTTTTTTTTATCTTTGAATCTTAAATCTTTTTGCTTTTTGAAACTTGACCCTTGCTATTTTTGCTTTTTGAATCTTAAATCTTGCTATTTTTGCTTTTTGAATGTTGAATCTTGCTATTTATGCCGTTTGAATCTTGAACCTTGCTATTTTTGCTTTTTGAATCTTAAAACTTGCTATTTTTCTTTTTGAATCTTATATCTTGCTATTTTCGCTTTTTGAATGTTAAATCTTGCTATTTTTGCTTTTTGAATCATAAATCTTGCTATTTTTCTATTTAAAACTTAAATATTGCTATTTTGTTTTTCGAATCTTGAATCTTGCTATTTTGCGTTCATGTTTTTAAGATTTCTTATGTAACATTTTATGCATTTCATTTTGATTGCTTGTTTTTGTCAGTTCTTGTGGTGTTTATTTCTGTCGTAATTAATCTCACATTATTCTTTCTGTGCTTTTCTCAAACCCTTTGATATCCGAGTCGACAGAATCTTCAATGCCAATGTATCTTTTTTCGTCATCTTTCCATATAGACTTTATGTGAAAAGATGACGAAAAAAAATATTTTTAACACAAAACCTTACAAATCAACGATGTGTGTGATCAATCAGCAACATGTCTTGTCTCTTAGGCTTTAGGCATGTTCAAAAATATCTTTATCCTTCGATCCAATGTACTCAGTCAGTCAACATACAGCACTCCCGAATACTCTAACCTCACAAATTTTTAGGCTATTTCGTCTGTTGCGTTCCATTTCTAAAACATTCCTTACTTTTTTGAGATAATCTTTCTTCACTGCTTATTTCATCCTATTCTGTTTACTCAAATCTGCTTTCAGTATTCTAACATACTATTAACACAAGCAGCATATCACCTTTGTTGCCGCTACTAATATGAAAATCGGGAATGAGGCTCTGAAAGTAACACATGCTATTTTATTTTCTACAATCAATAGAGGAAATTCAACAACAACTACCAAACACTATTTTCCACATTGTCACCGCCAATCGTTGAAGAAGAACCTGCATGTTTGTAAACATCTGTACCAGCGGTGCCGATGTATCTTTTACGGAGTGGGTTGTCCTACTTATGGTCATTGAAGAAACACACTAACCACCGCCTAACTGTACTCATATCCATTGCAAGCGTCTTGAATGAATTACAGACTTTGTACGCGTTTTCATGTCAGACGCTATTTTACCAGAATGCCGTTCTTCTGCTATCTATAAGAAGAATGCGTTATTACCGGAAACTTCGTCTAACATTTTTATATTCACAGTGTTCTCGATTGGTTGGTTGGTTCCGATTTTTACCATATTTCAATTTCTTTTAAGCCTCTTTGAAAAATTCTTCAGTGTTCAAGTGTACCAAAGATAAAAAAAAAACAATTCTTTTTTTTATTTCCATATATTTTAAAACTTCTCTTATGCTGTTCAGGTATTTTTTACAACTTTCAATCAGTTTTACTTCATCGTCCGTTTCTACTAACAAAATCCACTGACCAATTATCGTCTTGTTTATTAATATTGTGACTATTTTACCCATGCCGTCAAAACTAACAGCAAATAGTGCTCTTTCACGGAGTCGGTCTTTTCACCTTTCGCTTCATACATGATCAGTCTGCCACCTCGTACCGCCAATGCCAGCGAAATAAATCTTGTACAGCCAAACTTTACAGACATTACAGATAATACAACTAGGCTTTGTATATTAAAGAGTGACAGAAAGCATCAATATGTTCCCTGCTTATTGTTGATAATAATAATAATAATAATAACAGTAATAATAATAATAATAATAATAATAATGCCCTGATAATACCCTATGTATTGCTGTCATGATTGGAAATGTTAACATATACATATTTTGTCTTTTTGTATTAAAATGGCCAGCAGTAAATATCACGTTCAGTACCACGGATTTGTTTGTCTAACCTCAACCAGGGATCGCAAGTCGTCTTGGCAGTCTCATCCTTTACAATTATAAAAAACAACTCTCTCGACACTTGGCTATAATGTTTCCCTACTACTCCCGCTCATGTACAATTATTATTATTATTATTATTATTATTATTATTATTTCTTTTTTGATTTCTATACACATTTACTACTTATGCAGCTGTTGTTGTTGTTATTATTATTATTATTATTATTATTATTATTATTTCCGTGGGTTTCTGTTGTATAGATATTTCCCTCCGGGTCGCACCCAGACACCTAAGGTCAGAAATAGCTTCATAACATCTTCCACTGATCATATTTGTAAAAAACAAAAAGAAAACTAATATCACACACATTTTACATATTTAAAGCTCTTCGTAATGTGTGAGCTGTACTTGTGAGTATAATGTCTTGTATTTCTTTGAGGATCCCTTCAATTATTCTATCGGAACCTTTTCCAATCATCCGAGGGATCTAACTACAACTGGAATTATTGATGTCCTCATGTGCCACATTTATGAGATATCCACTTCAAGATCCTTGTATTTTGATAGTTTTTGGAGATCTTCAAATATACATTACGATCCACAGAGACGGTACATTCCTATTTTGTGCTCTTTGATGAAGATTAGCTTTGATTGCTGTGTACTTGTGTTTTGTAAAGTCCCATAAAATTGTTACATATCCCATTTCTGTAACCGGGTCTGGGTGATGTTCAAACCAATTTCTGGCAGTTTTCTTCCCGTAAAAGTTGCAGATTTTTCAATGCAAGTATTGGTCCATTCTATCATGCCGAGTTCAATGGGTGCTAACACTGATACAAGATGGTCAATTGTTTTTGGATATTTATCACAGAATATGCATTTCTGGTCAACACAGTTTTTCAGTATCTGTGCTTGGTTTTTAATTGTCTAGTTAGTAAGCATTGTTCCTGTGAAGCACGAATAAAAACTTAGGTTTCAGCTTTTAACCCTGCACTATATAAACTCATCAGCATGTTTGATATCGGTAGAGTATTGGCCATGAAGAAGCTTATCTTGCTATTGTTTCTAAATTTGGTACATGCATTTTCCTTTTGTTTTCTTTCAGTTCTTTGCTGCTGCATTAGGTGTATTATGGTTTACTTGGACTTTATTCACCCACATTAAATTCCTTTTTGAATTTGATGGCTTCCTTTATTACAGAATAAAGTTTCTTATTTATTTCACGTTCTTTGATCATCCAGTCTTCTGCAGTTTCCAAGTATCTTTGAAAACCGATTGTTGTGGTTTTGTAAGACAATTCTAGTTGAACTAATCCTCTGCTTCCTCCGGATCTGAGCACATACAGAAAATCAACATCAACCTTAGGAGGATGCATGCTTTGGCAAGTGAGAACCTTTCTCGTTTTGACATCCATTTACTTAATGTCAGCTATGTTCCAATTAAGGATGCGGAAACTGTATTGCACCATAGGAACAGCCAAATTGTTTATGGCTGATATTCTGTTTTGTGAATTCAACTCTGTTTATTATTATTATTATTATTATTATTATTATTATTATTATTATTATTATTATTTCTACTTATGTTCCCATTTTTCTTTGGTCTAAAAGTTATTTTCTCTGCTCTTCTCATCCCAGTTATCTACCTTTCCTTCTTATCATTACATATAGTTTTGTCACACAGTGTAAGTCTTTAATACACCCAGTACCTTAATTTGTCTGCCAAATCAGAAGAAGGACCTCAGACAGATAACACTTTTCTCAAAATATGCGTGGTAACTCCACCACAAAAAAAAAAAAAAAAACTATTTTTGGATCACTCCTGGTAGGTATGGTATCCCCAGCTGGTCAAGGTCGTTACACAGTTTAATGGCATTGATCCCACTGGAATCATCTTGATATTTCCTTCCTTTCGCTGTAACGTGTTGTTTTATTCTAGCATAGATGCTAGAATAAAACAACACGTTCCAGCGAAATTCCGAAACCAGAAGTACACTCCCTCGGATATTCTGACCAATACGTACCGGGGCGTCCATCGAAGAACACCTTATAAATAGCCATAATTGTGCTGTTAGTTTTAGTGCGGACGCTTTTACCATCCTTAGCAAATCCCACTCAAATTACCACCTAAAAGTGTTGGAGGCCATCTATACTCTATCTTTAAAGCCTTCTCTTTGTAAACAGAAGAACTTTATATTAGGCCTCCAATTAATTACCATTTAATTTTTTTTCTCATCAATACACTTTGTCCATTGTTCTTTTTCTTATTATATAATTTACTCTATTTACCTCGATTTAGCTCTGTTGAGCTAGGTACGAAACCGGTTAGCAAGCCCGTTTTTCATTTTTACTTTTTATTATCATGAGTGGTAATAATAAAACTAATTTTTGCCTATTCATGGCAGTGATAAAATTTTTTACCACCAAACATATATATATATATATATATATATATATATATATATATATATATATATATATATCAAGTTTACCTTATTTTAGAAAAGTTACGTATTTCTACCACCTGCAAGAACTAAGCCCAAGGGTAAGCCCTAGCCTCTTCCATACCCCATCCCTTTTTTGCCATGTGTTAAACTATACTAAGCTGAATAATTATTAAAATACGCATATATTCAAGTTTTTTTATTTTTTATTTTTTTTTTTTTTTTACAAAATCAGTAAACCAGACGATATTTAATCCTAATATTCTCGAAACGAACAAGAACGATAATTTATGACTTCTGCAAACCTGTTCCATCTTTAAAGAAAATTTGATACATAATGTCTATGTACTTAGATTGGGTCTAATGAGGAGGAATGACCAGACCATGACACTATCAGAAGCATTGGATTTACGAGCAAGATAGAAGGCTGTACAAAAAAAAAAAAAAAAAAAAAATGTCCATATTTCTTTGTTTATAGTAAAGTTATTCTGTTTTATTTTTTGTTTTTTGTTTTTAATGTCGGGGGAAATTTTTTATGGATATTTTCTCTTTAGGATCATGCGTGAGAAAATTTTTTCCATGAAGAAAAAGATTTTCCTTTTTAATTTCAGTTAACAAAAAAAAATGGGTTGAATTATGATCGCAGGAAATGACTTCGTGTAAAATTATTTAAAAAAAAAAAAATAAATAAAAAATGCCGAAGAATGTCATCAAAAACTTTTTATTCAAGATTGTTAACCAAATGTGAATAGTTTAGCATTCTTTAATTTGTCTTTCAAACGTCCCCGGAAGAATCTTTAGCACCCCACTACCACCTTTTTTTTTTTTTTATCAATATATATTTTCGTACAAAAAGTGGATCACAGAGCTTATTCAGCTTAATGTATATTTTCAGAAAATCTCAACTTCTAATTGGTCACTTAATATTTAATAACATCGACCTAGTTCCTGACCTGACCAAAAAGATAATTGCGCCAAAATCTATCAAGCTTCTGTGAGCCTATCACGTGACCAAAGTTATCTATAAAATAGGAAACGTCTTTCATCTTCGACAATGCGCCGATCGGAATCCTTTGAACTCGTTGAACAGTTCCAGACTTTACGTTAAAGTTCCTTAACATGATTTCAGCCTGAGAGAACAGCAATATTTTATGACGAACAATCAACTCAAGTTTTCTACATTCAACTTAATACACGAATCTTTTTCATACGCTTTCAAGCTCAACGTTAATTATTGCAATTAACATAAACACAGCTTGTTAAGAACCACTTACCCCAACTAGAATATTCTCTTCGAACAAGTGAAAACAAATCAAAGAGCAACAATTCCGTAAACCTTAAAGTAAGTCGTAAACAATATTTCTCTACTTCAAATACAAACTTAAACGGTTTATTTTTTTCTTAAATTATTATAATACCAAAACACACTTTCTCATTATTGTACAGACCATTCAACAAATTATAATCTATCAAGCCAGAACTTTGATAACCTTTCATCTAAACATAAAAGGACGTTTGAACTTTTTAAAACCACCTCTTTAGTCCAATTGTTTTTGTATCTCTTGTTTAAATATAGTATTTTAGGTACGTCTGCTTTTACGCTGGAAAACTGCATAGCGTAATGAAAAATGTCACAAACTTAACGAAAATAAAGTTTTATCGTCAAAATGTTTATGTTACTATTAAGATGAAAGACCAAAGTATTTTTTAATTATTTTTTGAAATTTTTTAATATTTTCTAACACGTTCGAAATTTTGGTTATAGTCGTCTTTTGTTTTGTCATCGCGGTGACGTTAAAATAACATAATTTTTGCGTTTTTTTTCCCGTTGAAAACACATTGATTTGGAAATTCTTGTAAAAATCGAGTAATTGTCCGATTTTAATAAAATTTTCAGGACTTATTCACAAATAAATGAAATTATTTTTGAAATATTTCTTTTTAGAAAATTTTGGTCAAAATTTGTTTTTTAAAATATGTTACACCCCACTTATTGTCATGAAATTTCGTCCAAAGCTATTCTATTTCCTGAAAAAAATATTTTTGTTTAAAGTACGAGTCATTGGAGATGGTAAATCACCTACATTTTTTTCAAATTTGAGCTAATTGAAAATCTGCTCTGAATTGAAAAATAATGAATCCAATAAAACTATGATATTACTTAATTAGAAAAGCTTTTAATTGTTTTTGTAAATAAGTAATATTAAGGTCATTATTGTCTGAAGAAATAAATATTTTCTGATGAATAATTAAATTTCACAAGAATTTTTTCATTTGTTTTAAATTTTAATTATAATAATTTATAATAGTTTAAAAATCGTGTAAAGCTCTGTATTAGGCTATTTCCTTGAGGTGATGTAGTAATTAAGTGGAAACAAAATTTACGAGTTCAAAATTGCAAAGTTTAATAAACTTAGCTGTGCTAAATTTTTTTAAAATAATTTTTGATGTATTTTTTTTTTACTTAATACGTTCCTTATTTCCATGTACGGTAGACTGAAATTGCCATTATTATAAAAAGAGTTTTATCCCATTATTCTAATAAATAAACATAACAGTAAAACTAAAAAAAAAGCGTTCACTCAGATTTCTAATAATTTTCATTTATGGTCATCCGTAGTAGCTGTCATCACTAGTCAATCAACACATAGATCAAATATTTGATAAAAATAACAGTACCAATCGTTAATAATTCGTTGTATATTACTTTTTATGCTATAAGTAAGTAATATTTCTTTTAAATCAGATTAATTTAACATTAAATTTTCTAATTTTACTAAAATAACGTGTCAGAATTTTTTAAATATTTTTAAAATCGATAAATTTGTGTTTGTTTACAAATTTCTTAAAATTAAGAAAATGGCTGTTTTTAAGAAAATTTAAGAAATCAAAATTAAATTTGACATTCCAATGTATATAGTTTCTATCTGAAATACACCAGAATTGTTTACTTAATGGAAATAATAAATTTAACGATTAAACTTTCAATTAAAGCTAAAATGAAATCTTCAATAATGTTTTTTCATTTTAAAAAATTCATTTTAAACTTAGGTATCGAAAATTTATGCTGAAAAAGTGGACGTACCTAATTCATTGTTGTGCAAATACTGTTGTTTCTCATGTTGTCCTTATTCTATGTTTGTTGAATACTAAAATTTAATGTGAGAGAAAATTGTTAATTTCATTACGCAGCCTAATGTACTCAACAATTTTTGATCAATATAATTTAATCCATTAAGACAACCCTACACAAATCTCCTTTATAATTTCTTTTTTCTTTTATTATTTTAATAAAACTAAATACCTATCACGATACCGAGTTTGTTTTTTTATCATACCAGTCATAAAATTTATTTTTATTAAACAGATAACCGATTTATGAATTGATTTATGAATAGCGACAATTATTCAGAGAAGTTTCTATTCCATTTATGGAAACAATAACGCTAGATTAAAGTTTTATGAGAGCTGAAAAGTCGTTTTGTTAGGAAATATTCCTCATTGTCTGGATTGTGATAAACTATTGGTCAGACTCATAGATTTCCATTTTATATTTTTTTTTCTTTCTTCTGTTTGCTTTTATTTTCCTGTAATGGCTTCTGCTGTTATTGTTTCAGAAATGTGTTATTCTTGGTAACATTCTATGGATATTTCTGGAATACAATACTGATTTATTTTTAAGCGCAAATGTCGTAAACAAAATATTCTTAATTCTGTCGAAAAAGGTATCTGGAAAGAAAAAAACAGTAAACACTGTTCTTAAATTTAATCAAGGAAAATTTGTGTATTTAAAAAAAAAAAAAAAAAAATAGAGAAAGCTTTCGAGCGTCCAAATAGTCCGTTGGATCTATTTGATACCCGGCGGGGGTTCACAACAACAATTCACGCGAATTGTAGACTGCTATTCTTTCTCAGTAGAGTTGTGAATCTTCCTATCTATCACCAAAGTGAATCTTCCTTTCATTAAAACTTTACGTCAAATCTAAGCTTAGGAATTTATTCTTTTTCTCTTTCACTCTCTCTCTCTATCTCTCTCTCTCTCTCTCTCTCTCTATATATATATATATATATATATATATATATATATATATATATATACATACACCCCTCATTCACATTCTCTAATATCGAAAAACTAGAGGATATTTAAGAATTGATGAAGAATTTTGTAACGATTCAGTTAAAGTAAAAAATCAAACTATCAGTTGCTATGCGTGAATCACGTTTCAACTTCGTAATGGAGATTTTGTTCTCGTCTAATAAAATGACACCTGATCATCGCTGTTTTCATCCCACGGAAATAAATAATTACAGATTCTCTTATATATAAAGGTCAATTTAATTTACAAGCGAAAGATAAAAATTACCCAGTCCCCACGACCACTGCCATCAGGTATCCACAAAAACTTTTCTCTTTAGTACAATGAGTAATGTCTTACTGTTGGGTTCGAGTCCCCGATGCAGACTTCCCTTAAGAGGGATTGAAAACCGATACCACACTTTGATCCCAGCCGGATTAAGGGCAATTTACCCATTTACCAACTGTGATAAAGAGTTGTATACAGAAGGTCGATTTAGTGTAAAGATAAAGATTAAGAACAAAAAATGCTCAGTCCCCGGTGGGTTGGGTATCTGCCACCCCCCATATTCTACTGCAGGGTTGAAAGGTCTGGGACAAGGCTTCTGTCATATTTTAGAAACGAGAATAGATATGCAGCTTGTTCACCACTCCATTGTGGTGGCAAGGTTGTTTTTAATGTGGGGTTCATTGTGCGCATAGCTATAGGCCCAAAATTGCCCATTCGCGCTAGTGTCATTATCCACCAACTACAATTTAGCGCAGTAAGGAACGAGTTGTAGCATGGTTGGAATCCATGTGACGAGACATTCTCAGAATAAAGAGAGAGAACTTATACTACACTTTGATCCTGTCACAAACAAATGCCCGGTAAAGATGACGCAGAAGGGAACAACGAGTAAATTACCTAATGAGTTTGTGTAAATGGACAATAGAGTGCGGATAAATAGAGAATGGTAAAGAGTCAAACGTTGCTTATAGCTACAAAAAACAGGAAGTCGTGGAGAGCTTTGATCGCCACATCCTGAAGAGATAAATCACATAAAGAAGGCTACAATTCAATTTAGAAAGAATACATAATAGAACCGGAAGTAACCAAATGCCATAGTTGTCGTTGTCTTCTACACATGATTTCCATTAATTAAAACTTCTTTTTATTTTTATCTGTTTTTATTTTGTTCGCTGTCATCTTTTTTATTTGTGTTAAGTACTTTCTTTCGTCGTCTGTTCAACTCATCAATCGGGAACATATCTTTAAATGGTGACTTCCCATGTGACCTCTTTTAAAATGAAACAGCTTATGCACACATGAAATGTCGACTAAATTAAAACTTTTCCTAACAGAATTTATTTCTACATTTTAACAGTTAAGAAAAGAAGAAAAATCTTTGTTAGAAAGGAAGAAAATGTACTCTGTTACGTATTATCAATCCTGCTATATGGCAGTGAATACTAGACAATCTCATCACAGATGAAGAAAAGAGTTGGAGCAACAGAAATTTGGTTCTACTGAAGGATTCTGAGAATACCATGAACTGGTAAGCAACGACAAAATTTTAGAGAAAAATGACAAAAAAGACACTTATGCTTAACATCAGACAGAAACTGTTCAAATAATGAGGAAAGAAGGTTTGGAAAATTTGACACTCACAAGACATATTGAAGAACACTTCGATGTAGAGTAATGGTTAGAAAGTGTAATTCGGTAGATCAGTTACGACTGACTAGTGAGTTAGATCTCCACTGGGTCTCTTAATTCGGCCTTGTGCTACATCTAAGCTACGCTTAAAAAATCGCCATATTGAAGGCAAGAGGAAAACAGGGTATAACCTACCAAACATGCTTATGTAAATGGATGACAGAACAAGATAACAAACTTTACTAAGAGCTACAAAGGACAGGATATTATGGAAAGCCATGATCACCAACGTCCTGAAGAAACAGTCAATTATGTGCCATGCGTGATACCCGCTTAGGCGATCATGTAGGCAGAATTTTTCCCCCAGTAGTTCTTTCTGTGGTAGACCAGTTGTCATCCAAGGCTATAGAATATAGTCTATCCTACTATTTACCCATAGCTGAAGGGAGAAAAAGAGGATTCCTACTTTTACTAAGGGCATGAATATGTAAGTGAATGTAATGGATTCGATTGGAATTCGAACTCGGCTCTCCGATTCCTCAATCCGAGCCGCTATCCAATACAACACCGTGCCTCCAACCGAAAAAGTACATGCAGTCAATCCATGTATAAACGTCAAAGCTTTCTTTACCAAATATATTCTTGTGGCATATATGGAAGAGGCATTCTTGTTATTCAGCAATATTATGTGGGTGTGCCGTTTCCATGGAAAGCAAATGTAATAATGTTTTATCCAATTGCCAGGATTGTTGACGTTCGAATTATTGTCGTAAATAGATTCACCTACTTTCTTAAAGCTGTACGCACGACCAAGAATTGAACAGCTAGACCCCCGGGAAATTTAGGAATCGATGCCTGGTTGTCATGACATCGCAATTGGGTAATTTGTCGATAAAAATATCTGAAAATAAATTTCAAATGTTGCTCTGGCTGATTTGAAAACCTATACCCCTCTACGGTTGAGTTGATATTATTATGTTCGGTTGTGAACAGATGCACATGTTTGTTGAGTCAGATATGATCGGTCAATCTGGGAAGGGTTAAATTTGAACTAACTCTACCCTATCACCAAATATTTATATTTATCCATTCGTGAATTTTCCAACTGATTTACCGGCAACGGAATTGTCCAGGCCATCGCAATCAAATTCCCATCAACCAATCTCAACGTTCATATGGCCGTCATACAGCAGTTCTATAAACATCTAATCTATAATTTATATACAACCGATTTCTCAGATCGATAATTCAAAACAGCTTCACGGGTATGACGTTAAATTACAACCACATTCTGGATAAGACGATAAACTACATTCCCGTCATCGGCAAGACTATAAACTACATCCGCGTCCTGGGTAAGACGATAAACTACATCCGCATCCTGGGTAAGACGATAAACTACATCCGCATCCTGGGTAAGACTGTAAACTACCTTTGCGTCCTGGGTAAGACTATAAACTATATCCGCATCCTGGGCAAGACTATAAACTACATCCGACAACAAAGCTTCTGATCGGGAGGTTTTGAGGAGTGTGGAACCACATCTTAATTGCTGGTGTTCACAGGTCCACCGTGACTCGGGATGGGCAAATAGTTAACCCCCAAACTGGGATCAAAACACTATGAAAGTGTAAAAATAGGTTTTAATACCAACAATACATTTTTGAAAAAAAATATTACAGAGATAAAAAAAATCTTGTTGCCATTAATTAGTCCATTAAGGTTGATATGGCGTAAAACAAACCAAACCAAAACTGCTTCAAATGAGTAAAACCCTAATACGATCTTTTATCAGACCCTATACATTGATCATACAATATCACAAAGATCTTTACTAAATAACAAAACTACATCATTGGAAGACTTACAACAACAACAAAAATGAGTAGTCTATGTAACTAGAACAGAAAATAAGAATATAATCAAACTATTGACTTTCCACATTTGGAAGGAAACTCCCATTAATACGAGAAAGAGCAATAACATTGGGCATATAAAATCTAATTTCCTGAAAAAGTGTTTTGGGAAGGAGTTTTCAATCGAAAGCAACACTAACTGTTTAGTCAATGAATGCCGAAGATTTCCTGGTTGGAAAAGACTAATTTTACTATTACCATTATGGTTCAGAGGTCACTTAGTCGATAGGGCAATTTAAATTTGGTATCTACTTTGAACAATATTCGTTAAGCCAACAGGATCTCTGCTAAGTTTATCATTCCAGGAAAAGAAAAAAATAACAGTAACAGCGAACAACAAAAACCTCACAAAGCATTAATAGTGCGTTTAATTTCGATCCCGACTTACTATTGTGGCCTTTTGCCAGACTACGCTAATACATCTCTCTCTCTCTCTCTCTCTCTCTCTCTCTCTCTTTAAGTGATAAATCTCCCATCCATCTACTAGATCCGTATATGTAATTTCTGAAACTCAGATCAATCAACAAGTCTAAAAAGTGGGTGTAAATATGAGATTCGAAGAATATGTACCGCCAAATTTACAAGTGGGATGGGCTTACTTTAAAAACTAGCATATGAGCTGAGCTCGAACCCTAACCAATGGGGACCAGGCAATTTTCTCAGCCGCACGATTTTCTAATAGAGAATAAGTAAATTGCTACTAATACAGACTATTGAATATCGAAGCATATCTTATTGTATAAATAAAGTGAGGCCGGAATAAACATAAATGTATATTTTTCATAAACTTTATGTGATGAGGAACGATAAAAAACTGGAAGAAAATCTAAAGGAATTATTATTTTTATGCTTTATTCATCTTTATTTCTTGATATAAACACTGACTCTATTTCTCTGAAGATAGATCTAAACAAAAAATTAACGATTCTCGTTTTTCTCTATTTATCTCTTTCTCACACACACACACGCACATACATACACACAGACACGCACACACGTGCACATACACACGCATATATATATATATATATATATATATATATCGAGAGAGTGAGAGAGAGAGAGAGAAAGAGAGAGGATGAGATCGGTAGAAAAAACGCATTACGAATTCACGATTGCGTAAAAACCTTTTCAAATTACTTCCATGACGACTGTCACTATTCTCTTCTCTTCCATGCCATATCGGCCATTTCATGTATCCATCTTATATCTGTTTTTTTTTTTTCTGATGCCTTTGTTATCTATTGGACAATATTCAACCAACCTTTGGCTCCATCTATTATTCTTTCTTCTTGCTATATCTTCCGCCTACATACATTTTTGTCACTTATACACTTCTGCAACATAATTTATCTTGGTCTGTTCGCGGGTTCGTATTGACCATCTACTTTTTAGTATTAATCCTTTGATCTTCATGTGTTTCGAAGTTTGTTGTCAAGCGATTTTGCTCGTTCCTGGTTTTGCAGCAATTCGCCATAGCTGGCCTTACACATTCTTTATACACTTTGACTCATAGCCATATCATTATTCTTATCCATATCAAAATCAAGAAGAAAATTAATTAGCGGATGTAAGTAGATTATATATGCAAGTCTTCTTTTGCTGTTGCGATGTGTTTTTTTTATTTGATAAAGCTCTTCCTTTTTCAGTTTTTATCCCCAATGTATAGAGTCTGATGAAGATTCGTCTCCTTTAAGATTTATAGGATTATTTCATATGAAGCTGTTTTGAATCATTGATCTGAAAGAACGGCTGTATATAAATATGGTAGTTTACAGGCTTATGAGCCGGCTGCATGGCGTCCATATTGGTTGATGGTAATTTGATCGAAAGTGGCTAGAAAATTCGTTGCTGGCTGGAAAAAAATGCACATTTATGTATGAATATTTGGGGACATGGAACTGTTAGTTCAATTTCTTTTTGGCCTGTATATTTGAAGCATTCTGTCAAAGTGCTTTATATATATATATATATATATATATATATATATATATATATATATATATATATAGCATTACTCTTCAAGTAAATTGAATTGAGTTCTCCGAGCCGCTGACGTATTTCGCAGAGAGAAAAACGTTAAAATTCCCTTCCTTTCGGCCTACTAGGTAAGATATCTGACTGATGACAAATCAGTCGGGTTTCGATACCGCGTGAAACAATCAGATGTCTAGCCACATTGAGGAGCTGTGATACAGCGAAACAGTGTATCTGTGGGTGACTATATATATATATATATATATATATATATATATATATATATATATATATGACACTATTGCGGCACTCGTAGTATGAAATTAATATTAAAAGAGTTCATGGGAAAACTCCGTATAAGGGAAAAGCTGGAAGGAGTGGAAAAGCATCAAGGAATTTTATCCCAAGTGGCACATGGAAGTAAATCAATACTGAAAAAAAAAACCAGTAAAAATGGGTTAATAAGTGAAATGCAAAAACTTAGACAAAAAGTAGCTAATATCTTTGGGGGTCATGGCAATGGACTTACAGGGGTTAAGTAGTTTCATCCATAAGTATTTTCAATAAATGATAATACTTAATAAGGTAGCCAATCCATAATGATTTTGTGAGAGTTCAGCTGGACATGTTATCATTAAAAATGTTGGCAAAAGAAATTAGGAACTCTGTTGTGGGACCAAATTTAAGAATGGGCCTTTCTTCCCTTTACACTGGTTTCTTGATATTTATCGTTGTTCTCTGCCTTGTATCCACTTCGCTCGTTCGTTCTATCACAACTGCACGTATCGTATGATGTACCCCGGCAGAACTAACTCTCTTCTCCAAGATTGCCTTCTTATGTTCGCGAGTCGCCAATCACTTAGCTGGATGATAAACATGCTAGGCATCCTGGCACCAACACACCCGGATGTCCTTCCTCGATACCGTCCAACTACGCTAATATTATGTAAAGTTGTTAATGACCCAATTTCTTGTGGGACAACAAAGAAGGGTCTCTTTTGACGGAATGACGCACTCGTCTTCTCTCAAATTGAAATCCGACATGCCACACAAAGACGAAATCTCTTTCGTCGAGAATAAGGTTAGTCTTGGTCGCCATTTCTGCCATTCGACTCGGGTTCTGGTTCTCTATGTCTGCTACAGAGACATTTGTCCCCAAGTATAGCGACACCTGGTCATTTGAAGGACTGGCTGTTGAAATATAAACCGAGTCACATCAGCTTTTGAGGTTGCCAGTGGACCCCACCGAAGAGTTATAGAAATACTACAATTGTGCTACCTTACGAGAAGATAACAAACTGTTGGCTTTAACGGCCCTACCATTGTTAGACAGGGAAAATAATTTTGAGATATATCAGGCAATAAACTTATCCATCCCCAGAGGAGAGGGACCGCGGTGTTTGCATTATATAGCAGAATATATAGCTTTAAATTCAGTAAGAACGGAAGTTATGCTGCTGACGACAGAAGAATCAAGGAAATGTGAAGCCGATGCTTTAGGAACGTGTACTTCATTCAGTCCCATTTATGTAACTGGGAATCACAGATTGTGTGTGCTTGATTTGTTTAAGGGAGACAAAGAATGAGAGAAAGTTATCGAGTAACGGTTTTGGCAAATACAGTATGACCACAAGCTATCAGTATATCTGACGGAGTTTAGGCAGTGTCCACCCAGATGAATCTGTCTAAAGTATGTGGGGGAGACCCGCTTCAGTAATAAGGATAGAACCACCATTGGCTTTAATAGAGTTACTCATGCGATGTTCATCATTTGAAGAATGAACCTCCCCTTCATATTTTATCAGACCAATGAGAAATATAAGGAGAAAGATTCATATTCAGTTTGAATAATATGGGAACCAGTGCTAGAGAAATTCACTGAAGCTATATTGAAGACAGTGCCAAAGTCAGGTAGAGAGAATTAGTCTGGACCAAGTGAAAAACAAATTGAGTGCCATGGGAAAAGGGAATACAATAAAGAGAGATAATTCAGGAATCATAATGACCTGGTCCACTATGTTAGGTATCTTATAATAGTTATTGCTACGGTACTGACAGTAATATAGAAGCTGAAATAGGCTAAGAATAAATCGACTAATGCACAGGTATTGGAGAACTTGCATCAAGTCGAGATTGATATTTAGTGTTCTTTACCCAAGCAGAGTGAACCCAGATGAGGAAGAAACCAATTTGAATGCGTTAGGATAACAGAAAGCAGAATCGACACCTGTCAAATGGAAAGCAAGAGGGAAAAGTCGACCAAGTAAACGAACCATAAAAACTGATCAAGGGATTATATTGTAAGAGGTGGTGCGAACCCCAATGTAAATGCTCATGGGGCGGAAAGGAAGAAGAAAGACTTTTTAATTCCACTGCATTTTTAGTAGAAAACGATGCATGAAGAACCGTTGTTGTTTTCATTATTTTTTTAGGGGGGGGAAGGTGTGACTTACAAGTAAATAACAGAAATGGGAAAGGGAGGAATGTGACACTGGTGGTATGAAATTAGGATTAAAAGGGTTCATGTGAAAACCCCGTGTAGGAACTGGACAACTGGAAGGATTTAAACGTAAAAACGATAAGGTGAAAACATAAAAAGAAATATGAAGCAAGAAAAAAAGAGAGATTTTTTTTCTTTCTGATAACCAGGAATAGGAATCTAAAATGTAAGCCGAAAGACAAATGTAATTGTTAGAATTTGCAAAGCTAGTAATGTAAACAATCTAGAGTGTCGTTTTGTAAACATTTAAAATGATCAGAAAATTATTGCGGTGGGAGCCGGGCGAAATACATATAAAGAGAGTATTTAAGCGTCCCATCAGTTGGGGCGAGAGACGGCAAGAGACGAAGACGAGACGAGACAGTGAAGGAGCTGCTGAATCTCCACGTGACCTGCTGCTGCTGAGAGAATTTTCAACCGATCTTTGTTGATTGAACCTGCTCCAAGATTTAGAAGAAAAAGACAAAGTGTCATGATAGAGAGTTTAACGATAAGGGTTAATTTGGTTGTATCAAAAACTATATAGACCAATTGAAAATTAAATCGGCGACCTTTTGTCATGTATTATTATTTTCACCAGAGGAAATGTTCGTTGTCCTTTTGTAGCACGGTTCGACTTAGTGCTCAGGTACGGATGAAATTCGATCTTCACTGCTCTGTGATCAAGGAACACAACGTGGTAGAGAAGCAGATGAAGGAACGAAGCGGAAAACAGATAACCATCTGTTGACTGGCGTCAGTACTAGCCAGCCTGGAACAACCCAGGATAGAGCTCGGCCAGCAGCGTTACATATATATATATATATATATATATATATATATATATATATATATATATATATATATATATATAAACTAAAAATTTATATCGCGGAATTTATATATGGTTTTAAAAATGACGGAGCGAATTCTTTTAAATAAAAATTTTCCGTTCAACAATTTTGAGGAAAGATTCGTTAGAGCAGCAATAATCAAAATGGCGAAACTTAAAATGGTGAACGGTAGGGGGTAAATAAGGAGCCACGACTAAAATCAGTTGATTATTTAATTATTAATAAATTAAAAGAATGCGCCCTGTCATTTTAAAAACATATATAAATTCTATGTTATAAAATGTTGGGTTATATATATATATATATATATATATATATATATATATATATATTGTGTATATTTATGCAACATATTTTCATTCAAACAGGCTTGGTTAAATAATTTAAACATATCATGTCGATTAGTTTTCGTTGTGATCGTTTCAAGTTCGCGGATATATTTTTTGGTAGACATAGAAGATTAAGTAAGAAAAATGCCAACATTTTCTTTCGAATAATTTTTATTTTCTCAAGTACTTTCAATCTAAGTCCATTTTCAGGGGGTTAAGTTGCTTGTGAGTATGGATATGTGTGAATTTTAAACATTTCAACTATCCATTTTTTTAACGAACAGTTTAAATCTTTTAAATTTCCAGAAACACACGCACTTATAATATAATATAATATAATATAATATAATATATATATATATATATATATATATATATAAACACACACACACACATATATATTTATATATATATATATGTGTGTGTGTGTGTGTGTGTTATATATATATATATATATATATATATATATATATATATTTATATGTTGTTCCTGTTTTCAATAAATGAACTCCAAACAATCACTATACGTTATATTTATTTTCATGATCTTGATTCAACTGTATCATCAACCTTAAGTACTATTTTAGTAAGGCACATGTCAAATGAGAATGAGATTTCTGTCTTGAAATTGTGTCACGCTAACCTTTTAAGTGTTAGGAGATTTCCTACCTTAAAAATCAGCATTCAAGACCTTGACATTTACTCGACTCGAAAACTAAACCCTACTATATTAATAGATGCATTAGTTTTCCTGTACATAGTGCTTTTGTACCGTGTACAAACAAGACTTCTTCCTGCCCAGATTGACAACATTACAACAGCTTTACGGTGGGGTTTTGTGGATGATGTCCTATCCAAATACTTATTCGTCCTATCATGCCTGTACACCATCCTGGTATGCTAGTTCAGGGAGCATTTTGTCATAGGTGGCTATGAGACAGAGTACAAGCGGGTTCAATTCTTTCTCGGGACTAGAAATTCCAACTGGATCCTCCTCTTCACATTTCCACATATGAATAAAATACAGAAAACAAAACCTTAATAAAATATTTTACTCTTCGAGTGCCGCCAGAAAGCAATTTCTTCGTTATGACAATGATGAACAATTCTAAAATGTTTAAGAAGCCGAGTCGTACAAAAAGTCCACCTGTAGTTTATTCTCCAACTAAGTTACAGTTTCTTGGAGAGAACGCATAATCTGGCGTGATAACCGTTTAAACAAGGCAAGTACGCTCTAAACATCGGTCACGATGACTTGAGATTTCGTGTTAGCGTGCACGAAATCACAAATCATCCTACAAGTCAGCCTACAACAATAAATGCCAAAACTGTAAATTCTGTCCGGTGGAGAAAATAGTTTTAATCAGATCAGCACAAACGACTAAACCAACAATCAGAACTCATTTTAAAATGCAGACATGAAAACAAACTTATACTACGTTGCTTAAAAAATAAAATAGACAAATAACAAATATAAATAACAAATAATGAAGTAATCAATAATAAATAATGAATAAAACAACAAGCAACACTGTAAAATAGTTACAAATAAATGTATTGGGACATACAATTGCTTGTACCCACTAACCTCTGGTATATATCGAAATGTAAGCGTGACCGTCTACACTTACAGGATATATTGAAGACAAGTGGAAGACAAAGTGTAACCTACCTAATGAGCTTGAGTAAATGGGGTAGCTGGAACAATGATAAGGAGATTAGAGCAAAAGACAAACTTTACTAATGACTGCAAAGTACAAGAAAGATCCACGATCTTCCACGTCCTGAAGGGATACGGTAAATAGAATTAAAAATCAAAACTATTTTCAAATAATGACATGTTTCTTTATTTTCTGTCATTACCCAAGAAGAAATTACATTACTAAACGAGGTAAGCCAGTGGCCTGACATTCTTTCGATGTTAATTCAACAATCGTTAAGTTATGTGACCGGTACCTCGTGAAACTAACATACCAACATCTGCGCTATCAAATTGATAATTAAAAAACACTTTACAACATATGGGAAACATTAGAACTAGCCAGAGCTGAAGTATCAATTAAAATGACACTAATTTCGGGGCAAGCAGGAAATGTTCGATTCAGACTGAATTAGATGAAATAACCTAACCATGGGAATCTAAGATTTCACATGAAGTCGGTTGCTATGGGGAAAGTAAGGAATCGCACTGGCTCGTACCTGAATTTTCTTCAGTATAAGATAAATATGAGCTGACTAAGATAGATAGATAGATAGATAGATAGATAGACTATAGGCCAAAAGATTGGAGCACATTCCAGATTTCGAAGAGTCGCCTTAGAATTGAAGGCTGCATGCCTTTTCCAAAATTAATTTAATAGCTCATTTCAGAACACAGGCACTTTCTCTTTCCTAAGAGTTTTACCACCTATTCAATAATAATAATAATAATAATAATAACAATAATCAAAACTCATCGCCTAAACATCATGATCAGAGACCACAAAAACAGAATATGCCTTCTTATTGATGTGGCAGTCCCTACCGATATTAATGTATCTTTGAAGATCTTCAAAAACTATCAAAATACAAGGATTTTGAAATCGAAATCTCAAAAATGTGACATATGCCGACATCAACAATTCCAGTTATAGCTAGAGATCT
Source organism: Acanthosepion lycidas (assembly GCA_963932145.1). Classification (NCBI taxonomy): domain Eukaryota; kingdom Metazoa; phylum Mollusca; class Cephalopoda; order Sepiida; family Sepiidae; genus Acanthosepion; species Acanthosepion lycidas. The sequence goes on from OZ010571.1 coordinate 153,168,315, forward strand.
TGGATTGTTTGGAAAATGTTTCGATAGATTCATTGAAGCGATTTCTGGTAGCTCATGCCTTAAAGAAATAAAAAAATTCTACCCACAAGTACAGCCCACACATTACGAAGGGCTTTGTCTCTGTAAAATTTATGCAATCTTTGTTTTTACTTTGTTTTTGTTTCTTTTTTGTTTTGTTTTTTTAAATGCTCAGTGGAAAATGTCATGATGACATTTTTGAATTTAGGGCTCTGGTTGGGACCCGTTAAGAAATGAGTATACACCAGAAATCATAATAATAACAAAATTAATAGGAGTAAAAAAAAGTTCACTTATCGTGCAGTTCATACACCTCTCCGATGTATTCAACATTAGTTTCCTGTTTAGGATTGGGTTTCCGGTTCATTCTAAAGTCTTTTTATTCTCTTTCACCCCCAGTAACCACTTGAGACTTAACGGCAGTATCGCATTGCTTGGGGTGAATTGATTAAAAAATCGCCACATAAAGTTTCCTGAAAGTTTTAGCTCTTTTTGTCTAATCTACCTTACTGGCTAATGGTAATCTTAGGGCTGGAGGATTTTAAGTTTTAGGCAACCCTCCTCTTTAAAAATATGAATGCCATTTACTAAATAGTTTAAGCACCCTAAATTAGTAAGATTTAATTAAAACAAAGAAGGTATTAAACTTATTCATTATTAAATCCAGCGAGTGGTCCCAAGTTTTTTGCGTATAATGTAGATATTAACAGACATGGAGGCATTAACAAAATGTGCGATACGAGATTCGCACTGAAATTAATTTCTCCCACTTTCTATTATGTAGGCTTACGATATCTGTAACGAATGTTATGGGTATGGCTGCTGTGGATGGACCTTCCCGCCAATAATGCATACCTTTCTCTTAATCTTATAACAAATAACATCTGAGCGGTTGTCATGCAAAAATTGCACCTGCCTTAAAAGTATGTACGAACCAGTACTGTAACTTACACACATCGTTTCTATCAGTAGGGATAATTGTCTTGGACAAGCCACGTTTACCAGCCCGACATACACACTCTCATCCCTCGCTGGCGAAATTGAATATTCAGGATTGGTGAAACGACACAAGCTCTGCATAATTGATGCATCTTAAAGAAAAATGAGAATTATATATATATATATATATATATATATATATATATATATGAATCGCCAGTTATTTACTATCGCCTGAAGAAAAGAAGTACACAAAAGCAAGCATGTTTCAACATGAAAGCTTTTGTGTAGCGATTTCAAAATGTTTTATTATAATCTCTTATAATAAAAATATTATATATGTGTATGTGTGTGTGTTCCCGTGGGAACAGGAAAACCATCGTTAGATCCGGCGTGTCTTAACCGACTTGGCTACGAAGAAGCTTTATGTTATAATGCTCGTATCCACTCGTGGTTTGGGCTAATAATATACCAAAGGAAAAACGCTGGGACACAAGATTATTAAAAAAAAATTGTTTAATTACGTTGATTCTAAAATAATAGCGAATACTGTATTTAGTGCAAAACACTTTGCGCTTACTGTACGACTCCTTTGTGTCCTGCCCGCGACCCTTTTTATAGTCAAGTCCATGCTCAACACTTTAGTGTAACGAAGCTTGATCGTCTTTCTACTCAACACTTTGCTCTTCAAACAAAAAAGCTTTGAACAGTGCATTTAAGCGAAATCCTTCTCATCATAATTTCCTCAAAATTATCATATCTGCTCTGTTTCGTATCCCAAAGTAAACAAACTAATTTTTCTAAAGAAGCAATGGATTTTTATTTATTTATTAATCAGTCAAAATGTTATCACTTTCAACGTTTAAAGCGATAAAAATCTGTCGGATTAATAAATAAATTGTTGTAACTGAGTTATCAAAAATAACAGTAGAAAACCAGAATTGGTTTAATAACAAGTTTATTACCTTTTGGTACAGGGAAATATAATGTAGAATAGAAACTAGGGAAGAGAATGTTTAGTTGTGAATGACTGTTTGCAACAAAAACTACTGCCGCTACTGCTCCTCCTCTTGATGAAGGAGTATTTTAATGTCTTTCGTTCGACCGGCGAGCCCAAAATTGTAGGGAAATATTTTCCCTCACAACATAAATAAAAATCCATCACTTCTTTAGAAGTAATGAATTTTAAAATAGTATTGGATTTTTGAATAAATTTAAAAAGGTTCCATTACTTCTCTGTGTTTCGTACATTTCCGATAATTCGACGATGATTTACTTTATTCTGCATACACCAACCACAACAAAGGTAATTACAAAGTATGCCACTATGACCAATCTCTGCGTTTAATGATTTCATTTCTCATCGAATGACCACCCCCCTCAACATCGTAAAACTGTTCTAGATTAAGCTGAGATTAAAAAGCTAAATATTAGGCTTTTCAGAAAGTCATTCTTATTTCATTGCTCATGAGTTAACCAACCAAAACAGAAACAATGTTGAATGGTACGAACCATTGTTTTGTTTGTAGTACATTTCAGAGTTTCATGGAAAATTTTTGCAAAGAGGCAATTTGCGTAGACATAAGTTTTCACTGGGGAATCGAAAACAACGTTCCACCATCTGTAGTAAAGAAATGCCAACCTTTAATTTTTCTACACATGAAAAATGGGTTTTGCAAGTCAACAGAAAGCGAAAAACAGTGGTTATCACAAAATGAGAAACTAGTAGCAAAGCGACTAATTCATCCACCGAACACGTCGCTTTGTGTTCTGTTCATCCCACAGGGGGTGGTGATCTTTTTCCTTTCATATGTGGTCAGATACGCCTGATTTTTCTATTTCCCCTCTTGTTACGGCGTTACGATGTTCTTGCAGCCTTATGTTAAGGGGACTGCCTGTTTCTCCTTTATACTTCTTACCACAGCTGCACAGGATAACGTTCACACGTCTTTAGTCATGTTCTGCTCTATGGGGGGGGGTACTCGGAAGAGGTATATGCGAAGTCTTGAACCATTTTTGAAGGTCGTCCTGATGTTATATGGACCACAGATGTTTTGTATTTTTTACGATAATCTCTTCACATAGGATACGCAGACCGAAACAATATTCCAATCATGGACGAATGGTAGGCTTATAAATATGTAAAATAGATTCTGAAGAAAAAAATTGTCAGTTAACCAACTTGATTAGCAGATGACCTAGCAATGAATTCAATATAGTCTTTCCACTTCATGACAGCCGAGAATGTTAGACCGAGAAGGAGTAACAAGTCACTTACATGCAGGTTAGCATCAGTCATGCTAATGGAAGGCAGGAAGGGGTCTTTCAGGTGATTAATAGAAAGAAGTTTAATTTTGGAGGCGTTAAAATGAACAATTCACTCCTTACCCCCATTTAACAACTGTAGGTTATTATTTTAGATCACATGCCAATTTCACTTTATCAAACTGATCAGACTCATTCTCAAGACGTCAGTAAATAGTTAAGGCATCAGCATAGATATCAAATTGAGAAGAGAGTTCCACAAACGAAAAGTACAAGAAAAGAAACTGTTATTACCCAATCTCGTCAATTCAACTGTGAATTGATGAGATTTTGTCGACAAACTAAAATTCATAAAGTCTAAATACCATAGTGAAGAATTTATCCAAACAATTACCAAGAATGTATTTATAGAAAAGGTACAGGGAAGCTACATTACGACAGAAGGAAAATGACTGAAGCCGAGATGCCAGGTCAAGATTAATAGTATTTCTGATTCTTCTTTGGATTTTAACAAGAATCTCCAAAAATATACAGTGGGAACACTAGACAAGATATGGCAGCAATATTCAAAACATGAATGAATGGTGAACTTATAAATATGCAAGATAGATTTTGGAGAGAAAAATTGTCTTCTACGATACAATGAGCAGACTTTCTTAGCAGCAGACTTAGCAATGGATTCAATATAATCTTTCCACTTCATATCAGCTGAGAACGTTAGATCGAGAGAAGGCGCTACGAGATTATCGTCAGCCATGCAGATAGAAAGCAGAAAGACGTCCCTCAGATGATAAAATTTGTTTTGAAGGCGTTGAAATTAACAAGTTATTTCTTGCCCCAGTTAACAACAGTCTTACTTGGGCAGTGGGTGTTATTCTCTCTTGATGCTTCTTGGTTCTAGTCTTGTATCATCGAGCGTGTCAGCAATCATTACTCTAGTGTGGGAATCTATTGATTTCGATATTCACCGAAGATCGAGGCAATTCTTGTTGTTTCTTCCACAAACCTGTTTCTACAACTTCTTTCCTGAATGAGCCAGCGACTTGGCAATGAAAACACAGCAAATAAGATAAAGAGTGGGGCGTGATGCCGACTTATGAGTTCGCTACAAATCAACACGCTCCTCGGTTTGAGATCAAATATTTATTTATGGTCTTGACACTCTAAGTATCAGATATATGCCCGATTGGCCTCATCGCAAACCAGTTCCGTTTTATCTGTGTCTGATATTTATGCTTCTTTGAACTGTTGTTCGTAGAAGCCTCACGCCAACACAGAGATCAACACGAAGTGTAAAGCCAAAGGAATAAACTAAAAAAACAAGTATGTCTCAGTATCAAATCATAAGAAAAAGGCGATTTCTTATCAGCTTCAACAAAATTTATTATCAAAATTCATTAAGCTTAACTCAATCTAGTATAGTGCCGAATGATGTACTGGGATCAGAAAATTGTAACACGCCATTCTTCGACAGGAAAATGTTTTATCCGTCCTGAAAACAAAATTCGAAATGAAGGCCTTTATGTACAATTCCCTTTTAGGACGTGGGCGAACATAGTCCTCTACAAATCCTGCTTTGTTACCATCCTGCTGTATCGTTTCTTGGTCTGCCATTCATTTTTAACGTACAATACAAAGCTCAAGAGCCACTCAAGCTAGAGGTTTGCTAAACGAGGTTGTTGTAAGGGCGTACAAGAAGGGAGTACAATGTGCATGTTATAAGGATGTGTAGAATAGGTAACATTTGACCCTAGGCCTTGAATAGGCTAATATTGTAGTGATCAGGCAGACATCATTTCGGGAGTTTATACCATAAAGTAACAGTTCTGGGGAAGAAGCTATGCGAATGGAACTTCTTCCTTACTAATGGTATACGGAGTGAGTGAGGATGAATCATCTCTGTGTACGTGAGATGGTGGGATTTATTTGTGAAGGTCTGAATTAAGGAATGTAGCTTGACTGAAGATTTACAATTAAAATGTCAATACAGTATTAAGTATTTCATTAGATCTGTTTCTCTTGCTTGAAAAGTAAATAACTAAACTCTAGCTTTGTTATATATTTTTCTAGTGGATGTAACCGTAAGTTCTATGCTAACAATTTCTTCTCTCGCTCTTCTCGCTTCTGGAACTTTCTTCAAGCTTCTAGCTATCGAGTCAACGATGATCTTTAAAAATTTAAATGCAATACAATTTTTATCTTCTATCGTCATAATTTCGGTTCTTTTATTGTTATCCCCCAGTAATAATGTTTTCTTTTTTTCTCCTATTCTCTCACATTAAGTGACTCTTTGCGTCTTAGTTGCTTTATTACTTTCCTTGGTGTGAAATGATCAAAAGATATATAACAAACCTAAGTGTCTGAAGTAAATTTCTTTATCCTACCATTTAATTATATTTCGAAAAACTTCAATTCTCAGTTAGTAATACAATACCTAAAATAACATAAGTCATTGGTTAAAATATAAGATTTAATGATTAGGGTGAGAAATGAAAGAATGAAACGCTTTTGTGATTAATGGATAAATGACTAAAATATGTTTCTGCGCAGCTGGATCACGCAGAACACCCGCTTAAAATAATTCAAAAGATATTTCAGACAATAAAATCACTTTACGCTAAAACAACAAATCTTTATTTTACGATCCTTTCTGGGCAATTAAAAAGCAGAAAATTTCTTCTCGACCGCGAGAACATTTTCCTGATAACGTTTTTATTTAAGTTACTGTCTTATAATGCATACATTTATTGTAAAAATCTGTGTATTTCGGCAGCAAATGTTCATTAAGATAAATATTATAAAAGACAACAACTATTTTATGTCGATTAATTCTAATAATCGACTTTTCCAAATTACCAATAATCCTTCCCAGGCAAGGAAGGAATTCCATCAGAAATTGTCCAAAGTTCATTATTGTAAAAGGTTGTGTATGCACGAATAAACATTATTATAATGTATCGACAATCTCATTCTTTTACTCCTAGTCGAGACAAAACCAATCGGTTTGTATGTCAAGTAGCAACAAGTTTAATAGATATAGATATGATTTCGTAATCTTTAAATTTCTTTTCTATGTGTATTTGTCTCGTAGAGGACCGTTTGTGTTTGTGTGCTGTTGTATTAGAAACACGTACGTAACTCCTGGTAGACTATTAAAAGGTCCAACTACAAGAAAATGGCCGAACTTGAATTAAGTCCAACTGAAGATAAAGAAGAAAACAAGACCTATATATATATATATATATATATAAACAAATATATGTATTAAACAAAACAATTTTACAATGGACACAGACAATGACATTAGCGTGTGAGTAAACATTGGTGTCTGTTCCTAGGTGAATGTTCGTACGTACGTGTATGTGCGTATAATGTTCATGGCGTCTCCCACAAATGGGAAGACTCAGATCTTCTAAGAGAGCTTATATTGTAGTCGCTGAAATGAAGAAATGAAAAATAGAACGAGGCGAGAAGTCGCCCAGTATTTATAGTATAGGGAGAATGACTCCTAGTGACAATTTTGGAATTAAGGAAGAGCTAACTCCGACAGTTTCACGATACGTTTATACCCGCAAGCCATGTTCTGCTACGACAAATGACCATCGATTACGTACTTCGCTGAGAGACCAACAAACCATAAATTTACACAGAATTCATTTCTATCTAAAGTTTACATTTATAATTATTTATCTGAAGACAAACCAATAATCTTAAGCCAAAACAAAATACTTTTTTTCTTTCATTGTCTGCCAGAATACTTCAGTAATTTTTTACATCCATTTTATATTCGAAAGGTGTTTATATTTAGAGTTCAACCATTGACTAATAACAACGGAACCGAAAATCTTATTACTAGGTTCATAATAGAAAAAAACTCTACCACAAATTTCCTTTGAAAAAAAAGTGTGACTAATAACACATTAAGTTTTTGAAAGAGAGTTGCTTTGTATCAGTCTAAGATCAGACACAGCAAATAAACATTACGATAAAAAAAATGCGTTCTTTTGTTAAAACCGTTACCTGAATATGCCCAGCTATTATTATTAATTTTGACTATTTCTTTTCTACTTAATTTTATTTGCTTTTTTATGCTACCTTTATTCACTCCGTCAATCTACAGCAGCGAATAGTGAGTAAAGATTGCGATAAAAACCAGAATCGTAAATCTATATATATAAAACAGAGCATATTTGTGTGTGTATGTCTGATGCCTTTTGACTCGTGACCCATCAAACTTAGCACATACATTTTACAATGTGAGAGAAAATCTCTTTAATTTTTTTAAAAAATCAATAGTCGATAAAGCCTATCAAAAATCGCTAAATTAAATTTTTTCTTCCGATTTCGTTCAAACTCAGTATGTAGGTTATTTATATCAATGATACCTCATTTTTATTTCTACGCCACTGTGTTTAGCGAAAATCTACGAAAAACGAAAACTCGATTTCAACACAAATCAATTTCAATACAAATTTTAAACTAAAAACGCATTCAATTTTCAAGCAATCTAATACAAACTTCACTCAATTGTAGCCAACAATAAGTTGTTTATTTAAAAATCATTTAACTTGATAACTGAATCCACCCATATAGTGAAAACCCGTGTAAATGGCGAAAAATGGCGATTTTTACTGGTTTCTTTCTTATTTTTCGTTGATCTTACAACCAATTTTCTTCAAACTTAACGATTTCTTTATAAATGTATCCCCTTTTAGATCCCTGGTAGCACACAGAAAAATTGAACTTCAAAAAACTCTAAAATAATTGTGGTCTGAAGTGGGTCTTCATGTTGCCTGTTTTACCCCTTCATGTTCTCGGTTAACTTCGGTTGAATAAATACAGAATACTTCTGTCATATCAGTAACTACATTAATTCAAAATGTTTTTTAATGAAAGTAATTTAAAGTAATCGAAGAATATAGACTCTGTTACATCGAAACATGATGCTGTTTTTGCTCCATTCTAATTGAACGCTTTTTCTGATCGACCATCTGGGTATGGCTGCTAGTAAAAGATTAACTTGTTGATAAATTGTTGGAACTCACCGTGTTTTGTTTCTGGAAAGCCTGTCTGGGTGCAGCAGCTGCTTCAACTGTTATATAACAAAACTATGGCTTTCCAGAAACTTATAAACACACAACTTCATTCTGCAATTATTATTAGCACCATTCTTTTGTCTGCTAGTGAATTTCTGCTAGTGACATCTAGATGGCGTAGACAAGAACCATTGTTTTAAAAAAGCTCAAATGCTCTTCCTTGTTTTTCTTTCCTTCTTATTACTGATATAGAGCCATAGGGGTAAGACGTCTTATTTCCCCTTCACAAGACTACTCAGACTCCAACGAATCCCGTACCGTATTGTATACTAAAGGGTATTCAAATGCTTTAAGGTAATAACGACAAAAACAATATGTCATTCAACATCTCCAGTAAGTCTCTACACATACCGTACCTACGAATAAGGGTATCTCCGTATCCTCACTAACATTTACCTCTTAAAAACTTCTACAGAATTTAGTGAAGAAAAGCGAGAAGAAAGGATTAAGCATCAACGACAGAATGCATGATTTGTTAGCAAAAGGATGAGCCCAAAATGAGAACTGCAAATCGGGGATACACAAATCAAACAGAGGTGGAAATTTAAATATCAGGTTAGTTTTTTTTTTGTTTTTGCTTTTTTAACGGAGGACGGAAAGTGTGACACTGAAATTCGAAGGCGTATTGGGATTAGCGAAAGATGCCTTTTAAAAGCTAAGCAGAGTATGAAGAAATTGATGACCTTCGTTAGAAACAAAGAAAAGAGTACTAAACTGTTACAGGATATCTGTCCTCCTGTATGGCATTGAGTGCGGGACAATCTCCTGAAAGATGAAGAAGAGACGAAGCCACATAAATGTAGTGCCACAGAAGGATACTGAGGAAACTATGAGCCGAACATGTCAGCAATGACGAGGTTTTAGAGATAGGAAACCAATACTTAACACCAGGAAAAGACAGTTGAAGTTTCTAGACGATATAATAAGAAAATATGATACTCACAGGACAGTTGGAAAATCTGATACTCACAGGACAGTTTGAAGGCAAGAAAGACGGAGGAAAATAACGTATAACCTACTTAGTGAGCTCGAGTACAAGGAGGCGCAACAGAGTTTTGTAAGAAATAACAGAAAGGCAAAATTTATTATGAGATGCAAGGGACTGGAAGTTGTGGAGAGCTATGATAGCCTGGGACATGGCACATAAAGAAGAAGAACACAATAAAATGTTGTTGATTACAGAATACTGTAATTAAATTCCCAACTACTGTTCTAGAAAGCTCCCATACGTTCACAATACCTATTACTAAACTGCATTTCTCTCACTAAATATCTCTCTTCACTGCTACTAAACTGGTAACGCCGCCACAACATCAATAGCATTAGTAAAAGTCATTATAAATTTTTAAACCTATGGCGAGACTTCCATATGAAGTTACTTAGCGTGCAAAAGCTTGCCCGAGTTCAAAGCTGCAGGATTACAATCAGCGAAGGATAGAACCTATTATACGAGTGGACAGGTGACAAGATGATCTTTCAAGAGGTAATGATTCTTTGATCAATTACCTAAGAACAAGGTCACAGTTTTAGCACGCTAAATTAAATCATTTATAAGACGAGTTTACTAAGCAATTCTACATCAAATGAGAATCGACGTCTTTCCAAATTGTAGTCTTGGGCATGACGATAAACTACATCCGGCAGCAAGGCCTCTGATCGAGAGCGTGGGACCATATCTTAATTCCTTTTCTTCCTGGGTCCACCCTGGCCCGGGGGTGGAAGCACCTGTTAGGGACGGGGCGGGGGGTGACTCAGTTATAGACAAATAGTGAACCCCGAAACAAGATCAAAGTATAAAAATACATTTATATATATATATAAAAAAAAGATCAACGATACATATTTAAAGTCTAATTGCATATTTATTATGAACGGAATGGGGGAGAATGATTTAGTTTCGTATTAATAATAATCTGGAAATTTAGCGACTTGATGCTAGTACTGATTGAGTAGATTTATTTTGAGAAATATGTATAAGATTATAAGATTGTAAATATGTGTATAGGTTACTTAATTGAGTAGATAGCATAATTATTTAGTTATTTATTGTTATTAGACCATCGAATTATTTTAGTCAGCAAATGACAAAACGGGGAAGGAATCTAGATAAATTAGTATGAGTTTATTTGTACTGAATGGTTTCGTGTATTAAAGTAAATAGAGGATAAAGGTTATGTGCGTGTGTTATTACATGTGTGTGCGCATAGTTACATTTATGTGTGGATGCTGGAACGTACATACGGTTTGTGTGTGTGTGTTCAATGGTCTCTATAATATGCCCGTTAAAATATCAACTTGCTGTGTTCAAAACAAAGACCATTAAGCTGTTTGATTTTCACTGCTAATAGGTTCAAAGGTCAATTGTTATCTTAATATCTAACCATTCATAAATGGTGACTGATTTTATTATGCAAGTGAATGTTTTAATAATAAAATTAGTACTAAAATAGCAGGTCATTTTTTAACGTGAGAATGCTCTCTCGTTTAAAGTTTTTTTGTTCTGACCGATATCACTCAAAAAGCTTTCCGTACTAGAATTTATAATAAATCTGTATTTGCCTTGGCACCATTATCATCTTCTCTTAAGGAACCACTGGCTACAATATTTGATCAAAATTGTACTTTCAATTTACCGCAATTTGTCTTTAAAGACATGTTGGTTGACTATTTTTATGAAGAACTCAATAATCTCCCCCAGCCATCAACTATAGTTTTTTAATAAAAATTGCTTTTTTCATGTACACCTTTGCTAAACACAAATGTTTTTTCTTTGTCATGTTTACTAAAAGCTGGTAGTTACATTGCTATCGTGCATTTAACAAGTATTACTGTCGTGTATTTAGCAGGCATTGCTGTCATATATTTAGCGGGCATTACTGTCGTGTATCTAACAGGCATTGCTGTCGTGTATTTAGTAGACATTGCTGTAGTGTATTTAACAGGCATTGGTGTCATGTATTTAGCAGGTATTACTGTCGTGTATTTAACAAGCATTGCCGTCGTGTATTTAGCAGACATTACTGTCGTGTATTCAACAGGCATTGCTGTCGTGTATTTAGCAGGCATTGCTGTCGTGTATTCAACATGCATTGCTACCATGTATTTAACAGGCATTGATGTCGTGTATTTAGCAGGTATTTCTGTCGTGCATTTATCAGGCATTGTTGTGTCAGGAAAATTAACAGGCATTGTTTCGTGTATTTAGCAGGCATTGCTGTCGTGTATCTAACAGGCATTACCGTCGCGTATTTAACGGGCATTGCTGTCGTGTATTTAGCAGGCATTGTTGTGTCAGGAAAATTAACAGGCATTGGTGTCGAGTATTTAGCAGGTATTGCTGTCGTGTATTTAACAGGCATTGCTACCGTGTATTTAGCATACATTGCTATCGTGTATTTAACAGGCATTGCTGTCGTGTGTTTAGCAGGCATTGCTGTTGTGACGTCACCCCGTCTGTCACCGCGCCGTCGCCGTCCTATCCTGCAACGACCAATGTGACTTGGTATTGGTCGCGGCACCAAACGTAACGTTCTAACCCTTTGCTGATTCGGATGGGAATCTGGTTAGATTCGGTATCAGCCTTATCGTTCCCAGCTCGCCTCCAACGTCTGGTTACCGAAGTAACTGCTTTGATTTCTAGTCTAACCTACCCACGTTGTGATTTGATCTTAGGTAGACGAAATCAATCAGTCGCCGGGCCGTAATGCAAGTCGAGTCCGAACAAGGGTAATACCGCACAAGTATATGTAAAAGAAAATAAAGTAACAACTCGAAAAGTTCAAATGTGTTAAAAAAAAGATAACAATATTTTATATCTGGTTGCTGAATACAGGACTGCGTCTTTCTCCCAAACCGCTAATATGAATACGTGACACTTTGCGTTTGTTTGGCGAGTCCTAGTATCTCGTTGTTCCTCGATAACTGTTTTTTTTGGTGTATCTTCAGGTGATATTCGTAAAACTTGTTTTGATGGTGTGAGTCTAAGTCGTTTTTCAAAAATAAATTGTTCTTCGTTAGAAGTTGAGGACGTGATTGCGTGGATCTTAAGTCAGCTTTCTGCGAGGCGGGTCTCAGAGCTCACAGCTCAACTCTTACCTGTCTTTCTAATCCCAACTAACTGCCGTCTACTCTTTGCGACTCTGCTTATATGGACGCCAACCAAAACCGTGGTGGGCCTGTCGGGGTTTAAGGTTCCTTGATAATTCTAAATCCGCATCAAGGATTTCCTTTGTTTTCGGTCAGGAAAATTTATTAATTTCCATTTTTGGAAGTCCTTAATTTCTAGTTTAAGGGAATCGTCCTCCCAAATTCTTCCTTTCTCATGTTGGTATCTCATACCAATCCCTTCAGAGGCGTCAACAGGCTTCCCCTCTCTCTCACAGTGGCATCTCACACCGATCACTTCAGGGGGCGTCAACAGGCCTTCCCTCCTTCTTCACATGATTACCTTCGCCTACCGCTCACGCCACCATTCAGCCAATGGACGCCCAGCAGCGTAGGTGTGGCTAGACTGGCCTCAGTTTAAAATTCTCGCTCAAAAAAAAAATTATCTTCCCTTTTTTTTTTCTTCTTTCTTTTCTTCTTCCCGACAACTAACCCTTACGACTCTTATCTTAACCGAATGTCAGCTGGAGTTCGTCAATCGATATTTTCGCCAGCATGAAGTGGGTGGTCATCTGGCGACTTTGCACCCTGGTGCCAATTATTCGTTCCGATAAAATAATTTTTCTATCATGGCCAGCTCCGACACAAACCAGGTGCTCTTCTCAAATGATATTTCCGTAGATAGTTAAGGGTTTAATCTTTTCTTCCTTGTACTCTGCGGCTGGTCCAGCGGACATTTTTCTCTGCCAGTGCGCTACCTGACTGATATTATCTCTTAGCATACTGTTTTGTAGACCACTTGATCAATTTGAAATTTTCATTATCGCCATGGTCAGATAGCTATCTTCGATAATGAAAATAAAATCTTTATCACTTTTCTTTGTTAGAAAAAATAACATCGCTCAGTGTCTTTTCGTGATAGCTTCTTATCACCTCAATTAATTCTCGCCTCCTTTTCTTTTTTTCTTTTTTTCTTTATCACGCAATCCTAAATAGTGTCACACTGTCGTGTATTCGGCAGGCATTGCTGTCGTGTATTCAACAGGCATGCTGCCGTGTATTTAGCAGGCATTGCTGTCGTGTATCTAACAGGCATTGCTATCGTGTACTTAACAGGTATTACCGTCGTGTATTTAACAGGCATTGCTGTCGTGTATTTAGCGGGCATTGTTGTGCCAGGATAATTATTGTTGAAAACTATAAGAAGTTACATGACAAAAATATTCACAGCGTATGTAACTAGAAGGAATAATAATAATAATAATAATAATAATAATAATAATAATCAAGAGGTTGATTTTCCTAAACTGTCTTAAACAGTGTTAGAAAGAAAACTCCCATCAATACTAGAATAAGCGATAACAGTCATGGATTTGCGATGATGTCTATTTTCTTGAAAGTAATGGGTGATATATGGAAGTCATGAATATTCTCCCAGTTTTATTTTCCCCGTCATGGGGTATTATTGTATCGTTGATATTTCACGGACGAAAAGGAATAACTAACATGCTTTGTTCTTAGAGAGAGTTTTATACCGTTAAGTCATACACAAAGGTATATACACATATACACAGCTGTCACGTGACTCACGTGACTTCATTTCGACCGAAGGAAAATAATCGCCTTTTGCATCCCTACAAAGGTATGTTAAGAAAAAGATTTTATCAATTTCAACCGACAGAAAATGAATGTGAATGTTTCCTGTATGGCTAATTTTACCAATGTCATTAGATTAATATTCTTCTTCCTTTCTCTGTTAATATTCGGAACACCAATTTCTTCAAATATTTTCCTGTTGGTCAATTCCATTTCTTTGATTTTTCTTAAATTCTTTTTGGAACATTCTTAAAGACTTTTTCGTTTTAATATTTTGTAATTATTCAATTTCTTTTCATTGTTTTGTTTCCCGTGTTTAACTTTCTAGCAATTTCTAATGTAGCGTCAAAACATTTTATATTTTCTTGATTCTCTTTTGACGTTAAATATTTCTTATGACTCATGGCAATTTTTATTTGTCTGAAACCAAAAGATATCAGTAACTGTACTAATATATACTTATATGGGAAAACGATATATAAACATTTGTATATCAAGAACAATTTTAAGAAAATCTATGACAAAGTGGAGAAAGGTTTTGTGAGACGCGGTTAAAAATTTAATTTAAATTTAAAATGGTCAACACCCCTCTCCTTCGTGTGCATTTGTAGTCAACATCAACGCATCTGATGCATCCCTAAAGAACGAAATGCGTCACACGAAAACTTTTTTCACTTTGTTATAGATTTTCACACACACACACACACACGCACACACACAGATAGATAGATAGATAGATAGGTAGATAGATAGATAGATATTCAAAATTATAACATTACAAGAAATTGTTGTTTCAACACTACTGGTGCCTTATCAAATGATGGTGTTGATTGCAAAATAAAGGGTTTTAAGAGTTCAAAAACCAACCAAACCCCCTCAGTATATATATAAAATATTTTTCTACAAAATAAAATTACTCCTAATAGCATAATAAGACACAGAATAGGCTTCAAGTCGGGATAAAATTGATATTTAAAAGTTAAGTAATCTTTTCATATATATATATATATATATATATATATATATATATATATATATATATATATATATATATATATATATATATATATATATATATATATATATATATAGAGAGAGAGAGAGAGAGAGAAACAGGAGAATATAAGGCATTCTACATATCAGAACAATATTTGCAAATAAATGACAAAGTGAAAACGCCTTTCATCTGTTTCGAACTGAAGTAATGGTTTATTATTGATGTTTTGATGTTTTATTAATTTTTTTTATATAATTGTAATTATATATGTGCATGAAGAGGAGGGTGAATGTACAAACGCAAGCTTCGGTTACAATTATGCAATCACAGGAAATGCTGAAAATTTTGGAACGCTGGATATGTATATATTCAATGTATTAATAATATATATATATATATATATATATATATATATTTGTGTGTGTGTGTGTGTATGTATGTATGTATGTATGTATGTATGTATGTTTCTTTTCACATTAAACATCTTTCAGTTGTATAATAAAGTATCTTACCACCAAATACGTTTTTGCAAGCATTTCTCATAAAAAATATTTTCTACGCTGAAATTGATATGGTACATATATTTATTAAATAAATATATCCTGAATATTTGGTTGTATCCAGTGTTATTGCGAAAACATTAAAAGCCCGTTTCATTTTTAAGTCGTCTCAAACGGTAAACCTTCTCTTATATTGTAACTTTCAAAGATTTTTACAAATGTGGAGGGACTTTCTGTAAGTATTTGAAATATTGTTTTAACTAGGCTCGAACACCAACCTCAACCATTACGCAACGATCTCAGTACCCAGGATTCTTAAATAATTTTAATTGGAACCGAGTGTGCATTTCATGGTAAGGAATATAAAGCACAAAAAACTAACACGTGCCACATCGTGCTTAAGGGGTTAGCAGAATTGTCCAAGCCAAATAGTCGGTCAGTAGTTTGAAGTATTTTAGTTATTCTCAGCTCTTTTTCGAGGCACGTTTCTGTAAAGAGCTTCAGTGAGTGTCACTTAAAATGTGAGTAATCCCCTTGCTCTTAGCAATGAGCGTAAGTGACAAATCTTTTTAACTTTTTGAGCCCTGCGTTCCTGGACAATTTTAACCCTTAAATTCGCAAATAATTTGTTTGCAATGTTTCATGGTAGATATAAAAATAATTTCAAAGAATATAAACATTATACTTAGCAGGGAGAGAGTATGATTGCATGTCTTCACTTTATCGCCAGAATTCTTCATGGTAAAAAGAATCTTTTTTATCCAAAACACATGCACAAAACACAATGGAAAGGCACGGACATATATAATGTACGTTTACATCAGAATATTACGGCTTTTCTGATTGGCAGATAAGACAGTCAACAGCAATACACGACGCAAGTGTTTATCCACCGTTTAACCGGTGGCTGGGTATTGTCATTTTTCTCTACTACTGTTCAACCTGTGGTTGAATATTACGTCATTTTCTCTACCACCGGTAATTCGGTTGTCAGGGCTCAAAGGGTTAGGGTTATGTATACTTCGTTCGGGGTCTCTGTAAAGTACAAGAAACAAGGAAGAAGCAACTAGAAGCGAAGGAAATGCTATTTCAAAAAGCTTTAATATTTAGATTCATGACAGTTAATTTTAAAAGAACATATTCTCGTTTTTGTATCTGGGGAGCCCAAGCGGACATAGACACTAAGAGTGTCTAACATCAAATAACAAAAAAAAAGGTTTTTTTAGTCGGGGGATTCGCGTATCCTTCCGGTTAATAAATTAATCCTTGAAAATAAATATTTGACATTTTTCAACCAACGTGTTGCGTTCCCACCGACAATAAAAAAAATGCTTTGTAATACCTTTTAAGAGTATTTAAGTAAACTCCCAAGATGGGCAAAAGCGATAAGGAGACAGAGACGGATACATGCGACATCTGTTCACGATGGCGTCTTCAAAGAGATTCCCATGCTCATTCACCCGTCTTCCTCACCAAGCTACGTGACACTTACACATTCCTCCTCAATTTCTCACTTGTCTCTTTATCCTCACACTTACACGCAAAGAAATCACATTTCTTTTTATTTTAACAGACAACTACAAACAAGGAACTTTAACACTCATACACGCTGAGAAGAATTTACTTTTAAAAACACGAAAATAAAAATATTTTATATTTTTTATATTTAAAAACATTTCTCGCTTTTTTCTTTGTCGTGGATTGCTTCAAATCCGCAACATATATACACACGACTTTCTGTCTTTTCCAATTTTACTACCAGGGGTAAATATTAAAGACTGTGTTAAGTGTAATGAAGACAGTCAGTATGGCTTCGTCGATGATATTATCTTTCAGCTGGAATTAATTTCTCTTGGTTTTCCTGTTCGTTCTCTTCGAATAGATAAAAAATATTTGCATCTTGTATTTTCACGTGTCACTTTTTTTTTATTGGGCGTAAATAATGTATTTACGTCACTTCTTTTTGCAACTCGTCTTTTACCGCGTATTTTGACACGAGATTTCAAACTAGAATCGCATTGAATGAGCAAATGCGCATGACCGAGTTAATAGATACGAATTCATTGAGGGATCTGATTTAGGGTCGTGACCCATATTTTGAATTGGGTGTATTAAGGTTGAACTGATGCCATAAAACGATAATAAAAAATGTGATCAAATTCGTTTGACAATTAGAACTTATTACTGCAAGGAAAACAGATCGATTCCTTTTTATTCGATGAGAAACAAATCATCTAACCTTAATGCATTTTGGTTAAATTGTGAGACTTCATTTGTCTAACTGGAGTTTAATCTCAATGTCTTAGGTAATGATTAGCCAGATACTGTAATAGTAATGCTAATGGTAAAATTAGCCTTTTTCACACATTAAAAATTTATTGGACGAAGAGTTAGTGCTATTGTTGGCTGAAATTTCTAAGATATTTTTCTTAATCTTTCTCAAGTCCATTGTTATCGTGCTTTCTTGTATTGATAGGAGTTTCCTTCCAAACGTTTTGTTTTTAATAATGCGGAAAGCTAACAGTTTGATTATATTATTAGTATTATCTCTTCTAGTTACACGTGATACCCATTTCTGTTGTTGCTACTGTTGGAAGTGTTCAAGTGATGTGGTTTTGTTATTTGGGATATATTTTTACTTTGGCTTTTGTAGTGTCAGATTTTCTAGGGTTTAAGATTTAAAGAAATCATTCATTTAAAGTCATTTTTGATCATTGATCTGGAAAAAAACAGTTGTATAGAGATAATAGTTTAGACCAGGAGTCGGTTACCTTTTGGAGAGAGCGGGCCAAACAGCTTTGCATTGTCTCAGTGGAGGGCCATGATATCAAATGTACTTTAATAAATTGTTTCGACTTCAGACCACTCCATCCGGAAGGCTGCCTTGGTCTAGGGGTTGAAAAAAACAACAACAAAGTTAATGTTCTGTTATTTAAACAAGTTTCCTTATTTTACGAATAACAGGATAACAACTTACACAATCAACAAAAATGCAAATTCCTCAATACAAACAAAATATAATTAGAAATGGTAAATTATTTAATGAAATACTTGTTTCTGCTTATTGTTCGATAACTTCTCCGTGAAATAATTATCGAACTTAATATTAATGATCCACTAGTCCAGTTAAACATTAATATTAAATAATGAGTTTGATCGTAACTGGGTGCCACATACTTGTACCGGGCACCAAGTTAAGCTTAGTAAATATTTCATTTCGTTGTTGTGTAAAGCTTAACGAGCTGGTATATCAATTATCGTTAGATCAATACTCAAAGGGAACTCGATATTTTTTAGATTGTGCCAAACGTAAGCTTTGATTAATAAATAACTTTTAGGGCAACTCTTCATAAGGTTATGGTTAACGAGCTATTCTTGTTGACCATTACTACTGCGTAGTGAGTTTGATACACACTGTGTGCCCCATGCGAAATTTGACATTAAATACACTAACAGGGATGAACATCATAAAATCAACCAACCTAATTAAATAAGCACCTCGGCATGGAGTAAGGGTTAGCGAGACAATGTTGTTGACCATTCCTACTAGATAGTAGTTTTAACCTTTTAACCCTCATCCCACGCTTGTGGTCTTGTGGGATACTAAGGCAAGCTTAATAACTATTTAGTAAATCCTAAACCTGTATTTTTATTCGCGTTTACTATTATTGTACCCGCCTCTAGGGAACCGTCACCCAGGTAGGATCTCCTTTGTTATATTAAAAGGAGAGAGTGACAGATAACCCTGCGGCAAGCGCTGAAAGAGACTGAGTAATTTTTGCCTCATCTCCATGTATGCTTGGGAAGAGAGGACACAAATCTGTCCTCATATGAACTGTGAATTTTAAATGTTTGTACGTTAAAAGTCAAAAAGGCGGAAACTGAAATTCATCTTCGTCATCTGAAATTATTTTATTTCTGGAAAGGAAACAAAAACGCTGTTCAAATAGCTAAAAAGATATGCGTCATTTATGGAGATGGTGCCGTATCTGTGACGACTATTAGTAGGCTGTTCATTCATTTCAGAAGTGGAAATTTTGAACTGGAAAACCGAAACCTGCAATCGTTTCTGATAAAGACATTGAAACGTTGGTTAAATATAATTCACGTCAAGTGATAGGATACATCACATAGATATTCAACATTGCCTCATAAGAGCGTTGTGGTCCATTTGAAAATTCTTGGATACGTGAACCCCTATGACGTTTGAATTTCACACGATTTAACGGGGAAGTATTTAATGAGCCGCATTTCCATCTGCGATTCTCTGCTCAAACGGAACAAAATAAAACCTACTTTTTAAAAGCACGATTACAAGCGATGGAAAATTATATTGTTTACAACAATATAGGGCTTAAAAAGTCCTGGAGAAAACGAAATGAGCTAATCTTTTAATCGTTCTAAAAGCCGACATCCGTCCAAAGACGGAGCTGCTTTATATCTGATGGTATTTGATGGATATTGTGTATTTCGAGATTCTTCTATAAAAATCAAACGTTGAATGCAGACAGGTGATGCTCGCAGGTGGACCGATTCAATGTAGCAATCGATGAAAAGCGCCCGGAATTCGTCATCAGAACAACGTCAGGCCCAGTGAACATTGGTACGGCTTAGCGGGAACGTCCTACCTTACTCGCTTTACTCACCAGATCTTTCACATTCGGATTACTACTTTTTTAGTGCCTACAAAAATGGGAAGAACTTCATGTAGAGGTCTGTAAAACCACTTACCATTAGTTCATCACCCAGAAAAATGCCAAGTTGTGGGAGGATGCAATATGAAACTGCCTCAAAGATGGAGAAAGATCTGTCAAGGACACATGGCACAGTGAATAAAGGCGTTAGTTAGATCCAGTGACAGGACCCGAAGAGTGTGAGTTCAATACCCGATTAAGGCAATGGAGAACTTTCAGAGGGAAATTAACAGGAGATAACTGATAACTGACATCCATTAGACACGGCACGTGGAACTAGAACAGTCTGCATTCCAACCACCTGAATAAGGAGCGTACAACGGCCGATACGCTGTAATGAATATGGCGACAAAGTTTAAGACAATAGTCCGAATAATGTAGAAAGATGGTGGAAAGAAATGGCTTATATGTGTTTGAATAAATATATATACAAATATCTAATGATTGTTTTTTGAAATTCAACTAAAAAACGTTGCGAACTTTTATTCCGATCCCAAATATATACAAGCAGAACATGGCAACGTGCCAAGTGTTGAGGTTAGTTGTATGATTGTTCAACTTAATTACTTTGGGTTGTTTTGTCGACGATCCAGACATGCTGAAGCCGTGGGACTGAAAGGTCCCATTCTCAAAAGTGGAAATCATTCTTCATGTTAGATCGTCAGTCAGGATTAAAACACTTACCGAGCCCTAGATAAAAAAAAAAGGAATAAATAGAAATCCTTAAATTTCTGGAGGCACCAAATCTTTGTGATGTGGTCTCGGCAGGGAAAGTCTTTTGAGACAGAAATGCCACGCATATGGACTTAAGTTGGATTCTTCAAACTCGAAGCCAGACGCTAGCAATTTGTTTAGATGCAAACGCGTTTGTAAGGCAAGCACTTGGCGCTTTGAGGCAACGAAGAAAATATTTTTATTTCATTATATAAGGTGAGTACTTGATAGAGACACACAGAAAATTGGGAGCATGCGTATATACGAATACGCACGTGTACGTATGTGCGTGTGTGCGTACGTGTCTGTGTGTTCGAGATGAAGTGCTAAAGAATAAGTTGATTATATCACAATACTTCAAATACTTTTTCTTGAAAATCATGGTCCGAAGTCTTGATATTTATTGTATTTAGAATACAAATTGCGATCATCACTAACTATCTTATACCTAATCTGATTCACGACCCATTCATACATTACAATTTCCACATTCACACAAAGAACTCGTCCGTCACCAATCAATCCTCCATACACCATAATACCACATTCTCTCAAGGGAAAACTACAAAACGCGCCCCATGCCATAAAAATTTAATGACAATAAATTATAATACATAAAAATCTAATAATGAAGAATGAAAGGGGGGGAGATGAACGCAATAA
Organism: Acanthosepion lycidas; assembly: GCA_963932145.1. Taxonomy (NCBI): domain Eukaryota; kingdom Metazoa; phylum Mollusca; class Cephalopoda; order Sepiida; family Sepiidae; genus Acanthosepion; species Acanthosepion lycidas. The sequence goes on from OZ010571.1 coordinate 153,189,901, forward strand.
TAAACTAAAAATCAACACAAAGTAAACTAAACATAACTGGTGTTAGTAGGGCCCGTCCTACCCTCAAAAAGGAGAAGCCACTGTATTCTGCCCATTGGACAAAATCAAGAAGCTCTCTCTCTCTCTCTCTCTCTCTCTCTCTCTCTAAGGGAGTGGGAAAAGGATACAAAATTATACGGGTATGGGAAAATATAAAGCTGACCCAAACGAGATAAAAAAAGGGGCCAAAACAAACTGGGGAGGTTGGGAATCTCAACCTGGATCATAACGAAGTCTTTCTGTTTTAAGTGAGATGGAATACAGATCTATATATATTTAACTGAGTCAAACGAGTTCAGCATAAGGCAACTTTAGGGTGGGGTATTTATACAAAGGATAAACATATTCAGCCATTTCTTTTGTCATCGAGCATTTGTGTACGGATAACAATTTTCCTCTTTATCTACATTTCTAAATAACAACGTGTAATGCGATGTAATATAAACTTGTATTTACTTATGGATACTTCTATTTTATGAGAGTGACAGCTACCGTTATTTATACGACAGGTTACTTGGAAGATTGCGATGTGTGTGTAATCCAGTTACATGCGAGTTGGTCTGCAGACGGAAGGATAAATTTTCATATTCTCTTAAATATTTACTTAGTGACATAACGTTTTCTTTTGAATTCATCTTCCGAAATTTTCATTCCAAAACATTCCTTAAAATTATGTTCAACTTGTCTGCGAGAAGAGTATTAAGCAGGTTTGTTTACACGAAGAAACGCAGGTGTCCCGTGATTTTTATTCTTTTTCTTCGTTTTAGCATTCTTTCTGGGAAAGAAAAGATGTCTGATTTAATGAGTTTGCCGCAACTAGTGAGTTTAAGTGTCATCATATTACTGCAGAGATTTAGTATTCTTCATATTTACTAAATTTTTCTTATGTTATACTTATTAATATTCTTGCTTATTAATAATATTTGATATACTTAAATTTAACCAATTTAAAAGGCGTATCCCAAAATACGAAAAAAAATCAACACGGTATATTTTCACATGCCTAAACAAATAAAACTGCTTACAATTCACACAGACATAATGACTAAAACCAGAGAGCAGTGGTCACTCTTGGTATATTAATAATTACAGTAATATAGAATTTTGTTTATAGATGAGAAAATAATCTGTGGTGAAGTTTGTGCCCAGAGAATCTGTGCTTCGTCAGAATTATTAATATAAAATGTCAAAACAATAGTGTCTATATGAACTATGGAATACCAATTGAGAATAAGAGACTGTTCATTTAATCCTGAAGAGGGAGAGGTCAGTAATCAGGTTGTATTCTAAGTTTATCAACATCCCGGGTTATTGTCGCCACTACCACGTTTATTTTAAGCGGGTGTTTGTGCGAAAACAGTCGAAGTCGTGGAGCTGGGTGAAGTAAGTTGACAAGCAGTCGACCAGAGAGAGAGAGAGAGAGAGAGGCAGTGAGGATGAAAGCGTCCGCTTGCTGCTGTAATAAGGAAGGAAGTAAACTCAAGTTACCTGCAATATTGGTGCAATATTGCCAGTGAACCCCCTTTTATATCCTGATAGTGAAACAATTACTAAGAAGAAAAAGGATGAACCTAAAAATACTTCTCTCCTTTCAGAATTATTAGAAAATTTGTTTTCTTTTCTGGACTTTATTTCTTATACACTACTTTCTTGTAAAAGAAGCATTATTGTTTTTGTACCAATTTCTCCCTTATATACATATACATAAATTTTCTTTGGACTCGAATCGACTTGTTCATATTTGATATTTCTGCTTGGCTCGATTCTCGCCCCAACGAACTTGCAGGTAGACCAGCTAAATCTTCCGGGATCTACGATTTGTTAATTGCTCTCCAGGATCAAAAAAAATCACAACGTGGCTGGAAAGTGGAATCAAATCGACATTGTGAACTGGAGACTTTGACTGAACCTGTGATACTGGACCAGGACAGGAGAAATAGACGAGTAAATCGATCCAGTGGGGTCAGGACAGGTGTTACACTTCTTTTATGTGCCGTGTCCCTTCAGGACATAGGCGATTATTGTCCTCCACATATTCCTGTCCTTTTTAGCTCTTAATAAGTTTCGTCTTTTTACTATTTCTCCCAAACCCTGTTCTATCATCCATCCACTCAAGCGCATCAGCTATGTTACATGCTGTTTCCTCTGTTCCTCTTTCCCTCAATCTATCACGTGAGTATCAGATTTGCCAAGACTCCCTTTCGTATTACGTCCTCCAGAAACCTTAAGTGCCTCTTCTTAATGTTAAGTATAATTTTCCTTTTCAATTCATTTACTCCAAAAGCTAAAACTATCAATAATCCTGAAATCGTGACTTACCATTTGCTAAATATTAACAAAAAGTAATTTTGTGAGGTATTCAAATAATCAACGGATTCCCCAAGAACTGCTACTTTGTAGATAATAATCTTACCTGGATGCTTCCTTAAATACTACAATCTTAACTGCTTCAGGTCAATCCTTATCTATCCTCCTTATCCTCACTTTCTACCCTGTCTCTTATCACCATACAGTTATCATAAACATTTCAGCAGTAATCTTTTATCTTTAATGTTTTTGGAGCCTTGCTTAGTTTAATTTGGTTTGTTTTACGGTATATCAACCTCAATGTGTTATTTAATGCTGACAAGATTTTTATTGCTGATAATATTTTTTTAAAAAAATGTATTATAAAATAAAATATCTTTAAAATAAATGCTTATTTCAAGAGACTTCTTTATTATTTTCAAATTTCATGACTAATTTTTTTCCCTATTAAAGTTTAAATTTAGTTTGGTTTGGATTGTTTTACGTCATATCAATGCCGACAAGATTTTTATTACTAATAATTTTTTTTTTTTTTTTTTAAAAGTATTTCTGAAAATAATTTTTTCTTCAAGAATTTATTGCTGATAATAACTTTTTACAAAAATGTATTGCTGGTATTAAAATTTATTTTTTACACGTTTTGACCCCAGTTTGGGAGTTAACTATTCACCTATAGCTGGGGCCCTAACAGGTGCAACCACCCCGGTTGCACGAGGAATTAAGAGGTAGTTCCACGCTCCTCAAAGCCGTCTGATGAGAGGCCTTGCTGCCGGATGTAGTTTATCGTCTTACCCAGGACGCGGATTTAATATATCGTCTTACCCATAATGACGGATCCTTGTATTGGTCGAAATGTAATATTTAAAATGAAATTAACAGTGTTAATAAAAACCACAAAAGCTAGAAACAAACACGCAACTTTCTATATCTTTCTATAATTTTGAGATGAGGTATTGTAATTATTTAAATTGTTCTAATTTTTATTGCCATATTTACGACGTTGTACATTCGAAAGAGGCATGGCACGTGGAACTAGAACAATCTACCCCGGCGGACGAAATCAAGCGTTCAGTTCGAAATTCCAATCACCTGAAGAAGGCTAAAGCGCACAACTGCCGAAACGTCGTGAATATGTCAATAAAGATAAGGACAACAGTCCAACCAATGTAAATACGCAACTATTTAGTAAGATATATGCAGTGTTTAACAAACAATAATGTAATTATAATTTATATTAAACTTAATTATAATTGTTTTTATATGTACAAATGCAAATATGTCTATGAATAGGTCTCAAAATCCTTTTATATTACAGATGAATACGAAACCGTGGGAGCTGTTTAAATTCATACACTGTAATTATGCAATTTATAAACTTATATATAGCGCAATTTATAAAGACTGATGTTTCAGCGATTCTTTAAATCTATGCAAAATTACAAACGGCAAATGTAAGCCAATCGGATGGCTTCGAAGTTCTTTGTATTTGCAAAAATTGCTCAGGCCATTCTAGCGTACATCCTAGAGCCGAACCGTTGTATATGAACAATATCATGACAGTGGACTTACCATCCAACTATATATCGATTAAACAACCCTAAGATCAGGAAATACTTATGAGGAATATGTTAGATGTCATAAATTCTGACAAACCTCTAGAGAGATTTATCAACTGTTTGATGTCTTTAACAGTCCTTATTCTTTAGAAGCGGATGTGCGAGTAATGTAATGATTACCCACGCACAAAGTGGAATCGGCGAGCCAAGTTCAAATTTCGGTCCAGTCTGTGACATTCACTTTTGCACAAATATCCATAAAAAAAAGACATGGGACAATCGTATCTCACCAACCAGCTAGGAATTAAACAGCAAGGTAGACTGGGCTCTTTAGCCTTAGGTGAGAAATAGGAAAAACTCTGAGTTTCAAGCCGTAGAGAAGATAATGGGAAAGGACTCCGCTAACTTTTGCAAGAACGAACGGGAATTCACAGGTAATAAAGAAAAGAAACTTGAGTCATAATCGTTTACGCGCGTCCCGAATGAACGTCGCATTAAAAAAAAAACTTTAAAAGTATGAGATGAGCGTGTTTAGGGTGTCAGTGGTTGGCTATTGATTTCTGAAGGCACCACCTCTGTTGCTCCGGTAAAATGGATAACTCGATGCAGTCCTGTAATCCGGTGGCTAAAAAAATCAGCGGTGCACCAGTGCAACACGAAATAAATCCTGTTTTATACAGGAAAAATGTTATATGCAAATATGAGTGTCAAATTACTGGTTTTCCTTCGCACTGGTACCATGAAAACCAGTGCTATATGTCACAAGTTAGTCAAAAGTAAGTAATATCAGAAACCTAGTTGCTCTAGGGCAGTGTTTCTTAAACTTTTTCCACTGGGCCGTATTTGCTGAATTAAAATTTGCTCGCGCTTCACCAAATTTTATGTGAGAAAAAGTACAATTAAAAATAGACAGAGATGTTTAAAGGGAGATAATCGCGTATTCGAAGTAAGAACATTATCATTGATAACTCTTTCCTCCAATTTACGAACCTTAGTTACTATATTCTTAATACTTGATATAATGAAAAAAATATCACAATGATAAAATCGGTCAATAATTATTTATAACTATTTATACTGGGACTCATGCATGCACTTACAAGTAATCCATAATAATATTTTAAATTTTGAAATCATATTTATTTTCGGCATATTAATTTTTTAAGCTGTTTCTAAATCTTTGATTGTCATTTCGGTTCACCTGTTTTGCTCTTCCGCTGCACTTATGAGGAGCGCCACACCATTTAGGAAGCACTGCTCTAGGGTTATTATGAAGGAGAAGTCCAGCTTTACACCCCGATAACTTAATGGGCTATAGGATTAACGAACTAATCAATTTGCGAACTTATAATATTGAAATATTAGAGTTATCTATCATTCGCAAGTGATTCATGAAATAAAATATTTCAGTAAATTACCAGATTAAACCCCGGAGACCAATTGTAATGAAAGTTTCCATTCTGGTGTGAAATTGTCTGATTAATTCTCAAAATAACAATAAATGCTTGCGGAAGTAAATTGTTTAGGAGTTATCGACAATATAAGTTCTGTCTTATTTGTGGCTACCATTACTGGAGTTGGAGTTTACATACGTTTTCCTCGATTAGTAATGCGCGGAAGTTTTCTTACTTAACGGCCTTTTTTTACTGATCTTCTTACTCGTCTTGATTACTGCGCAATTCGCGAAATGTAATTTAAAGTTCAAGCATGCGCAGTAGTCAAGACAAGTGAAGCTTGCGCGCATAACTGCTTGTGGCAAACGTATGTAAACAAAGCCAGTAAAGGCGGCCGGGCTGTAACCGCGACACGAATGAGGCCGAACTTATATTGCCGATAACTCCTAAACGGTTTTCTTCCACAAACTTTTATTGTTATTTTTTAAATAAGCATGAAAATTTACACCGAAATGGAAATTTTCATTACGATTGGTTTCCGGGTATTAATCTGCAAATTTACCAATATTTCTTCTAAAAAAAAGTCCTCCTCTTAGTCTCTATCGGTCTGTTTGTTTCAAATTAAACCTTTGTGATGACTTATCGTGGCTAGCAAAATGGTTATAGGCGCGTGAAATGGGATGGAAAAGCCAAGTCCAGATCCCGGCCAAGTCGTTCCCCCCAATAATTCACGTCAATTCAAATAAAGAAGCGGATCCTGTGGCGAACCATGATTATCCACGTCCTCAATGGCTATCCGGTTTATTTAGAACAAATGTGTCAGCTATCATACAAGAAATATTTTTTTTTTCAGGTTGACATATAAATAATTTGCTTATTTTAAGCTACTGTCCAAAAATATCTGCTATTTTGAATAAAAATTTAACACATGATTAATTTTTTAGTATTAATTTGAAAAATCTGGAAAATGACAAATAGGTTGTTGACAAGAATCTGGACGTGATAGAGCCAAGCCGAGCTGAAATTTGTATTCAGATCACCAAAATCACCTAGAATCTTCTTTTCTATATGCCGTATTCCTTCAAGATGTAGGCGATCATGGCCCTCCACATCACTCTGTCCCTTCTAGCTTTTAATAATCTTTGTCTTTTTGTTATTACTCCCAAACCCTTTTCCACCATCCTTTTGCTTAAGCCCATCAAATATGTTATGAGCTGCTTTCCTCTGCCTTTTTCCCCTCAAACTGTCTTCTGAGTATCAGATTTTCCAAGCCCACCGTCCTCATTACATGCCTCAGAAATTTCAATTGCCTCTTCCTGATGTTAAGAATAAATTTTCTTTTTGCCTCTATTTTCTCTAAAACTTCGTTGTTGATCACATGTTCGGTCCATGACATCCTCAGCATCCTTCTGTAAAACTGCACTTCCGTTACTTCAAGTCTCATTCTCAACTTTGAGATTGTCGAGCATTCATTGCCATACAGGAGGACTGATATTCAGTCCTCTTTTCTTTGTTTCCTACGAAGTTTTTCTGTCTCTTAATACTCTGCTTTGCTTTTACACAGGAATCAGATATTCAATAAAACACGTGTTCCCGAGTGATCTAATCGATCTCATTCAACTTTCAATCGTTTTTGATTTGCTTTTTATTGCTATTTATCCTCTATTAATCTTTGACTAAGTTTTCTTTCATCTTAGCCTTGTTGCTAATTTTATCGCAACACTCGAGCCGTTTTATAGCCCACGACCGCAAAGCAAGCATCATGAACTGAAAAAAATTAACATCGACGTTATTTTTTATTCGATCAAAGCTGCTTACTTTGCGGTGGTAGAATGTAAAGTAACCTGATCACTGCAATAAAAATATCAACAAAAATAATAAAAAAAATTCGTAATAAAAATTCAGAAAACCTCAGACTGTTACGTCTTCTACTACTATTAGCTGTACGAAAACAGTATGCAGAAAATCAGATAAGGTAGAATGTATTTGTTATAAATTTCGCCTTCAGTGATCAATTCTGTATGGCATTAAGTCCTCTGCGTCGCAACGGGGCAGTTTCCTGTGAAACCCTCCCCTGGTTATGTTAGAGGCTCTCCTTGTGAACCTAGTTAATGTGAGTGAGTATCGTTCACGGTTCCCAACCTCCGCAGTTTGTTTTTGGCTTCCTTTTTCATCTCGATTGGCTCAGTCTTTGATTTCCCTACGTCCATATTTATTTTATTCTTCCCATTCCGTTAGAGAGTTAACTGCTTGATTCAGTTAGATGACAGAATATAGCGGACACTCTTATTTATGCGGGGTGGGGGCGGATCCTACTAACATCTGTTATTTTCTGTTTGATATTTTGTTATATTTTATATATACAGTGTAACCCGGATATAAGAGACCCTGATATAAGAGAAACCCGGATATAAGAGAGATTTTATATGGTCCCAAATTAGAGCCTGTGTTAAACAAAATAGACCAAACCCAGATATGAGAACAACCCGGATATAAGAGACTTCTCCGGTCCCGACAACTCACTTATATCCGGGTTACACTGTATATATATATATATATATATATATATATATATATATTAGGAACATTTGTACATAAATTTTAAAATCCTATTTTTTTTTTTTTTTTGTATGTTCCCTTTGTGTGTGGGATATTATTCCGGTATATGTAGGAGTAAAAGGTGAAGGGTGTCTTCTTTTGGTATATGTGTTACTTGTAATGAATGAATGTGTCGTAAATTGGATTAGGTAGGTATAAAATAGTTAATGATGACCAGCCTCAACCCACTCCCCCTTTTGGCCTTATGCCGCAATGATTTTATTTTTGCTATAATGAATATTCAATTCTGTAAGGCGTTGTTAATGTCAGCCAAGTTCCCAAGAACACTGGTTTAGAGTTCAGAACTCGTTGGATATATATTTATGTCCGATACATGGCAAAATATAACAAACGTTATTTAAATTATTTGGATTATTGTCCTCATCTTTGTCGCCATATTTATTACAACGTTGCGGCCATTGTACGCTCCGGCCTTCTTCAGGTGGTTGGAATGTCGAACTTAATCCTTTATTTCGCTCACTGGGGTGGACTGTTCTAGTTCCACGTGCCATGTTTAATAGATGTCAGTAATCAGTTATTTCCTGTTAATTTCCCCTCTCCAAGTTCTCCACTGCCTTAACCGGGTATTGAACTCACACTGTTTCGGTCCTGTCACTGGATCTAACCAACGCCTTTATCCACTGTGTCATGTGTCCTTGAAATCCACTAAAACGGTAAAACGGTATTAAAACGGTAAAAATTACCGGTATTAAAACGGTATTAAAACGGTAAAAATTACCGCGAGAGTCCAACAAAATGTGTATGGCGTAAATTCTAAATAGAAGTGCCTAATTTTAATGGGGATCTGAACTTCGGATAACAGTTTATTCCTAAATAAGCAAGAAGCACTATTAAAGAAAAAGATTGTATCTTTCGTCGTCTAAAGTGCCGTTGGTGATACACCCTTGAACGTATGATCCTAAATCAAAGAGCTCATTCAAACCATTGTACTAAATAAGAGGAGTTCATTATTTTGTATCGCGGAATTGGGAGGGGGAGCAGTGTCCTTTCTTCGAGACGAGATGCGACGTTGATTTATTTTTGAAGTTACCTTCTCCCCTTTTCCTAAAGAGACAGGACATACAAGGCGACTGTTGATTTGAATTCAGAGTTTTCCTTTTGGTTGCCAAGGCTATAGGGTCCAGTTTGTCTTGCTATTTACCCATAGCTGAGGAAGAGATAGGATTCATAGCTTTCCCAATGGTATTATGAACTCGACAGGAATTCGAACTCGGCTCTCCGATTCTTAAATCCACCGTACTTATCTCTTAAAAAAAAAAAAGACAAAAGACAGATGTAGGTATGTTTTGTGTTGTCGTAAATTGATAGAAAAGAAGAGAAAATTGAGTTATAATAAAAATAACGAGTTTCTTGTTTCTATTTACAAGTATATTAAGAAGAGTGACAACAATTTGTCTCCAGCTGTGTTGTCATGACAATAACTTAACTGCTATATGCTAGTCGGCAAATTGTTTTAGATCGTGTGATAGTTCAAACGATGTTCAGCATAAAAAAACAATTGTGTAACAGGATTGCGTTGAGCTGATTGTATCATATCACCCAATTCTCTCTTTGTGTTGGCTTTATGATTCGAGAACTTTTTATGTCAGTTGATAGGATACCAAGGACATATGTATACAACGAATAGTAATTTGTTGAAGAGTAAATTTTTCTACTAAATATGACTAAGGATAAATCTATTTTTTTTTTAAGCATTTCACCCCAAGCAAGGCGGAAAGCCAGTAGGACGCAAGGGGTTACAGAAAATTTAGAGCAAGATCAGATAGGAGTGATAGAAGAAAGGATGAGGGTAGTGGATAGATCAAGGCAACTGGAGTTGTCGATTGACATTACACTTGAATAGCTGGAGATTATAGCTCACAGGGAAACAGGAAAAGGGAAGGGAGTTCCACAGGCGAGAGGTGCGAGACATGAAGCTATTGGAGTAGAAGAGACGGCTACATTTAGGAGTTTCGACAGTGAAGGGGTGAGAGCGGAATGCCAGCTTTGTAAGGCGCTGGAACTCATGACGTCTGGGAACCAGCGAATGCAGCTCCTCGGGGCAATTTCCATGAAAGTATTTGTAGAACAGACAGAGAGACGCGACGGCGCGTCTGTGAGAAAGTGACTGTAGACGAGACGCCAGGGCAGGGCCAACTACATTGCATATCCGCCTCTGGAGCCTATCAAGAACCCCGAGGCAAACAGAAGGGGCACCAGACCATATATGGCAGCAATACTCCATGCAAGGGCGAATTGTTGATTTGTAGATTTGGAGGATCGACTCCGGAGAGAAAAACTTCCTGGCGCGGCTCAGGGAGCCAACTTTCCTTGCAGTGGACGAGGCAATTGATTCAATGTATTTATTCCATCTCAGGTCAGCAGTCAACGTGAGACCGAGAAGCCGCAGAGAGTTGCTCTCGAGAAGTTGAGCGTCAGACATTCTAATGGAGGGAAGGGAAGGATCTCTGTGGTGATTAATAGAGAGCAGTTTTGTCTTGGAAGCGTTGAAGTTGACCAGCCAATTCATGCCCCAGTTCACAATCGATTGGAGGTCCTTTTCGAGACGCACGGCCAGGGGAGTTTTGTCAGCGAGACTAGATTTGTTTTTGAGGCAGGAATAAATTGTGGTGTCATCCGCGTAGATGCCAACTTGGGAAGTTATGGCGTCAGGAAGGTCATTTATGTAGATAAGGAATAGAGTGGGGCCTAGGATGGAGCCTTGAGGAACACCTGCGTTCGTGGGATAAGAACTGGAGGAAAATCCATTGAGAACGACCTTCAATTTACGGTTTGACAGGACTGATCGTATTAGGTTATATAATCGACCCGTAATGCCATAACCCTGGAGCTTGCGAAGAAGGCCGGCATGCCAAACCCTATAAAATGCTTTGGAGATGTCTAGTGCCACGGCTCGGGCTTCCCCGTTATTTTGAAGAGCTCGGTAGACTGTTTCAGTGATGGCCGTAAGCACACCGGCTGTAGATCGGGCAAAGCGGAAACCATATTGCTTGTCTGAGAGCAGTTTATGGGATGTGAGGTGGTTAACCACCCCGGTATTGATTAGGGCTTCGAAGACTTTGCCGAAGAGGGGAAGGAGACTGATAGGACGGTAGTTGGAAGGGTCAGAGGGGTCGCCGGAGTTCTTGAAGACAGGAACGATCGAAAAGGACTTCCAGCAGTCAGGAAAACAAGATTCCTTGAGGCAGTAGTTGTATAGTTTAGAAAGGGCGGGTGCCAGTTCAGGCGCGCATTTCTTCAAGACAATGGCTGGTATCCCGTCTCCACCACTAGCCTTGTTGGGGTCTAAATTGGAGATAACGCCCAGTACCAAAGATGGGGTTATGTTTAACCCACTCAATATGGCCTCAGTTCTAAGAGGGAAGTCGGGTATGGGTAACCGGAAGAGTCGAGCGTCGAGCAAAACATTCAGCCGTGTCGGTAGAGGAGGTCAGGACTTCGAACTGGTTGAATAAAGGAGGTATAGAGGGTATTGTTCAATACGCTCTTGCAGAGACGCCAATAATATTTGGAGCCAAATTTGCGAGATGCAATACGTTCCTTCATCCGAGCCGCAAATAGTGACTTAGCATCGTTGACGACACGCTTACATTCGTTACGGGCGGAGGCAAAGAGACGTCTATTGCAGTCAGACATGTCGCTACGGAATAGCGGAGGAGATCACAGAACGCGTCCCAGTCAGCTCGTTGATAGTAGAACGAAGTTCTAGTGGTAGGAGGTTCTTTATAGGGGGTGGAGTTGAAGGAGATGTTAACTGATACTACTGCATGATCAGAGTTACCAAGAGGGCAGAGTTGCGAGGGGCTGCAGGATTCGAGGATGGAGGTAAAGCACAGGTCGAGAAGAGACGCTTTACCTTCCCGGTTGAAGGCAAAACGAGTGGGGAAGTTAACTATCTGTGTGAGGGAATGGGAGATTGAAAAATTGAGCGTTTGAATGCCTGCGTGGTTCGTAGTAGCATTCTTAAGCCACAAGGTGTGATGGGCGTTAAAGTCACCAAACACAAAAATGTGAGCAAACGGGTGGAGGGAGAGAGCCTTGTCTATGTTGTCAGAAATGCTATCGAGTATCTCACAGTCTTGAGAGGATGGAGAGCGGTAAAGGAAGAAGAGATAGCTTACCGCATTGAGGAGAGAGAGAGAGTCGGAGACACATGTATGACTGGTCTGGCGATTCGAGAGAGGACTCTCTGGCCAGAGAGAGATGTTCCTTGACGTAGACACCAAGACCGTGCATGTAGGTTAGAGAGTCTTTTCTGAGGAGAGGAAGATAGCCGGGGGTCGAGAGATCAGAAGAGGGGATAGATGAGACAAGATTTGTCTCACAGAGAGCCAGTATATCCGGGCCGTTTGCAGTGAGGAAAGATTCCAGACTGCAGAAGTTTGTCCTAATGCCCCGGATGTTGGAGAACGAAATGTTGAGGGGTTTAGGTGGTTTTTGAGAGGCTGGTTTAGGGTTAATCTTTCGGTTTTTGTAACTCATGTTGAATTTTGTTTGTAAGATGAGAAGGCCCGAAGTAAAAGAAAAGGACAGTTTCGACCGTGACGCGGGCAGAGAGGAGTTGACAAAATCTGCATCATTATGTGGCCTTAGGGCTGCCCACCGGAGGTGACTGCAGGGACACCTTTCCATGCGCGACATGGCACTACAAACACCCCAGTAAAAAAAAAAAAAGTAAAACCGAGAAGAAAAATTTTGGAGAAACTGAAAATTAGTTTTGGCCCTAAGCATTGAAACATTCCGATCCACCATGGTGTAAAATATACTATTGGATGTGCGGGTGGCACAACGGTTATTCGAAAACTTATTGGGCGTGAGTAAGAAAACAGTTCTATGGGATTACTCAGTTGACAGTATAGTGCTATTGATTGTGTTTGTGTATTACCATAGCGACAGCTTGCATGTCAACGTATTTGCGAATCTTCCTATTATCCTGCAGAGGTTTTGGAGAAATATCCCGTCACCAAAGCTCTATCAACCTAACAATTACAGTCCAACTCGTCTAAAATGAAGCTTTTACCAAAGATAAATTCTTTTCTGAAACACCGTCGTGAGAATAAGGAGAGCGTGATCCTGAAAAACGTTCTGAAAAGTGGAATACGCACTTCGATAAGTATGTGTGGTCCGAAAGGGAGTACATTGAAAAGATCCGAAAGGGAGTAGTTTGAAGAAATCCGAAAAGGTGAATTTTGAAGAAATCCGAAAGGAAGTATTTTGAAGAGGTTCACAAGCGAGTAGTTTGAAGAGGCCCGAAAGGGAGTACTTTGAAGAGATCTGAAAGGAAGTAGTTGAAGAGGTCTGAAAGGGAATACTTTGAAGAGGTTCGAAAGGGAGTACTTTCAAGAGGTCCAAAAAGAATTCTTTGAAGAGATCCGAAAGGGAGTATTTTGAAGAGGTCCAAAAGGGAGTACTTTGAAGAGATCCGAAAGGAAGTATTTTTTAAAAAGGTACAAAAGGGAGTGCTTTGAAGAGGTCCGAAAGGGAGTACTTTGAAGAGGTCCGAAAGGGAGTACTTTGAAGAGATCCGAAAGGAAGCATTTTTAAAAAGGTACAAAAGGGAGTGCTTTGAAGAGGTCCGAAAGAGAGTAGTTTGAAGAGGTTCGAAAGGGAGTAGTTTGAAGAGGTCAGAAAGGGAGTACTTTGAAGAGATCCGGATGGGAGTACTTTGAAAAGATCCGAATGGGAGTTGTTTGAAGAGATCCGGAAAGGAGTAGTTTGAAGAGGTCAGAAAGGGATTACATTGAAGAGGTCCGAATAGCAGTAGTTTGAAGATATCCGGAATGGAATACTTTGAAGAGGCTCGAAAGTGTGTACTTTGAAAAGGTCCGAAAGAAGAAATGAAGATTAAGATATAATTTCCTTAGGCAGGCTATTTTCTGGTTATTATTATATAGCTGGGCACTTTAATCCAGGACTCTACCAATTCAAGAAATACCCTCTTGTCAAATGTGTTTTTTTTTCTTCTAATATGAACCCTGTTGTTTCAGGACACGGCTGTACATGGCTTTCCACAACTCTTCTGTTATCGAAGCCCGTTAAGTAAATTACTCGCTGTTTCCCTATCTCCCTCTTGCCTTCAGCATGTCTTGTGCGTGTCTAATCCAAGCCCCTTTTCCTCATTATGTGTTCTAGAAATTTCAACTCTCTTTTTGGTTCTATGTATGATATTGTTTTTGTCGCTATTTTCTTTTAAACTTCCTCGTTACCACATGTTCTGTCCATAGTATTTGCAGCAACCTTCTGTAGAACCATATCTTTATTTTTCCAAGAATCCTCTTCATCTGTGAGTAAATTGCTAAGCATTTACTGCCATTGATATTACATAACAGTTGAGCCCTTTTTTTGTTCCTAATTAAATTTTCTTGTTTCTTAATACTTTGCTTGGCTTTTGGAAGACATGTTTTACCATTCCAATTCGCTTTCGGATTTTGCTATAATTTTTTTCTGTTAAAATACTTCCCAGATATTTCAATTTTTGTAATTTGCTTGATTCGACTTTTCGTCTCGTTGGCAAAAATACATTCTGTCTTATTTGTCTAAAAAAAAGAAAAGCTGGCCCTTTTCTTATGTTTACAGCTGTGCACTTACCACTCACAATCGCCTTATGACTTAATATCAATCTTATTTAAAAACACAGCGAGTATCAGAGAGAGAAAAAAAAAACTTTATTTCTATATCTGAAAACTGGTCTTTCATTTTTATTTATCTTATCTCAACTTGTAGAGAAGCAGTCAACTACAAAAATAGACAAATGAACAAATAAACAGATATAAATCATTGATAAATTAAAAAAACGATGTGCCTCAGAGAAATTTTATGTTCCACAGTCGGTAATGATTTGAAAATTAACATCTTCTGGGTGTAATTATTAAATTAAGCTACAAATTCTGCCTGTGCACATTAATGCGGTCGTCTTGTGCTTAATGAGCGTATATAGAAATTATTCATCAAATAAAAGCCACATATTCTTCTTCTCTACAAATACATGTAAACATTCCTGTGTAAATCCCATATAACGATGACTTAAAAAGAAATATTCAGAGATCTTTTATTTAAAATGTTTGTTTTGCCGTTATCTTGTGCATTGGCATCAGAATATTTTCACTTTAGGAATCAACTCACAGTCAACGACTTACATAATGTACGTGTAATAATACGCCACAAAGGAAGAGAAATTGTGAAGAGCCATGATCGCTCACGCCCTGAAGGAACATATCACATAGAAGAAGATGTTAAACATTAAAACACCGTTCACTCCCTCAATTCTCACTTCACACATATAGAAAATGTTATCTATCTATCTATCTATCTATCTATCTATCTATCTATCTATCTATCTTGGAGCGCTCAAAAAATAGCTAGAGCTATAATATTCAATAAATTAAATACGTCCATTGAACATTTATTGAAAGGATATATATCTATTTCAAACTATTCATATCTACATGCTGACAGTGTGTGTGTGTGTAGTTGCCTCCTGTCATTAACCGTTGTTAAACTAATACCGAATAATCTCTCTCTCTTTCTCTCTCTCTCTCTCTCTCTCTCTCTCTCTCTATATATATATATATATATATATATATATATATATATATATATATATATATATATATGAATGTTATGCTATATTTATCTACCCATTACACCATTACACCACGTACACACCTTCGGTCTAAAGGCAGATTGAAGTGTTCCGAGAAGCGCTCATACAGGAGTTTGTTCACAAATTGGTAGTCCTTGAAAAAAAGCTATCTACAAATCCACGACAAGACTTAAATGTCATTTTACATCGTCCGATTAATAAATAAAAAAATCCATTATTTCTTTAGAAATTGATTTGTTTGCGTTTGGATTCGAAACAGAGCAGATGTGAAATTTTCAAGCGGCAACAGGCTGTTCCTGTTTGAACACGATCTTCAGTTCATAGTGTCAGTCTTCAAGCAAGAAACAGACTGTCGTCGCTCGGTGTTGACATGAGTGCCCACTATACACTATATCCCTGATACTGAGCACTTTTACCTACAAATGTAACATACTTTAATACTATATTTTTATTGTATATATATATACATATATACATATATATATATATATATATATATATATATATATATATATATATATATATATATACTAAAAGATTTCAGCCTCGTGTTCACGGAGATAAAAGCATACTTGACAGAAAATAAAACGGGTAAAAATAACAAAAATAGCATGGTAAATTGTATGTCAATTTCAAACAATTTATTATTAGTATTTTTAGGTTACAATTGTTTCATGATACATGTGATAAAAGGGAGAATTTACTCTGTAGTATTACAAGCCATATCACGTGTTGCCCGTACGAAGGTTCGTGGTGAAGAGATTAAATTTAACGCCTTTTAGCGGAATGTCCGTATTTCCGGCAGCGACAGTTTTTGTTTCATGCTGAGAATATTTTTTTCTTATTTTTTATTTTAATTTAATTTATTTTACACAACGTTTTTATGTTATTTTTTATTTCATTTTATTTATATTTTTCATTATTATTATTATCATCATCATCATCATTATTATTATATTTTTATTTATTTATAATAATAATAATAATAATAATAATAATAATAATAATAATATTCCTACACTATTAAATTTTGAATTTCGGTACGTGAGACATTTCCCAGATATATGTTTTTTTTTGTTTTGTTTTTTCTTAACTAAGCTGGGCTAATTTTTGATTGTAAATTCGAAATTCATTAACGTTGGGCTTTCAAATGTAACCTATTTCGCTACTTGAAGCCCAATTTGGCAAGTTTAAATACATGTCGACTTCATCCATTTTTAGTACTGTTGAACGGTTTGTTTTGTACGCATGTTTTAGAAAACGTCGTACCGATTGATTCTCGCAATTACTCATAATTTCAAACTAAAAATACGGAAATCTCTGATGTTTTTCATCAACCTCAAATCACGGATGTAAAAATGCATCAGCTTCAAAGAATTTAAGCTCATTGCACAGAAAGAATTCAATTTCGCTAGAAAAGATAAATAACTGCGCTAATATAGAAGCGAAAATGTCTTGCTGACTTGTGCAGAGGGGAAACTTATGTGCGTCTTCATGGTTGCGTTTAGAGAAGCGTAATAGATCAACACCAAAAGTAGTGAGAGTCAAAATTCACATCAGATGTCTCGATGCTTACAGTGGGTTGGCGAGCAAAAAGATTACAGCTGATGAACTAAATATACCTGATTAAATATCAATATGGCTGAACGCGCATTAGTACAAGTGAGCATTCGCACGTGTGTATTCGTGTATGCGCGTGTCTGTGTGTGCGAGTGTGTGCGTTGGCCTGTAAGCTTTTATTGGTATTGCATAAACTTATCAATATGTCCATAAACTATCCTGTATTAACTTAGATGAATTTGGAATTTAACTTTGTAATGTTCTCGGATTTTTACTGTATAATAGTATTAATCACTAAATTAATCTATGGACAAGAAAGGAGATTATATTAAGTAATTTGTTTTATAAGATAAATTCTATTTTCATTATTATTATATATATCAGTTAAACAAAAACACATCCTTGATAATGGCTAATAGATTATTCGAAAGCTGTCAGATCTACAGATTATTTTGACAGTTTTTAAATATTTTATGTCTAGAAAAAATATCACCTGTACGAATGCAAGGAAAATTTTATGAAATGCTTAACCGTGATGCCTTGTCAGTCGTTTTCAATGAGACTTGTATAAAAGAGGGTTTGCTGCAGAAATACACAATTATGTATATATATATATATATATATATATATATATATATATATATATATATATATATAATGTTATTTATATATGCACAAATATTTAAGTAAATGTTCCGTTTATAATAAAAAGTATTAACAACATTTACCGGCCTGAACGTCCGAGAGATTTCATAGAAAATATGCGTCCTCGAACAGAAATCGATCCTGCACCTTACACGGAACAGTAATACGTGTATATTCGATTAATACGTTTTCGATTCTTGCGTATCTTTTAATGTACACATTAGCCGCACTAATCGAAGGATTCCTCTCTCTCTCTCTCTCTCTCTATATATATATATATATATATATATATATATATATATATATATATATAACAATAAAAAGTATTAAAAATTAAAATCTTCAGTCACACGAGCACACATTCACGCGCACGCTCTTTATATATATATATGTATATATATATATATATATATATATATATATATATATATATATATATATATATATATATATATATATATATAAAGTGCGTGCGCGTGAAATGGGTGTATGCGCGCATGCGATGGGTCACTATCGTAGGTAGATGAGTAAATCTCTTTGGTCCTCACTGGGAGTTCCTCCTTTGTTGCCTTGTGTCAAACTGTTTAAAACTTCGTATATATAAAAGAGAGAGGGAGAGAAAGAGAGAAGAAAAACAAGCGAAGAGAGAGGCAAATAAACTAGAGAGAATGTGATACGCGAACAAAATTCTGGAGCGTCCGAATGCAATTGACATTTATTCACTTGATCCATGAAAGATTTTTCAAGGCAGATAAGGAAGTCTATCTCAATATCACAGGTTCCCGAAATGCACTAATACATTTTAGAATGATCGAGAACGAAGATTATATGGCGCTACTCTCCCAATTCAACGGATATCAAAATACTCCCAAGTGATAACAAGGAACGCAACAGTAGTGCTGGATAAAGTAGAATACTCTGAAAAATTGGCAGGTCTAGTTGCGAATGACTACCAAGGTACGAGGGTGGGGCTGTAATCTTCATAGGCTGACTATAAAGGAGTGAGGCGAGAACTGTGAAATCTTGCATTCATTAATTTCATCTTTTCTTATTAATAATTGCATTGTTTCTTTCTTGGTAAACTGACATCTGACATCAAAAAAGACTTCACATGCTACTTGTAGTGACTTCTCTTGAAAATGGACATAAGAGCCACGTCTTCTTTCCCCGAGCCGCTCCCTCCAGAGCATTAGAAGCTGAGTCAAGGAAGAATATACAAGTGATAGAAATTATATATATATATATATATATATATATATATATATATATATATGAAGAAATATAGTTTTAAGGTGTGCTATATTTATGGGATAAAGTGCTCAATATCAGCGATAGAGCGTATGTAAATATAAAAGTGAACATTGAAGTCAACACTCAAAAGCTTTTTTTTTTTTAAATCTGTCAAACAATGAAATATTTTGCTTTAAAAGTTTCCTGGTTTATGTAGAGTCAAATTGAAAGATGGGCAACGTATATAGAGGACTTCATAGTAGACTTTATGTATATAGGGGACTTCAAACAAAGGATTTAATGGTGTGAGCTGCAGCTTCAAAGAAGTAATTCAAAATTCTTAGCTAATAACAGGGATTTAAATACAAAACAAATTGTTACATGTTTTTCAACATTGTTTTGCTCCACATTTGGAATTTCTTCCTGAAAATCCTGAAACAGCGAATGAAGAACAGAGTGAAAGATTTCATCAGATATTGAGGAAATGGAAAGACGATATGAATGATGTTGGGATATCAGTCTGACCGCAGACTAATGCCTGATGATTCATAGAGATGCACCAGAAAAAAATTCTACAAACAACTGCCTACCAAATGAAGGAAAAAAAAAACTAAAAGTTTACAAAAGCTCAAAGTGTAAGTCAATAATATATTTGTTTGGTTTATGTTTTAAAAATTAAATTGGAAATAAATCGACCGTTGCGTTGTGCGTCGTGTGAAGATTCCTCCATCTGAACCTCCAAAGCTGCATTATAGATTGAAGCAAACGACAAATACATTTCCTCGGGTTTCTTTTTACTTACTTTCTTTCAGGGGGAAGACATAGTAGTAAACATAATTTCTTGAAGGAAGCGAGAATGGAGAGGGAGAAAGAAAGAACGTGTAAACACGTCGCCAAGCTGCCAATCATCTCGATATGGTGACTTGCCTCACTCTGCTGAAGCTGCGATACGCCAAGGAATCTGAGAGAGGACGGTAGCTTCACTTCTGTTTTGCTAGAACAGGGGTCAGCAACCTTTTGCTAACTATGTGTCGACTTCGGGTTTTAAAATCATTCAGTGTGCCAACAGCATATGCATTTTTATACAAGTCAAGGTCAATATACCTATTCTACAATATATTTTATATAGTAATATATAGTATACATACTTTAGTATATATTAAAATTGAAACAACTAAATATCTTCTTTGCGTTGTAGTAGTTATTGGTAGGGATGTGATGTCATTTGCGGCTGCGTGCCAATGGAAATTGCTTGGCGTGGCACGCGTGCCGTAGGTTGCCGATCCCTGCGCTAGAACATTACTGACCGTTTTCGCGCGTCTTTCGGTCTTATATGAAAATTTAAACAAAGGCAATCAATCAGATGCCAGGATTCCACGCCCACGAGTTTCAAACCACCCATTCTCAATTTGGGTTGTCAAAGATCTGAACAGTAAGGTAGAGTTTGCCATTTTGGGCAAGACTACACATTTTGTAACACTGTAGAGCAGAGTTCAACAACAAATGTGCAGGATAAAACTTCGCAAAATGTTTTTAATCATTCACACTATCTCGTCTATAAACTCCACAAATCATTTCGTTTTTTACTTTTTGTTTCAGTTGCTTTTTACCTTTCTTAAAATAAAGAAATGTAATATTACGATGTTGCTGACTTTAATGTCTTCATGCTTGCATCTAGGAATGTTTATAAAGCGTATTCCTTGATTTGCACATGTATTTACTCGTCCCCCACCCACTGCGACGAGATGTGACACAAGGTCTTTTTTAAAGTGGGGACCCGAGCGCGTACACCCGAGCAAGGAACAAAAATTCACCACAGCCCCCGCAACCGTCGGTTGCGCTGGCCTCGATGCGAGCACCGATCCCTCTCTCTGGTGCAATGGAAGGGCAGCTGTTCTCCAGGGCTGGGCACCTCTAAGTATTATTTTCCTCAGTTGCGACTCTGTCCTTAGACAGAGTAGCCCCCGAGCGCACTCTGCCCAGAGATTCAACTGAGAGATGATAAGCAATGCGTTAGAAACTCCTCCAAGGAAGAATTTGCACACTGTTAATAATAAACGATCATGTTTTAACTGTATAGACAATAACAAATTGAAAGCATGCGTGGCCGAGTTGTTAACTTTCAGGTCAGGGACTGAATCTCACCATGGCTGGTTAGATGTGAACCCCCTCATGATAATATCATCCTGAGCCGGGAATTCAAGCTTGCGGTATTTTTGAGAGGTGCCTGAAAGCCATGCGTTGACCTTGTGTGTGATAATTGAATAGAAGAAACTATCTGGAAGCCGTTAATGGGTGGTGCTAGCATTTTAATAGTGGGACTTGATAATATTTCTCCCATTATTCAACAGTGATCTCTCACTACAGTTAACCAAGAAGTTGTTTATTTTTTCACTTATTTTTATAATCAATAAACACTTTACCAATTCAAAAAATGCAATGTGATATAACAGCTGTAACAAAATAATTTAAATCAGTCATTTGAATAACGTCTTTTAAATCTACACTATCCCTAATGCCATCAAACAGTAGAAATAAAAAGTAATTTGAGAAAGCCTCAAACAATATTGATTTCAATACAGACAACAAAGCGATAGACGAAGTGTTTATCTTTTTCTCATACGATTAGGAATTTGACAAGAGCTGTTTTTTCGCTGGGAAGAATAGGAGAAAAGCTTAACTGTAACAATTTTCTTCTCTATGTTCTCCACAAAGGGGCTTACAATCAGAGGAGTGTCTAACGTTTTGAGGGGCTTTTTAACAGCCACAGCCAAGCATATTTACTCACTCGTTACATGATGGAATAGCTAATTAAGCCTTTTAACTAAAATAGGTTTTCTCAAGGTCAAAGGAAATAAATATAAAAATATTCAAGGAGGATTTAGCATTAAGGAAAACGGAATTTGGAAATGATTAGAAATGATGAGCTATGATCAGAGGACTCATTCTGACTCATTTAAAGACACATGGAGATCTGTCAAACTCCATCCGCAACATACTTGTATAAAATACAAGGATAATAGACTCATCTACATGTAAAAAAGATTTAAAATAATGGGAAAACTAATAATAAAAAAAGAAAAAGCAAACATTCAATAACGTCAACTATGAACACGGTCACAATGTACTGACCTTTTCTGGAAAAACAATAATAATAACAACAATAATGTTTTTTGACTGACTTTTCTTTGAGTGAGGATTTTAATTTTGAGGGCTTGGAAGTTGAGAAATGACCCCAAATATAAAATCTATTTTGTTTTTTCTTCGTTTCTTTTCCTTTATTTAATGAATTCCTTGATGACCCTTCCGATAACTTGTAGTGGGGTGAGTGATCTGCCCTATAAAACTTGATAACTATCACTATCATTAGCGTCAGAAAGTTGAGCATTTGTCGGATGGCATTGTGTCCGCCTTTCAACATGTAAGCTATGCTAAATTTTATACAATTTGAAATTACATTTTTCTTTTCTTTAATTTCGTTTTAAGTCTCTTTGACTTTATTTTACTTTATTTTTTGTGATAACCCTCAATGTAAAATTATGTCCACCTTTGACATTTCATCTGGTGGGGGTCAATGCAACTTTTACTAAGTTAAAACTTATTATAGTCGATACCATTTCCATACCCCATGCTACCCCTTGAATACAGTACCAGATGATGAACTCTTCAACCACGGACATCTGAATATAATACCCCCACTATCTCATGGGCAGGACAAGCTCTTTAGTACAGGTCGACAGTCGTCCTATAGCTGGTAACTTGGACAAAATTACCCCTTGGCGGTCAAGGATAAAACGCAAACAATTACAAATCTCAATGATTACGAACAAACATTCATACCGTAATGACCGCCACCCAGGTCAACAAGAGCCGCGTACCTCACAGAGGAACCAATATGGGGCTGGAAAATCCGTCACTGGAACAAACTCTTCGAACAACGAAGAGACAATTGGTCACCAAACCCGGACTATTCCAAACCTTGGACCAAGTGACTCTGTGCCAAATCGACTAATAAAAAGAAAGCGAACGAAATGGTGTCACGAAGAGTAGCAATAAGTCATGACATTCTTTTTCACTACACTTGAAAATCTACAAAAGAGCATCACAGATCAGACAATCAAAATATGGAGAACTATGGGTGGAACTGAAATAAGACCCTATCTCAACCCAAACATGCTTGTCAATGTCCGCGGGGATGTCGGGCGAAATAAAAAAAAGAAACATCAAATGCAGAAATAGATAAAACTAGATATAAGACATATATAGATATAAGATATAACCCATCACTCAAACAATAAAGAGATGATAGTAGAAATAAATAATATGACAGTGGATGAGGCAAAGCTAAAATAAACGAAATAATAAACACACAGAATCTACCAATGACATAACCTGCAATTATCCAGACTATGTTACTGAAGATAAGTCCAACTACATTAGGGTAGAATTTCTTTGAAAAAAAACACAGGTGAAATCACTTAAGCGAAAAACCATATCATCCAGCAGAGTAACTCTCACACAAATGTCAGACAGAGACCGGCTCCCAAAAATTCATATGACAATAAGTAAATTGTGCAAATATACAACGCTACATTGCAAACACTGGTAGCGATCAAACCACTGGGAAACAACACAGAAGTAAATAATATCATATACGCAACAGCTTTAGCAGTTACTTGGAAACTTGGGGTCAAGACAATGAAAAGATTAAACAAAAGACAAAGAGGGTCATAGCTTGGAAGGCAAAATTGATGCGAGAAATAAAAGAAATCAGATGTGAGATTTAGATATTAGATGAGATCACAAGAAACTCAATGTTTCAACACAATGCAAGAAGATCGAGCGGAAATATAAAATTAAATTACTAAATGAAATTTCATCAATCAAGGAAATGCTAAAAGAGAAACTGCAGTTAATGGCACAGAGAACAAAAGACAATACGAAAAACGTTGTAGGTTCTATCGCCAAAAGAAAATATTCCAAACAGAAATTTTACTAAGAAAATTAAGAAACTGGAAAAGCAAGAAGAACGAATGTTGGATAAACCTCTTCGAAAATATGACCACGAATAATGTTAGGCAAGCTCTAACGAAATCCCAGAAAAGGAAATACCCAGGAAATGATACGGTGCCTAATTTCAGATGATCTGTCCACCACGTATAAATTGATCACGTCTGTTCTGGCGAAACGTACTTACTCCTTTCTCGAAGAAAACAAGATTCTTCCACTGGAACAAAATGGATGCAGGAGAGGTTGATATGGTTGCGAAGATCAATTACTGATAAACAAAATGATCCTCAATACTGTAAAATGTTTCACTGACGAAATAGGCATGGATTTCGGATTGTAGTTGGAGGCCCCGCATTGATTGAAAACAATTCTAATAGACTCTTTGAAGAGATTCCTGGTAGCCGATGACTTAAAGGAAACTGCTCAAAGGAAAATGTCATGATGTCATTTCTAACCTTAGGTCTCTGATTGGGACCCGGAAAAAATGAGTATACACCAGAAATCAAAGGGAAATAAAATAATTATTGTAAACATTCCTATCATTCCAGATACATACAGAACGATCTATACATTCAGTTACAATTAATACAAAAAACATCCTTGAAAATGGCTAATAGAATAACCAAAAGCGGTCTGTTGTATATATATATATATATATATATATATATATATATATATATATATATATATATATATATATATATATATATTATTTTTAAAATATGATTCCATCGCGACACAGAAATTACTATATTTCGAAACTTGTAATCCGTATTCAAGTTTAATTTCAATATTAAACCTTAACTGTTGGATGACAGTTTCATCATCAAGCGATGTTTGGAATAACTAAGCAACGAAATGTTTTACTCATTTATAGTTTCGAAATGAAGTTGTAATCTTCGGTTAGTTTCCCATTATCAAAGGGTCTTTGCTTTGGTGAAAGTAACGGTGTTTGTTATATGTCAAGTTTTTGGAGTTGGGTAAGGTTTTTTTTTATATCTTTTTTTTTGTTTGGCTACAATGGCTAATTTTATCAGGCTGCGTTGTTTTTTTATTTACTATGTGCTAAATTCTCTGATTGATGTTGTAGTTACAGTCTTTTCAGGGATTTTTTCTTTTGTTGATGATGATTTCTTAAAGGGGAGTTAAGATTATGTTTGTGTTGTATTTTTAAACCTGTTGTTTTAATTGAATTTGCTAATAGATTTTATATGCTATTTTGTAATTTTTTTATATGGTATTCTGGAAATTATTTTTTCTATCCATTTATAAAATACTAATTATTTAAGGTGAATATTTGGTGTTGTTTGCAAATAACCGTTATTTCATTTCTTTGATTTAATAAATTTTGATTTTTTAGAAACTTGATAATGTGTAGTTTTTCATGTAGGTATAAAGGACATGGGTCATCCCAAGTTCTACAAGTTCTTGTTCTATTTATTATTTTCTATTTTACTGTTGATTTTTTATTTGTTTCTTTTAAATGCCGAAAACATTTAGATAGGGATGTTTGATTTCTGTTTCTAATATTACTGAAGGAGTTTGATGTAGTCTCCACCTTATTTTAAATTCATTTTTTGCGGATCCTATATATATCTCTCTTCAATATTTGGAATGAATGAGATTGTGCATTAGTATACCACAGATTCTTATGCCGCATTTTTTTTTATTCAGAGGGCAATTTTCATGCTTTCTACAATTACGTAATTTTTCATTATTTTTGTCTAATTTTAATTTAGGATCTTTATTCATTTGATTTTTTCAGGATTTTATTATTATGTTATTTTATAATCTTTTCTAGATTTTCAGTACAGCTATAACTTAATTTTAGAGTGTTTTTATTAAAGATCTTGCTAAGTTTACTGTTAGTAGGAAAATGTTTTTCGATTAAAGCTAGGAATTTTTGTTCTCGCTTATTACTAACCATTTGGTTGAACGGGAGTGGATGTGACAAATGATATGTCTTTTTCTGTTTTTCTCTGGTTTGTACTAATATTTTTTATATAATTGATATTAGGGTGTTTGTAGCCACTATATTTTAGAACTTGGTTGTAAAAATATTTATAGAATATGTCTTCATTTGCGCTTAATTATAGATGGAGGATGTGAAACTCAGAGTCACAAACTCACATCAATACAACTAAATATGTTAGCTCTATCACTGATATTGAGCGCTTTTCAATAAGTACCGCGCGTGTATAATATATAAATAATATATATACAAAAAATTGCATATATATATATATATATATATATATATATATATATAAACACACACATACACACACACACATATATATATATATATATTCAAAAGCACTAAACTACCTCACTACCTTGGTTTCAATTGTTATCGCGCATTTTTTAATGATTGCACCTTTTAACCGCGGCTGTTTTCAGCCTTCTTTTACAATATATTATTTTATGTCTTATATTGTACTTCATATATATATATATATATATATATATATATATATATATATATATATATATATATATATATATATATACTATGCTTATATACAAAACTTCTTATTGTTACTACTATTTATGTCGTAACTTTGGTATGGGAAATGCTTTATCCACGTGTTCAATTAAATCTATTCTCAATCAGCTATCGTGGCATGCTCTTTAAGTGTTCTTATGTCTATAGAGAGATTTCTCTGCTGATAGGAGATAGCGCAACATATTCATGATTTTGTCGAGAATATTAATGCAATGTCAAAAACTCTCAGTTCAAAATCAAACCCAGTGTCTTTGATTCTGTTTTCTGTGCTGACAACCTTTGATACACCCCGCCCATACACTGCACGCATATGAACAAAATTTAATCTGCTTCCGTTTCCTTTCAAAAGGACATCACTGAACCGATATTTTCGATTGTAACTGACCCAGCGGTGTTAAAATGTAGCAGAATCTGAGTGAGCCTTTGGGACAGTCCTACATACAGTACGCCTCCTACTGGAAATTCATAGGGGGTTTGAGCAATTTTTTTTATCATAGTCTACCTGCATGCGTGGGACTTCCGCCTTATACACGGTCTGGTTCCATATTCTGTTCGAATGTGCGTATGGATAAATATCTACTCTCAACACTTTTGCCCGATGGAAGACTGATTAAATATACCATCTGTCTTTACTGCTCAGCTATAAGAATTTGAAGAAGATCAAAACTAACCTATAACATATCACTCAGTTCCACGATTTTACACATCTTTTATTAATTACTGGAAGATTGTTTTTATTAGTTTTTAAAATTAATCATTTCCAGCAATTATAGGACATGAGTGACATTCACAGCGATGCTGCGCTGACAACACACTGTTGTATGTTGATGGTGGATGTGCAGATAGTGCAGTTGTTTGTGGCTCCGCAAAAAAAATTAGTAAGCCTAGTTCAAATTGCGACCCAGTTCGTTAGATTAACTTTCGACAGATATCTTTGGTAAAGGTATGAATCAATATATTCTTCATCCAGATATGGATTAAATAGCAGGGCAGACTGTACTTTCTAGCCATGGTTGGCAACGAGTCTATGAGAACAAACACGTTGAATTCAAAACTACGCCAGGCTTATATACGATCCATACGATTATAAAAAGTTCAAAATTAACTGTGGTTGTGACCCTATGTGATTTCAACTGAAGTCAAATAAAGGAAAAATGTTGGTAAAAGCTTCTATAAAAACAACGAAACATCAAGATGAATAGTCCAAAGTTAATAATAAAATCAATTTTACTCATTTTTTTGTAGAATTTATTTCGTTCATAGAAATAATCAGTATAACAAGCAATTGTATGAAGGGAATACTTGAAGACTTAGTCGCTATTCAGAGAGAAAATCATTTCCAATCATAAGGAAATATTGACGAATCGAAATTAATAACAGCACAAAATGAACCACGTGACACCGACTTTTCTTGCAAAGTTCCATCGATTTTTTGTATTAACCAGTGTCATTTCAAATGTCGAGATGAAAGAAAGAGGGAAAGAATTGAAATTTGCAAATTTATCACAGCATTAGTGGGAGATTTTTCGTCAAAATTAATGATGCATGGTCGATATTAGTACACGCTTTAGTTTTTGTTTTCTTTTTCGCTTCATGTTCCCTCAACAACACCCGGAAAACACTAGGGGGGGGGCGAAGAAATTTGTCTGGACTGCTGATTAAAAGCAAATCGGCACCATTGATTTTCACATTTACATACACCGAAAGCTCTCTCTCTCTCTCTCACACACACACACAGTTATAAAACTCTCACCATGTTCATTTAAAAGCAAATGTGCAATATTTGCAATATTCACCAATGCTGCACAATAAACATATGCACTCGTGCTAATATGGAAACGGCTAGCATACAGGCACATTTCGTCCACGCTTCTCTCTCTCTCTTTCTCTCTCATACCTTTTCTTTTTCCTTTACCTTTTCCTTTCTTCTGTTTTCTTTTCTTTTTTCGTATTTAATTCTCGTTAAATTCTTGTTTTCTCATTAATTTTTCTTTCTTTTTCAAGCGCTATGATTTTCTCCTTTTTCCTTCCATTTTATTTTTATTTTTTCTCTCTTACACATTTATTATATCCATTTATTACACATTACGCATTTATACTGCACGCGTTCACACACACACACACATATATATATATATATATATATATATATATATATATATATATATATATATATATCAGTTATGTGGCATGCGTTATACACCCTTGGACGATCATGCATCATTCGATACATAACTGACGAGGCAGATTTTTTCCCGCAGTAAGTTGTCATTTCTTTCTGGGGAGGACTATTTGCCATCCAAGGCTATAGGACCTGATCTGTCCTGCAATTTACCCATAGCTGGGGGGAGAGAGAAAAGAAGAGGATTCATACCTTTCCCAAAGGTATTAATAAGTGAATGTAATGGATTCGACTGGAATTCGGACTCGGCTCTCCGATTCGTATATATATATATATATATATATATATATATATATATATATATATATATATATATATTCTCAGAATGAGTGTATCTGTAGAAAAGACAAAATGAATATAAAGAGACAAGAAGAAAAAATCTACTTAGCCTGACGCGTTTCGTCCTATGAGGGACTTTCCCTCATAGGACGAAACGCGTCGGCTAAGTATAGTTTTTCCTCTTGTCTCTTTATATATATATATATATATATATATATATATATATATATATATATATATAATTATTTATTTAAAAATATGATTCCAACTCGCTACATAAGAGGTTTCATGTTTCAAAACAAGAGCCGAAACTTCAAAATAATATTTGAATTAACTTGAGTTAAAGTAGGCTCTGTTCCATCTTCAAGCGAAATTTTTTTGGGAATGACTTATTTCTGAAATTTACGAGTTTTAATAGTATGGTCAGAATTGAAGTCAAAAGAATAAAATAAAAATAAATAAATAAATCTCCGTAGACGCTCAAGCCAGACTATGCGAAACCCTCTTCCGTCGTAAATTTAGCCACCCCCACATTACCCTGACCCGGCATCTATGAAAATAACTCTATACTGATACAAATTATTAACACCCCTCCCCTGCCGATTCTAAACAATCCGCCCTTGATGTTACCATGGAAATTTTTGACTTCAATTCTGACCATACTATTAAAACTCGTAAATTTCAGAAATAAGTCATTCCCCAAAAAATTTCGCTTGAAGATGGAACAGAGCCTACTTTAACTCAAGTTAATTCAAATATTATTTTGAAGTTTTCGGCTCTTGTTTTGAAACATGAGACCTCTTATGTAGCGAGTTGGAATCATATTTTTAAATAAATAATTATATTTATGCTCTACTTTCGTATCGAGCACTATTTTTTAAAAATAATAACAAAAATACTAAGGAACTTTGGATTATTTACCAAACCAGTTTCCTTCCTATTTTCTACTATATTTTCACACACACACACATATATATATATATATATATATATATATATATATATATATATATATATATCAGTTATATGCTATGCGTTATACACGCTTAGGCGATCATGCATCTTTCGATACATGGCTGACGAAGCAGATTTTTTCCCGCGGTAGGTTGACATTTCTTTCTGCGGTCTTTGCCATCCAAGGCTATAGGACCCGGTCTGTCCTGCTATTTTCCCATAGCTGGTGTGGGAGAGAAGAGGATTCATACCATTCCCAAGGGTATTAGTACGAATGGATTTGACTGGAATTCGAACTTGGCTCTCCTATATATATATATATATATATATATATATATATATATATATATATATATGTGTGTGTGTGTGTGTGTGTGTGTGTGTGTGTGTATGTGTGTGTGTGTGTGTGTGTGTCCTGCCTTCCATCGAGTATTATATTCTCAAAATCCTTTTCTTCTTCATTCTGTGTCTAGGAGATTTCATCTGACACTTTCTGATCCTATGTAAAAAAAAAGTCCTTGTTGTTTCCATTTATTATTAAAACTTCTCCGGTGCTCACATGTTTCATCCATGGTATTTTCAACCTCCTTTTATAGAACCGTATTTCTATTTCCTCAACTTTCCTCTTCATCTGTGATGAGGTTGTCCATCATTGACTGCCATAGAGGAGGACCGATATTACATAACATTTCAACGGTCTTTCCTTTGTTTCTAATGAAATTTCCACCCTAATACTTTTATGGAATCCTCCATACTTGCCTGTCACCCACCCACTGTACGAGAAGATGCACTCCTCCCCAATTAACCTTTAACCAATCATCACTTCACTTTTCCAAACTCAACTTCCTATTAGTTAAAAGGACACAAAAATGTAGAAAGTTGAGAGAAATCCTTTTTTCCCGCGTAGCTGTCTGGAACCTTATTTGAAAACCCAAAAATCTATAAAAAAAAAAAAAAAAAGAATCGCTCGACTTAATTCAAGTCAGTCAGACACTGAGTTTCGAGAGATGCCAGCAGACCCCACGCGTGCCAACACACTGATTCAATAACACTACCAGCCTCTCATCAACTCAACACAACTCGCACTACTATTGCCGCGTGAAGAAACTTAACTTACAGTTTACTAAAAAAGTGACATTATCACTACGAAATAGTAATTGTAGATTTAATCAACTTTGGCATATCAGTCAAAGGCACACAACTCTTCATAACTTGAATCAACACTTACAATTGTCACACACATACACACTATTATTTGAACTCACACAATTGACATTTTACCTTGCAGAATCAAACTGTTTTAATTTCACAAAAATCTTAGACCATCAAAATTCATTCACCAAATCTCTGCATGGGCACTCTTTGCAATCTTATCTCACTTGCCACATATAACAAGCAGCCTATCATCACTTTGTGTATGTCATATATATATATATATATATATATATATATATATATATATATATATATAAATTCATGTTATTGTTGAAATCTATAACTACGTTGTTTCTTTCCTTGATTTCTTCAAGTTGTATTGTCTTCAAATGTTCGTTTAATTTATTTGTTGTGGATAAATGTATAATGTACATGCACATTTTAAGCCATCACTCAATTTCACCTTCTGACACATCTTACTTAGTATAAATTCTCAAACACTTTGTTTAGCTTTATGATAACCATTGAATAATGAAGTCAAAATGAATAGGTTGGGTGATAAGATATTTACAAGTGATTGTGTGAAAAGGTCACAACAGTGATGTAGTTGAAACGAAGAGAACTCAATAGACTTTAACAAATTTTTCTCCATTCGATTTGTATTTCGATAGTAAGAACTAAGTTTCGTTAGACAGCTTCTTCGGAAAAAAAAACGTCCGAATGAAAAAAAAAAATTTAGAAAATGCTATCCCGACAGGATGTTTTTCCAAACACTACAATCTTGATCGCTTCAAGTTCAAACTTCCCAAAAATTCACCCTAATAACAAGAAAATGCATCTCTCTCATGGCTGTCAAGTTTCTGCAAAAAGTTTTAAAAATCTATTCGGTTTAACGAGTGATATCCGTTCAAGGTACCACTAGGTCCTACATTGATGCCTTGTGCTTGTTATACTGGACATCGAAGTGGCGGACATCATCAAGCTTTCGATCAGTCCATCCGCAATATACAAAAACAAACTTTCTCGATTTCTTTCTTTTGTCATCTCCCTGTTCGTTACAGCTACTTTTCTAAACCAGACTTCCATTTGCACCCCCGCCACTGAATTTATCAACCGAATGTTGTTTATTTAAGTTTAAAAGACCGCGAGTTCAGTCCTCACCATGAACGTGAAATGCCAGCTATAAGAATGTTTGTTTTTCTTTATAGCTGTCGACAAAACGAATAACAAGAATAATTTTCCTTTTTATTTTTTTAATGTATTTACGACAGTTCAACTTCTACTAGTGGCAGTTACTAATGACCCTAGCTTCTACTTGAATACTATTTACATCACTTAACACATTTGTTTGTTTATACAAAACAGCATGCTTCGTAATAAAAAAAAAAGAAATCAGACAGTGTACATGCAATTAGAGAACTCTGCATTCCACTGAGAAATTAATAAGATCTTTTTTTTTTTTTTTTTGAGACAATCCAAGTCTCCGTCCCTCACACTTATTTACTTTCTTTCTCTCTCTCTCTCTCTCTTCCTTATATTTCAGCAGATGACTTCCATTTCTCACACCGACCAGCAATCGTCTCCCCTCTCTTTCTTTCCTGTCATTCTCTTTTTCTTCATTTGCTTTCTTTTCTACTCTTATTTATTAGTCATTTGTTCACATCCGTTCCAATCATACCCGTCCTCTCTCACTCTTTCTTTCTCCCCTCCTCTCTCTTTCTTTCTCACCCCTCTCTTTCTTTCGTTTTGTCTCTCTTTTTAAACTCAGATTAGTTTTTCAGAAGACACAAATTTGAGTGAAATAAGGATAGGAAGATTGTATTACACAAATCCTTCAATATGGAGAAGTTTCTAATTCTTGTAAAATGAAGGACTGTTCCTTGTATTTGAAGTGATGTTTTTTTATGTAGGATCGAACACTGACAAATGGAAAATACACAACGACTTCAGACATAAACAATGGATATTAACTATGGAGACGAATGTTATGTTACAGCTTTCTTCATAGACGAAATAGTAAATCTGTAAACCTTCCTTGAAAATCAACATTCGAAAGAGCAAACCTATATATTTACTTTGAAAGCAAGCATCTGAAAGGGCAAGTTTATATATTTGCCTCAAAAATAAGTATTCAGCGGAAAAATCCTTGATGCTTGCCTTGAAAATCATCATTCGAAAGGGTAAATCTATATATTTGCCAAATCAACACAGGAAATCCTGGCAGTTACTTGCAATAGAATTGCTGATACCGGTATAGGAAATACAATTATTATTTTTTTTTTTTTGGGGGGGGGGGGTATTTCTTTTTTTTTCTTTCTCTATTTCACTAGAAAGAAACTGCATTTTTGATATATCTTTTTATTCCGTCTTTTCTCACAATCAAAACGGAATAGTCTATTATTAATCTGAGGCAATAGCAGGACGTAACATATATGCTCAACTCTACTAAAGAATAAAAGAACAATCAGAATTAAAATAATGATCGTATCGATTAAGATTCTTGTTTATTCATGCGAAACCCTGAATATCCATTGATCTGTTCTTGTACAAATCCCTAAAATATAGAAATATAGAAATATGGAAACGCTCAGATACTTAAAATCTTTTATTCGTCGTCTTTAATTCACCCGGAAGAGGCTCAAAATGTGGCATTTTAACTTTTAACGACTGATTTGACAAGACAGCGGCTGAACAATTTAGTCAAATGATTAAAAAAAATGAAAAATCTTTCTCGAAGCTTTTATTTTAGTATTAATTTCACGCTTTAAGCTTTAATATCTAAATTTAATTGTAATATTTAAATTTAATATTTCCAGTAAGAAAATATTTGCTGTGTTTTAAACTGAATTTAAATTGACTGGAATGAGTTTTTATTATCAGCAAAAAATGCTAAAATCGTCCATATTCATAAATCTCTCAACACAACGCAATTCTTTTTATTAAAAGATGTTTCAAGAATAAGATATATTTTTATGAAACTTTATTTGAGAAAGGGTAGCTGGTTTAAAGTTCAACTGATCTGATTTGAAACAAATATTACTTAATTTTAGTTTAAAATATGGCAGAAAATGGGTGTTTTATGAAGTGTTGACAACTCTCTCGATAGACTTATGTTTAAGAATTCCTTTCTAAGAGAGACATAACAGTAACAATTATTTGATGAATATAACGTGAACGCCTTTTTTATATAATTTTTTTCAACTACCCAGTAATTTTAAATATTTAAGAAACTATTCTATGCAATCTAATATTTTATGAATTTTAGGTACTTTGGCTTTAGAATCTAACTTATGAAGACGTTGTTGAGGAAATGTTAGAAAAAAAAATTAACACGTTTATACACACATAAAATAGGTTCAAAATTCTTATTAAAATATTGGCGGGTAGTGTAGTGAGCTTTCCCATTTATAATTAATAATTACAGAGTCTAAATTTACTAAAAATATCATTTGACTGCTGCAAATTAATACAGAATTTTAAAAGATTTAAAACTTAACAAGTCATTATAATTAAAATTTTAAAAAATGAAAACAATTATTGTAAAACTTCATTCTTTATCGAAAAAATGCTTAAGAGTCAATAGTGCCCATAATATATTTTACACATAAATGCAATTAAAGGCTTTTCTAATTAAATCATTTCTTAGTATTATTACATTTTTTTATTTCACGATTCAGGGCGTATTTTTTTAACATGGCCGTTTGACCAAAAACTTTCATGATTTAAATTCTCCAAGAGTTCCTTATAAATAATATAAACATTAATATAAATATATGCGCTATATAGAATTTCTCGAAATTTCATAAAATTAAATAAGTTGGGTTTAATAGATTTTTTAAAAATTATAAAGATTTTCTAAAAAGGAAACATTTAAAAATAATTTAATTAATTTGTGAATAAGTCCTGAAATGTCCATTAAAATCAGACACGTGTCTAATTTTTGCAAGAAAAAGCCGCAAAAATTTCCCATACTAATTTATAGTACAACGTTAATAAGATGTATAACCAAAATTTCGAAGGTTCTGCAAAAGATTTAAAAAATAATGTTTGCATGAAAAAATCCTTTGGTCTTTCCTCTTAATAACAAAGATTTTGACGATAAAACGTTTTTATTACGTTTTGGGCTTTTTTTCCCTCGTGTATGCTCATTTTTAGTGAATCTTTGGAGGGACAAACATATATAATCCGTTTTTGAATGCACACACACACACCTACACACACACACATGCACACGCGCATATATATATATATATATATATATATATATATATATATATATATATATATATATTATTATTATTATTATTATTATTATTATTATTATTATTATTATTATTATCGTTTCGCTCCAAGCAAGACGCAGGGGCTTCCAGGGAATGAATGAGGAGAAAACTTTAGTGAGAAGTGAGGAAAGGAGTAGGATTCAGGAAAGCAGAAGATGGCGTTTGACGTTAATTTTTTTCGTTTTCGAAGATAGTAGGCGACAGAGAAGCAAGAAATCGGAAGGGGAGTTCCACAAGTGATAAGGAACTGTTAGAATAGAACAGACTGTTGCATTTAGCTAGTTCAACAGTAAAACGGTGAGACCTAATTGCCAATCTAGTAGAACGCTTAAATTCAGTTGAGGCATTAGGGAAAAAGTTCATCAGAACTCTTGCAATGAAAATGTTTAAAGAAAAGTCAAAGGGAAGCCACTTCATGTCGGTGAAAAAATGACTGAAATCGAGATACCAGATCGGAATCAATTACATTACAGTCACTTAGGCAGTAAGAATTCTTTCTATTTTTTTAAATTTAAAAAAAATTTAAATTTTACTTTTTTTAAAATTCGAACGACAAGGTTTGTCTGTCCAACTAGTTGTTGTATTTGACTAATTATCAAGTATGTTGTTTTACATCCGAATTCAAATTGTAGATAAAATATGTGAAGTTTATGTTCTGTATTTTTCTTCTAGTAATTACGAGTGTATCAGCCAAGAATTAATTGTTGTCATTATAGTTAACAACATTTTCCAGGTGATACCCTAGCATTTTTGGGGATCCATTTTTAGAATCACCTAAAATTAGAATTTTTAAATACTTTTCGATACCAGAGATATCATCATTTTATGTACCCGCCATTTTATTTCCCATAATGCAATAATAGGATGGTGCCAATCGCGCAAAGCCTTTTAGCTAAGTAGAAAGTGCAAACAATGAATGATTTCCCAGCAGACTTCAGACAAAAGCAACCAGAATAGAACAGGCTTTTTACTGAAAAGTGATGTGAAACGAGAAACATTTTCAGATCTTTAGCTTTTCACCTATAATCAATAATCCTTTGTAGTGAAGATAAAATTATTTTAGGCCGATCGAAAAGCCAAGACATAGCAGTACAAATGCAACGGCAGGTTATGCGTATTTTTTTTTTTTTTTTTTTACATAACTTTCAGCTTTTAACCGATTAATATACGTTATTTTCGTAAACAATTTATGCGTGTAAATGAAATTTCTTGAATTATATGAATAGACTTTGTTTTTACTTGAAATACAACTGTTCTTAAAGAATGATTATTAGCCTTGATAATATAGCAATCGAAAATGTATGCATATTGAGTCGAAAGGTTTATTTTTGTCTATTCCGATTTTCAACAGCATTGACGTATCGACCATAGATTTAGCAGGAACAGACACATTGGTTTAAGTATCGGTTAAGAGATCTCCAAGCAGCATTTAGATTACAAGAACACTAGACAATTTATAAAAGCTCAAAGTGCTGTGTAATTTTGTGAGAAATTCTGTTATTTTCAGCCATCCTTTGTAAGATGAGAAGTTGTGCATCACTTCACGATATGCCGTAGTAAAATTCCACAGTATTAGATGAATTTGTTCAAAGCTGGACAGAAACGCAGGTTCATAAATTCCAGGTTTAAATTTGTAAGATTGAAGGCGCACTTATATATATTCGTTGAATTAATTCAAGTCTGGCATAAGGATATATTTTCATTTACCAGTTAAGATATTTTCAAAACATATATCTTTAGAAACAAACAGATGAGAGAAAGATCAGGGATTTTCAAACCGGAGCATCTGATCAAAGTCTCTCAGACTCTTATTACTTTACCTCTTTTTAGGATTAGAATTTCGCGAACCTTCTGTCTTTTCCCTGGTAGAAAGGCGATAATTGCTTTCTGAACCCACCCTTGGATTACCAATACATTCTGAATCGTTTTCGAATCAATCCCAGATCTTTTACGGTTTGCAAAATGTGTGTTGGCACAGTGGATAGAGGCGTTAGTTAGATCCAGTGACAGGACCCAAAGAGTGTGAGTTCAATACCCGGTTAAGGCAGTGGAGAACATTCAGAGGGAAATTAACAGAAGATAACTGATAACTGACATCCATTAAACATGGCACGTGGAACTAGAACAGTCTACCCCAGTGAGCGAAATAAAGGGTTCAGTTCGACATTCCAACCACCTGAAGAAAGCGAGAGCGTACAACAGCCGAAACGTTGTAATAAATATGGCGACAAAGATGAGGACAGTAGTCCGAATAATGTAAATAATGTACATAATACCTCATCTCATAAATATAGACAGGTACCAAAAATTTAAAAATTATTCAAAAGCTAAAAACATTTTTGAATTTTCTTCCTTACCAAATCTTAATTTTCCATGGAGAAATCATAACCTAGAAGTGACTAAAAATGCATAGAAAATCTTTTACCATCTTCATCCACTTATCGTTGTAAAGAAGGTTTTTCAGTAATGTGAGATCGAAACTAAATTTCATGCAAAGCTATCAACTGAAAACATATTTCTCTCCGAAACGATTCCTAGAATTTATTTATTTATTGGAAAGAGCCAACATCTATTTGAATATTATCTATTCTATGGTATATACTATATACACATTTTATACTATGTTCTTCTAAAAGGGAACGCCAAAACAGGTCGACAGTGTACGAGATAGATAGGTAGATAGATAGATAGATAGATAGATAGATAGATAGATAGAATGAAATGCAATACTCTGAAGGACCATGAAGATTGATAATAGATTGATAGAATTTTCCAAGAATTCGACAAGTTTCACTATGTTAAAAGAGAATTCGATTCAAGTAGGTGTTATTTCGCATGTGCGCACGCTCTTGTTGTTAAAGTAGAGCTGTCTGCAAAGGATTTTGTTGGATAGCCATTGCGGAGAATTGCTGCGCATGCTAGACATGAGGCGTCTGTGGGACTCTAGTTTTGCAAAAGCGGTAAAATGAACATCCCTACACCCAGAGTTCAGGTTAGGTTCTGGAGAGTCATATAGTATAGAGGTTCGTTACGATCGATGAATTGTAAGGGCAGGACTGACTGACCACGCAGCGTCTAAAGGTTAAGTAAGAGGAAATGTAGCCCTCAAAACGTCAACACATAACGCTGGTAATCTTTTTGGCAGATTTACATTAGCGCCCCAATACCAAAATTGAGATGACATACTAACTCCTGATTTTTGATTTGTTTACCGTAATCAAAAGCTATATTAGCCGCATATGTGAACTTAATTATATGAAAACATGTCTACGGTGTTATATCTTTTACTTTAGACAGCATACAGCGAGAAATCTCTAGCAAATTGACATAAACAGAAGAGATTTAATGAAGAATTGAAACTTGTTAGATCACGCTATTGCTTGGAGTCTGCAAGTGCTGGAGTTTTGAGTACATTTGTTGCCACTCCGATAGCCACTAGGCAACTGGTGCAAACATGAAATATAAGCAACGAATTAGTGTTGGTGCTTTGCCATTTGATTGAGATAATTATGCATTCTACGCTGATAAGGTCGAACACAGGTAAAAACTACTATTTTGAATGTTCATTTTCAAATTGTTCTCTTCTTTTGAAACATCAATACAACGTAATCTTGTTAACCTCAGTTTCCCTCCATTTTTTTCTAATTTCAATAAAAATATATCAATAAAAAATGTGAATCTAGCCGAGTTGTTAGAACGTTCGCTTTCTGGCCATGAGACCCGGGTTCGAATCTCATCATGGTCGATTTGTCAGGACTTTATGTTATCGGAATGGAGGGGTCGATCCCAGCGGGAGGAACCTTTGGAAAGTGCCTGAAAACCATACTACGGGTTGACCCAAGCCTTGTGGGGAAAATTGGGTAGACGGTCAATAGCTGTGTTAGCACAATTCACAAGTCATCGTGGCCGAGGGCTTGAGTGTACTGGCTTTGTTCATCACATGCACACTAATATTACATAACATTAATATCACATAATGTTGCTTTCACACGGTACGTTAAACTTCATGGCTCATAATAATAATGTAAGTATAGTTGGAGCTAGCATAAATATATACTATTTCCTGGCATCAAAAACGCTTCCTCCTCAATGACACTTCACAATTTTGACTTGACAATTTTTTAAAGGTAATAAATAAACAAAATAAGTATAAATTTAAAGTAACTTTCCGCCAGTAGAACGCAGATTGAATTTTCGAAAATTATTCCACATATAAATCAGAAGCCTCAACGCTAGAAAATATGGTAATTTGTTGTAATTCTTGCCGAACTGTTTCAAGAGAGAGCATCAATTAAATGGTTTGCTCTTTTCCGTTTGAAGAATATAGTCTTCCGAAGTGAAGCTATAGTCGGAAAGAATTACGATATATCATGTCTTATAATGAACGTTCCCCCTATCCACCAAAAGTATGCTTTGAAATCACATTGCGTATCATACTATAAAGATCATAGGACAACAAATTAAGGTGAATGGTACACCTACATCGCTGGTTGTCAGAATGCACCCTAGACGAATCAAAAATGAAATATATGACGCGCATTATATATGGAACATAAGTTAAGACATTCAATTAAGGACGTTAAATAACCTTTTTGCTAGGATGTTACACGCGAAACGACAACAATTATGTAATATCCCCTTCTTCCAAATGCATGCTTTGTCTTCATTTTATCTTCATCACACTTGTGCAACATAATTGAAACAAGAACCATAGATTCCTTTTTTCACCATACGGTCAGTTTTATATCCACTGGAGTGACAGGGTGTAATCTATTTCTATTTTTCCTCAGAGTAGGTCATTTTCAGTGGTGTGCTGTAACATAAATCTATTTTCGGGGTGTATGATGAAATTTGTTTGGCCTTGAAAAATATTGCGCCATCCGTGGTTGCATCAGATTTTCATCACGCCCAGACACTATTGTCTCGATTGTCGATTAGTTGTCCTACGGTCATTGTCTCTGATCCAAGGAAGCGTACGAAAATTGTAACGCTGCACAAGCGCACTGGCAAGCCTTCCCAGTGAGCAAATCAAAGTATTATAGATTGACCCGGAAACTCTCCTGAATTAAATCTAATCGAGAATCTGTGATCAATTTGCAAAAAACGACTTCGTGGAATGGACTAACATGACTGCTGGATTATGTTTCACTGGAAAATACGAAAAAAGAGTAAATAATAACGGAATTATTTGTTTTAATTAATTTACACAAGGGTGTACTATTTCAGCTCTAAGGAATCACCACTGTTCTATTTTTGGCCACACATATCAGAGAAAAATTACTTTATAGCGGATAATCTTTTTAATATAAAATACATTATTTCAATATGAAATTTAATATGAAATTTCAATATGAAAGACGTAATTTCATTGGATGAAAAACTAATCCGATACATGATTTGCTTCTATAACTTGAATGACATATTTTGGTCTAAACCTTTCCAACAATTTTTCAACCAGTGTAAATTTTTAAAAAACTAAAAAAAATGTAAAAAAAAAAAAGCTGCTATGATAACTATGTTCAAAGCTGCGATGAAAGTTTGATGTTCCATTTAAAGTTTTGTATCGTTCAAACTTATCAGGTCATAATTTATCTTTTATTGGGATGATAAAACGTCTTATTAAAAACAACAAAACATAACTTTTTGCTCCTGTGGTCAGCTTGAGACATTAAAAAGAGAAAACATTCTGTTATTGGTCGCCTGTATTAAGTATTGCTAAGAATCTTTAAAAAATAATTTACTTCAGGCGAGAAAAGTGTTTTGCTTTATCAGATTTGAACCAACGTATGGTAGTGAGGAGATGAGTGTTTGCATATGTACACGTATATTTACCGACTGCTACTTGTGTCCATTTACCGCAAATGTCCTTGGGAAAGCCACGTACTTTTCACCAGACATCTTAACAATATATGTATGCTAAGATGGCCGACGGAGAAAATGAGCGAGTTAGCGTTTGGCCGATCCATTCTCCCAGGCAGTTGCATCTATTGGCATGTTTGATGAGGATCAAATAGAAAAACATTTACGCAGTCAGATCGAATAAATGTAAGGTCAAAAGTATATAGAATCGATCCAGTATACCAAATATCGATATTGTGTTATTTTATCTTATGAAGGCATGAACTCGCATCCTTCAACAAGTCGAAACAAGCTGACATATAAATGAGTTAAAATAAGATAGAGACACCTAGCACAAAAAGAAGAGATGGGGATTTGTCAGAGTTTGCCTTATGGATGACGAATTTTTTCCATTTTGCAACCCATAGAAGAAACGGCATCAGCTTTTCATGCATCCTGGGTAAGACGATAAACTACATCCGACAGCAAGGAAGTTTTGAGGAGCGTGGAACCACCTCTTAATTACTGGTGTTCCTAGATCCACCCTGACCCGGGGTGGTAGCACAAGTTAGGGTCACAGCTATGGGCAAATAGCTAGCCCCCAAACTAATGTCAAAGTACGATGATGTAAAAATGGGTTTTAATACCAGCAATACATATTTGAATAATATATTACCAGCAATAAAAATCTTGTCGGCATTAAATAACCCATTGAGGTTGATATGCTGTAAAACAAAACAAACCAAACCAAATCAGCCTTTCACTATTATAATATTCGTCTTAATTCCCTCCTTCCACCACCCTTACAATCACACTCAATAACCCTCTACCTCGAGTGGCCGTTGGGCCGTGTATTGTGCAAACTATCAGTAAAAATAAAGTCAGGAATGTTGCAATTCGATAAAAGTAGGTGCAGAAAAGCAAAAAGTACATGCAATTTATCTCTAAAAAATCATGGAAACATAAATATATAGGTATAAACAGACCCAGATGGATAAAAAGAAGCTAAGATAGATAGATAGATAGATAGATAGATAGATAGATAGATAGATAGATAGATAGATAGATAGATAGATATGAACAGGCACGGATTAAAAGATATTAAAAGACTCAGATATATAAATACGCCGAAGATGATCGGAATCCATTTCCTTTTTCTTTCTTTCTTAAAATGACCTATATTTTCATCCAAGAAGCTTACTTTTTAGTGATCTTTCATTAACAGTCTGTCAATAAACCTCACAAAGACAGAAAGACAGACAGACAGATTGATAAATCTTTTATCTCTATGAAACACTCAACACAGACACACTGTTTCTGTGCGTCCCAAAGTTCATACGAGGCTGCAATGCTATTCATGTTTATTTATTTGGTGGAGCCATTTTTTTTTTCTTTTTCGTATTCCCAATGCTTGCTATTTCCTTTCGCCATAAATTTAATGGTCTGGGGATTTCAGGAAAGAAAGAAAAATGGAAGCACAGAAGGATTTGGTTTGCAAAGGAAAACAACAATTGTTGTTTTCCAAGAAGGGATAGTAAAATGAGACTCTGCTGTTTGGGAAACAATTTTAGCTTGTTATGGTGAAAATCAGAATGCGGTGTTAAAAATACATTCTTCAAATTTGCGTATTCGTTTGAGTTGAGACTTTGAATTTTGGAGTGATTTGGGTCATCCTCATCAGCCTTCAGTTGCTTTCGTTTCAACAGAAATGTAAATACATTGAATATACACTCTTGTGCAAATTAATTATGTAGGAAGATGCGGAGGGCCATGATCACCAATACCCTTGTGCAAATTAATTGAAGCAGAACAATTCCGTTATGATTTACTCTTTTTTTTTGTATTTTCCATTGAATTATAAGCCAGCGCACATGTTAGTACTTCGTATGTCCATTCCACGAAATCTTTCCTTGTATATTGAGCACAGATTCTCGATTTAAATCAGGAGAGTTTCCGAGCCAGTCGATAGTACTTTGATTTGATCACTGGTAAGGCTTGCCAGTGTGTTCGTGCATAATTAAAATTTTCGTACGCTTCCTTGGATTACGTCCATCATAGACAATGGCCGTAGGACAACTAATCGACAATCGAGACAATAGTGTCTTATATAATCATGGCTGACGCAATATATTTTAAGCCAAACAAGTTTCATTAACCCCTCCGAAAATAGATCCATATTACTGCACACCACTGCAAATGGACCTAATCTGAGGCAAAAATAGAAATCGATTACACCCTGTTACACTAGTGGGTCTAAAACTGAATGTATATTGAAAGAAAGGAAACTAAAGCAGTTGTTTCAATTATGTTGCACAAGGGTGCATATGTGAATGAACCCGTTAAAATCTTGGTATTTATTAAACTTGAACATGCGTAGTATGTTGCTGGAAAAGACAGTGCAAATAATTTGCTCAAGATATCAACGGAGCCGGAATTTGATCTTGTGGTAGTCCTTGCCACTTTGTGCAGAAGTACGCGACTTCACTCGTGCACTTCGTATTACCAGCCTGAGAACGAGAATGGGGAATAGAGAGATATATACACGACTTTTACATAGATGCTTGGAAAGTCTCTTACACGCCACAGACGGAGAATGTAGTATCGGTGCGGAGGGGAAGAAACGACGACACGTGACCACATACGACAGACTAGCTGAAAGTAACTCACTGAATACTGGAATAAAAAAAAACTGTTAAATAATGAAAATTCGAGTATCATTTTATCAGTTAATCACAAACTTCTTTAAACATAGTATACGGTCAAATGAATAGGAATATTGTCCTCAGAAGAACACCAACGTTCAAAATCTCGGGTGCGAACATTAGCTGGTATTTACCCGACCTCCCCACGAGACAGGATGTGGCACAAGGCCGGTTTTTTATGTGGGTCACTTCCGAGCCTGTAGGTTCGGGCACAAATTCAAAGTAGATCCCCGCATATACGGGGTCGGGTTTGTCTACCACCTGAGACTTCAGCCTAGCCTCATCTGGGCTCCTCCTCGTCCGGAGGCAGATTCTTGACAAGAACATCTCTTTTGGAAGGAGTGTGCTTTACAGCTTAGGCTTGAGAAAAATTCAAGGCGTCGAGCTCTCTGCTTTCGGGCAGAGAGGAACCCAGACGAGGCTATGTCAAAGGGCAGTTTCTCGTCTGGGGAGATAGACAAACCCGACCCCGTGCATGCAGTGTGTAAGGAGATTTTTGCCCGAGTCTACGGACTCGGATCGCCCGACATAAAAATCGTCCTTGTGCTCCATTCTGCCTCGTGAGGAGGTCAGATAAATACCGCTTCCAACACTAGCCTCGTATATTCAAGTAAAATAAGAAGTC
The DNA here is from genome assembly GCA_963932145.1 of Acanthosepion lycidas. Lineage (NCBI taxonomy): Eukaryota > Metazoa > Mollusca > Cephalopoda > Sepiida > Sepiidae > Acanthosepion > Acanthosepion lycidas. Next base: position 153,234,388 of record OZ010571.1, read on the forward strand.
ATTTCGGCCAAGAGTCACAAATCTTCGAAAAGCCCACAAAAGAGCAGATATGCTTTTAAAACTGATAACTAGAAAATTTTTCTTACAGCAAAATTTAATCTAAAACCTTCCGCCAACCACAGCACAAAATAATATGTAGATCAAAGGGTAGATAGGAGATATGTGTTAACATTATAAGCTTATTTTATAAATATCATGGGAAAATGGCTTCACAAGAGAACAAAGAGAGAAAAAAGTGTCGAAATTTATTCGTACATAAATCGACCGTAAAAGCATCCTTAATATAATCGGTGTGACCTTGCACATTGTCTACAATGTCAAGAACATGAACAACATATCTCTGGGAGTCAAGGTGATATTCTACCGTTAAAGATGAGAAACGTATACACAAAACGGGTAAAAATCGAGAAAATTCACTTTTTAAAGAGTAGTTTTTCTGCTTGTTTTCCCTTTAATTATGTGCAAAAAATATATAAATGATATTTTACTCGTTTAGATTATAAAACCAAAAAAATGGTTACACAAAACATTTTACATTTTCCAAAATTTAATGTTTTTGAACAGTATGATGATCCGTGAAGTATTTTTTTTTTTTTTTGCATATTGGAGCTGTAAATTCTTTGAACAAAGTTGTCATGATTTTTGCCTCTTTTCTATTCGAGAATTTACATGCAGTCCTAACACTGTATTTGGGTTGTCATTCCAGGTTTACTTGCAGGAGAATACTCCAGAAAAGAACATAAGCTTATGAACCTTAGTAAATAGTAACCTCATGAACCCTAGAGTTGCCAATTAGTCATCTAGACTCGAATCATGAATGAATGATATTCAAATCTTTGGATAAAGTTTAAATCATCAATTGGTGATATTGGCTAATCTTCAGTGAAACTTCAATTGATGATGTGCTCCATTTAAACGTTAATAAAACATGATAATAATATTTGATTAAAAGTTAATAATTATTATTTTATTTATTTATTTTTTGCTTTGCTTCGTTTGTTTTTTTTTGTTTTTTTAATTTAGAAATTTAAATACTGTGATCATTTTTGTCTTGCAGCATCATCTTTTTGGTGAATATTTTTACTAACTCCTCAGCTTTCTCCCCGAAGAGCAAAAGTTTTTACGCTAAAACCCTCCCCATCCCTGTTTCCAATAAGTATGCATAGCAAATTTGACGGATCTATTTAAAATGGTTTGACTGCGGATAACAAACAGACAAACTCCTTCACGAAAACAAGACGCAAACTTCAAATTCAGCCAAAGAAGTAACATATTGCAATATTGTAATATAGTCTTATATAAATGATTAAATTGTCTGGGGAAATAAAAACCAATTTAAGATGTCAGTTCTTTCTGCGTTTCAATATTTATTGCTACATTGTAAACTCTCTTGTGATCTATTCATTTATTCTTCTAGTGTTTCACATGCAGAACTCTAAAATGAAGTTAAAATGTAGAATTACTTGTATATGTTTTATTAAATGGCTGATATATTGGTTATAGTATTTTTCCAAAAATATTAACCAAATAGAAACCGAGGGAATTACGTTTAATCGCAGTGCATCATGAATTCAAACAGGAAAGGCCGTAAAGCAAACCGTCCTGTTTGATTAAAGAAATAGATTCTTTCAGAAATTACAAATATTTCAAGCTACCAGAATATATGCTATTTGCGCATTTAAAATAAACTTGGGAAATGAAGGAGCTTGACAAGTTTTTTTTTTTTTTTTACTGTTTGTCATCCAATAGAAGATCCAAGAGCTATTCAAGGTAGAGTTTGATAATTATGTCGTTGAAAGTAGATAACGATTGACCTTATACTTGAAAAAGTTAAAATTGTAGTGATCGGGGAAGTACACTTCCTGGAATCTGTTTCACAAAGTAGCGATTCTTGGGAAGAAGCTGTCCAAATGTAACGTCTTTCTTACCATTAGAACACGAAGGGAATGAGGATGATTCGACCCTTTGGATGTGGCATGACGCGCTTTTTTTTCTTTAAAAGTTTGAACTAGTGTAAATAAAGAATGTAGGACGTCAGATCATTTTGCAGTGGGTTCTAAATTTTTTCTTTTAACAAATTGTTTATTTTCTTCATGATTATCTATCTATCTATCTATCATCATCATCATCATCATCATTCACTTATTCAGTTAGCGCATTTTGCGCTGCTGTGATCAGCCCTTCCCTATTTCTGTTATAACTGCGGTTCATGGTAACACTCAAGGCAAGATAATGCAATGGCATGCCGGTTCCTTTTGCACCGGGAATGTTGAGGTTACTCCGTCCCTTCTCTCAGCAGATCCTGATAAAGTCGTTGACCTCTGAGGCGCAGCTCCTACGCCCAGGGTAGCAACTGGCCGATAGCCGCTTGGCGCAGGTGGGTTGGGGACAGACGTTCCACTTTACCGATCGGGTCGGGAAACCGTTCCGACTACTCTCGTATAATTTAACCGGCAGGTCGATGCTGTTGACTGGGGCGTGTCCGTCGCAGTGCGCATGCAACTTCTTGGAGAGAGTTGGCTATAGGCCGTGGACCGCTAAAGTTCCACATCCCAATTAACCTGTGTAAAGCAGGGTCAACCTCTTCGCTGCAAACTTACTACACTTACGATAAAATCTATACACCCAGGCAATCAAATAAATGCAATAAATATGCAATAAAGCGATCAGCTTAGAAATGAAGACAAGGCCCTTCTTTCGTCGAAATTCAATGATATAAACAGAATTTGTGCTAATACAGCAACTATGGCAACATGAATGTCCTTGGGGCCTTAACCTTTTTTCAGCAAGTACTTGATAACACCAAGTTCCCAAATTTTGTCAATTTTCAAGACAAGTCGCTACTAGTTTGAAGTCTTCTTTGAAATAAACAATGCAGTTATTAATAAGAAGAGTTGTAATGAATGCATCCAAAATTTTACAGCTCTAGCATCATTCCTTCATAATCAGCTTATGAACTGTTCAACCCATCCTCCGTATTTCGATCAAATATATATATAGATGCATACATAAGTTCATTGATTATCAATTTATTTCGAAGACTGTTCATAATTCAGTGTTCCGTCATTACTTATAACGTAAAGATTGCTAGATTTATTACGAAATATATTCGAAAAACAGATGTAGAGTGAAACATCAGTAAAGGGAATAACGCTAAACGGGATATTACTGCCATTTTAAACTATCCTTTGCTATAATCAGTTAATGACAATACTATCGTTTTCCGACTGACAGATGCAAATCTTATTGATTCAGTAGCGAAATAATAACAAAAACATTCTGGATAATTTGATTGCCTAACTATGACATAAGCAAGAAAAAGTTTCATATTGCACAGATGAAAAGGAAAAGATAAATCTAAAGAAATTATGAGACCACACGTGCTTTTTTTCTAATTCATAAACTGCATGCAAACAGAAGGAAATGTTTTGAATACAATTTGATTTAACTTTAGATGAGACTCCAACGGAATGGTAAATATATTAGACAATTTGAAAATCTCTTCTTTTCACATGTTTCGTTGATCAAACAGCATCATTAAAAAAACGGATTTTATTTCAACCAAATCTTCATTGATGAAACGGCGTAATTTACATTAGTCATATGAACACCGAAAAAAATCCAGCATTTATATGACTAACGTGAATCACGTTCTGTTTCTCCGAGATGTAGATTTGGTCGAAATAAAAACCTTTTTTCTGATGACTCTGTATGATCAGCGAAACGTCAAAATAAGAGATTTCCACATTGTCTAATATATTTACCATATAATTGGATGCGCATTTAGAACCATAGGCGTATCCCATATGATTCAATGTACATACGCATTTGGAGCCATATACCTGTCATATATAAATCAATGTACATACGCATTTCGTCTGAGAGAACCTTTTTTGTCTTCCAACAGCATGGCTAATGCTAACCTTCCGAATAATGGCTCATTGCGACTTTTCGGGCTAACGTTTTCTGTTGACATGAAGTGGAAATATTATATTCAATCAATTGCTAGGTCTGCTGCTAGGAAAGTCGCTTCACTGTGTCGTGCTAGACAATTTTAGTCTACTATTCATCCATACATTGAATATTGTTGCCACATCTGGTCTGGTGATTCTGCTATGCACTTAGAGATTGTTGATAAAATCCAAAGGAGTGTCTGTAATGTTATTAGCCCTGATTTGGCATCTCAGCTTCAGTTACTTACCCACAGCTTCCCTCTGCTTTTCTATAAATACTTTCCTGGTAATTGTTCTGATGAGCTTTCCTCTTTGTTACTTAGATTCTATTAATTTAAGTGCAGTACTAGGTAACCGGCAAGGTCATTTTACACTTGAATTGGCTAGATGTAACCGTAAGTTCTATGTTAACAGTTTCTTCTATCACACTTCTCCCTCATGGAACTCTCTTCCGGTTTCTTGTGTTATAATCTACTCTGATTATCAAAAATTTAAATGCAATGTTAATCGTTATGTTCTCTCTCCTTAATTCCTCTTCTTTTATTGTTCTATCGCATTAATAATTTCTTTTTTCTCATAATCTCTCAGTAATCTGTTGCATCTTAGTGGCTTTATTGCCTTGCTTGACGTGATTAAAAAACTGGAGCCATATGTCCATCACATGTGATTCATTTTACTTACGCATTTGGTCAAACAGTAAGTCATACGAAAATTATATTTCTATATTTTTTTGAAAAGGACAGAAAATAATTTATTTGATGAGATTTTTTCCCGAATTTGAAGTTATTGGATCCAATTTGAAGGTCCTGCTATTTTATCATGAAACATTCCTCTGTGAATCCCATACAGCACAGATACAATTTCCGTTTCAGTTTAAAATTGAAATATTAACGGTTCTTCTTGATATAACTACCATTGTTTTCCTTGTAGATTCTTCTTATATTCCTTTTTCTATGCTTCTTAAAACAATCGCTAGTTTCTCCTTTCAATAAGAAAAGATGAAGTAATATGGAAACACGCTGATCGACGTTCTTTTTCATAAATTCAAATGAAGCCCATTTTTTGACCTTCAGAAATTTTCCAAAGGTTTGTAAAAATCGAGGTAGAGTTGACCGATCACACTAGCAATACTTCAATGACACTTCTAAGATTTCCCTAAGACTGTACAGAAGATGGCGTAAAATTGACGTAAAATTTTCTATCATCATCTTTATATATATATATATATATATATATATATATATATATATATTATGTGTGCGCGCGTGCGTGTTTGTGTACGTATTAAATTGACGAAAAACTTTCTAGCGTCATCTTCATATATATATATATATATATATATATATATATATATATATATATATATATATATTATGTGTGCATGTGTCTGTGTGTCCATGTGTCTGTGTCTTTATCCATATGGAAAATGTTTTTTTTCATGAAGTCCACGACATCGCGTCGCAATTAATTATGAATTCCACAATTTTTACATTTGCTGTCTATTATGCGTCTCAACAAGGTTCCATGCGGGTTTTTTCCTTCTTCTAGACTGGTTTCCAACCAGGGCTAAAGAGAACAGTCTGCTCTACCAGTCAATTCCCTAACTGCGTGGGCAGAAAAAATATGGATACATACTCAATTTTATTTGTGCGAAAGTGAATTCAACGATTCTATTTACTGAGCTCCCATCTATACGCCGCCCAAAAATTAATTTTCTTACATTTCTTAATAAGTTCCAAGCAATTCAATTATCGTGTAAAATTTCGCTTCCAATTTCATTTCAAACTCGGTTCAAAGTTAAAGCGCTTATAAATCGATTCGAACAATTCCACTAGAGAGAATGTCAAATTTCAAGCGTCTTTAGTTTATACTAGCAGCATGGCCCGGCGTTGCTTGATTCAAAAATCGTTCGACTCATACAGCAATCGCTATCACTTGACTTAAAATATTTTTGCCCTTCCTTGCCTTTAAAGGAGTGCCCTTTGCCATGCTGATGTTGCTACAAGCCTTACTTCTTGCCTATCTCACACTGCGAATTTTTTCTAAGCTCTATACTAAACATCAAATCTGTTACGAAAAAACAGCTAAACAAAATGAATCCAAAACGATCAGCTTTAAAAAAAAGGACTCGTAATTGGAAAAACCGAATGAAAAAAGAATATTAACAACAAATACTTTTTCACACCCAACCCAGTTATGCGGAATCAGAATCAACGTTGAGTTTAAGCAAGCGAATGAGCCAATTGGAGTAAAGTGCAATGCAGATTTTAATTTTTCCCACTGGTGACGAATGCAGCTATCGATTTTTTGGCATGCTAGCATGCTAGTTAACATTCGTGTCAGTCAGTTGTTGGCTCTCACGCTGGCCAATAGAACCTTCCTGCCTATTCGTGGCAGCCAGCTATAGGCTCTCACTCTGGCCAGTAGAAAATAGCCGCAAACTACATGAAAACTGCCGTAGAAGCATGAAAAATTATTTCCACTATCGATGGGATTTGTGAAATGCAAAGTCGGTCTTGGCTTTCACACTAACTTGGAGCATGTGCATGTAAATTTTGGTGCAAATCCGTCGAAAATTGCGGCCGTGAATTCGTTACACACATAAACACACACACACACACACATCCTGCCTTTTATAGATAGAGATACAAATTAAATAATGATGATCTTGTGATCATTTTATGATCTCGTTTTCGAAATAGGACGTTGTTCGAGAACTGACAAGAATTATTTTTTATTTATCTGAATCAGTTCTTCCTCTTTTTTAGGGACAACGTCGAGTGTGACGACTTAGCTGATAATACCATTGAAATGTATGTCAGTGGCACAAGTCACTTATTCTGACAGTCTTCATTTGCCAACTAGTTTTTATATGTATATGAAGCTTGACAGAGCCTTTCTGATACAATTGTGGCCAAGTCATTCAAAAATGCTACAAGACGTCAGGGAAGATGTCATCCTTTTTGAGAAAGGAGGACAAGATGACTCTGTGGACGACGAATTTTAAATGTAGGTTTGGATTGTTTTACGGCATACCAACCTCTATTTATTGCTGCTATTTTTTTTTTAAATCTATTGCTGGTAATAATTTTTTTCTTCAAAAATTCATTGCTGGTATTAAAACCTATTTTTACAGTTTCATAGTGTTTCGACACCATTTTTTTTTTTTTTTGCGGGCGTCACCTGCTTGCCCATAGTTGGGACCCTAATAGCTGCTACCACCCTGGCACAGAGTGGACGTGGGAACACCAACAGTTAAGAGGTGGTTCCACGCTCCTCAAAACCTCCTGATCAGAGCCCTTGCTGTTGGACGTAGTTAATTGTCTTACCCAGGACACTTTTAAATGTTGACCGCAGCTCTTCCAAAAGTACATACGAAACGGCGATTGCAAGAAAAATTTAAATGAATATATATATATATATATATATATATATATATATATATATATATATATATTGTTGCAAAAAGAGTTTACAAGTTAAAACAGTTAAAAGCAGCAAAATCCGATATTAGACGAAAACCTGCCATTTTTCCAATGATGGATATTTATTCAATCCACGTTTGTGTTTTTCTAGCTGCGTCTACATTTCGGTACATGCGTTTAATTTGAGATATTTCCAGCCGACAGTTGAAGTGAAGGAGGTGGTGGCATTGAGAAATCTGTCGGCTGGATTTTCGTCAATTTTTTTTTTTTTTTTTTTTTTGCGGTATCGGATGGAGACCGGTGTATTAGTTGAGAAGGCCATATTTCCTTTTTTGAGGAGAATAGCAGGAAAGGGGAACGAAAAAGATCGGCTGGTCACAGTGGAAACAATAGTGCATACTCATTATAGGTGAGTTTTCTGGGTGGGTGGTATAAATTCTTATTTTATTGTTTTGTTTTGATTCCTACCAACGCGGCGTAATTGCCATAACAGTTTTTGCTTGGGATGTCGACAAGTGAGACAACTGTAGATACAAAGTACTTTAAAAGATACTGATTTTTGTAATAATTATATCCAGTTCTGGTTTTAATAGGATATCCGGTTCATTTAAAATCAAGAAAATCAAGAGATAAAACAATAGTAATTACAATCTCATGTGAATTTAGGATATCAAATATTTTCCTCATTATTTTTATTAGTTTTCCTTTTATTTTATGAATATAGCCTTTTTACATCTTAGCACTAATGATACATATAACAAATGAATAATTTTCATTATTAATTATTGTTAGTTTCCTTTTTATCTTTTGCTTTTATTTGGGGAGTTATAACTCTGAGTAAATAATTATAAACCCCCTAACATTTAAATGTACAAAAATACTCGTAAAAGAAGGAACAGCAAGACGTAAAGCAATAAAACGAGTATTATTTGTTATGTGGTTGTTATGTAGTGTTGGAGACATGGGAGACAGTAATACTGAATAAAATTGTGAGTTTGGAGTCAAATGTAGATCAAATATGGATCGGATTCCGACAGATTGATAAGATAACAAAGAAGTAAAACACATACGATCTTTTACGTATGTTTTTTTTATAGATGTGTATAATGAGTGCCCGAAAATTTAGTTGGATATATACAAGAAGTGTCCGCGGTTTCCTTACATCGAATTTTTGTTGAGTGCTAAGAGATAAATGTTACTATTATGGCCTGAAAAGGAGAAGGAGACGAAATTTTTGTTGACAAACGTTTTAAGGACTTGTTCGCGTGGACTGCTTGTCCGATAGTAAGACTGTAATGTATTTGTACTTGTAGAGGAGAAAAGTGTGGTCGTTTCTCATTAGTTTATAATAAGTGAATTAATGATAATTATAATTGTTATATTTATTTTACTATAATTAATTTTTGACACGTCAAAGCCCTCCTCCAGATCAATGGACTTTTGTCTTAACGATCAAGTTGATTTTATATTAAGTTACAATTAAATAACTTGGATCTGATATAAAGAAGTAGCTTCCAACGAGATTTTGAATCGTATGACGTATCACTTAACGACTTGATCACAAATACTCAAAAGTTAGAGCGAAGTTAAATGTATTTGTTGAACTACTTTTTCTTCTGTTTTCTTCCCGCCATATTCTTTGGTTCTTGAAAATAACTCTTGATGGTTAAAAGCTCTCGGGTATATAAAAATGCTGTCAGAATGTTGTACGTGATCGTACGGAATGTCAACGGCTGTGCGCGAGACCAGCTAACGAGTCAGTATGTCAATAGGTTTCACGCTTACCTACACGTGTTCAATTATTACGCGATGTTTTCGTAACGTTTCATCGATCTTGTAGCTGGCTGACACATTCAAGCGACCTGTCCGCATAAAATTTTGTGCTAATCTGTCACTGAGATCAATGCTTTTGATGAGTATTCTTTACATCGAACACAGAATTTTGAACGGCAAATCAGTTTCAAGGCCAGTCGAACCAATGACCATCGGAAGGCTATCAAATATTTTAAAAAAAGAATTATTTCATATCCTAGGAGAGTAGCTTAACAATTCATCGGCTCACATGATTAGAACCAGTTCCGAAGTCTGCTAGGAACTCCTGGTCTGGGTATTATCAAATATCAAATATTGTACATAAAAACAATTTTTACACACTTGAAACAAACATTCGTTACCTTCTTCGAATACCAAAAAAAAAAAAAAAAAAAAAAATGACTAAAGATTATTAAAACAACCCTTGTCTGGAGTCTTCGGTAAAACCTGATTAAATGAAAAATTACTGTCAAACTGTAGATTATTGATATGTTCCGGAAAGGGATATATTTCTTCGAAGTAGCAAAGTGGTTTTGGACTACTTTAACCGGGTAGGACAATCTAGCAGGTAATCGTAATGGACTGGTCCTCGTCGTGGTGGTAGGCAATAGGCGTCGTCCCTGTACCTCCACATCAGTCTGTATTTATGGGTGACACCAGCCAATCATATTACTGTGAGGGGGAACCCAGGTGTATGCATATTCATTACATCAATTATATAGAAGAAGTAGACGTGAAGTATTGAGGGAAAAGTATTTAACGAAACAAGATAGGGTATTTATTTACAAATTTACACATTTGAAGCTATCAGTAGCTAGTTTCAGGAAAAGGAATTAAATATTTAAAGATCGTAGTCTCGATGAATTGTTAAGAAGAGAAAATGTTCATATTAAATCATAGGACACTAAGTAATATTCCAAAATGTTTAAAACAAATTGAGAGAGTTCGTTTTTCACATAAAAGTTATACAGTTCTATTCAATATGAATGACAAGATATATTTTAAGGTACTTAGCTTTGAAGTTGAATAGAGTTCTTTGAAATTGCCCTGCTCTTATTAGAGGCTGATAATGTATTAGTGTGTAATTTGACACCGGCGTTATTCAGATGCTTTCTGCTTCTTTCTGCTCTCTCTCTCTCTCTCTCTCTCTCACTCACTCTCTCTCTCTTTCTTTCTCTCTCTCTCTTCTTCTGCCTATTTATTTCAAAACGCGATGTCACATCGGATCGTTATTTATTTCTCAGTTTGTAAGCCGATTATTTTTCCATTGGTTAAAATAGATTTTCACATAGACTCGTTAAACTTTGCCTTGGCCTTTTCTTCACGCCCGGAACCAATCCGTTTTTCCATTAGTCAAAAATCAAAATAAATTTGAAAACGGTGGAGAAAAAAGAGTTATTTTTATTTCGTATTCATCCTATATGTAATAATCTGAATTTTTTGAAATATTTGATTAGTTTTGTTTGATCGTCTCAGTTTTGCTTTTTATCATAACGTTCAGGACATCATATCCTACGACTATTTTAAAACAATTGAAACAGAGTAAATAAAAAAATTAAAAAAAACTGCGTCAATTCAAACTAGTTGTCTTTATGATATAGAGACATTTCTTACAAGTCTATTATTTAAATATGAAACTCATTTTTATAATCTTTATTTACTTTTCAAAATAAAATTATTAAATAAAAACAAGCATAGCACTAATTTATAAAATGTGTAGGTATTTCTATTTAACTCAAATTACTACTAATTTGATGTTATTTCAATTATTTATTATGATTTAAAAATACGTACGTTTTAATTTCTCTTTATTGGAAATTTACTAAGGCCGTCGGTCTACGGCAATAAGTAGACCATGAAGGATCGTAAAAAAGTGATATTGATGAAATCGATCTCATTTCGTCTTTCTTTCATGAATACCTTACTTGCTTTTGAGAAAATCAAATCTAACTTATAACTCATCACTGCATTCCATGATTTGTCATATCTGTTCTTACACCTACGAATACTAGTAACAGCAGGTCGCATTTTCATTTTTAGATAACTTTTTATCGCAGATTTTATTCAGGTCATCAATATACGGCATTGAGTGGACAGTGTAGAATGGAAAATGATAGATAAGCTGTCGAGATTCCAACTGATGTCAATATTTGCTCCAGGAATATTTGGTTGAACGTACCAATTCCGTTAACCTGTTAGGCTTACAATACATCAAAATTAACCTATATTTTATTTTATTTATTTATATATAGAGGATTTATTTATTTATCTATTTTTAATTTTGACGTCTCCTCGTGACAGTCATATGCTTGAGAGCAGGAGGAGGTCATTAGCTGAAATGTTTACATTAAAATTCCGACCCGGAATTCATTTGTAGCTTGCATTGTTGATATTAACAATTCATTAACTTTATCTTTTTTTATTTAAATTAATCATTTATTGTTTACCCTTTCATGTGAATACCTACATATAGAAGATATCGTTGAATCACATTCAGAAATGAAGAAATATATTATTTAATATATTTCCTAAGGATTTATAAACATATATTAAAACTTTATTAAATCTTTTAGCAATTGAGAACCTTCAGCGATCAAATATGAAATGTACAATGCTTTTATATTATATTCATATTATATTTATATTATATTATTTATATTCATATTATATATTATATTAGATTTATATTATATTCATATTATATTTATATTATATTCATATTATATTATATTTATATTATATTTATATTATATTCATATTATATTTATATTATATTATTTATATTCATATTATATATTATATTATATTCATATTATATTTATATTATATTCATATTAGATTTATATTATATTATATTCATATTATATTTATATTATATTATTTATATTTATATTATATTATTTATATTCATATTATATTTATATTATATTATTTATATTCATATTACATATTATATTATATTCATATTAGATTTATATTATATTCATATTATATTATATTTATATTATATTTATATTCATATTATATATTATATTATATTCATATTAGATTTATATTATATTGATATTATATTATATTTATATTATATTTATATTATATTCATATTATATTTATATTATATTATTTATATTCATATTATATATTATATTATATTCATATTAGATTTATATTATATTCATATTATATTTATATTATATTATTTATATTCATATTATATATTATATTATATTCATATTAGATTTATATTATATTCATATTATATTTATATTATATTTTATTTACAATTATGACGTTGATAACTAATCCAACCAATAGCAGTGATTAACATGCACTACAAAGATATAGATTTAAGAAGATAAACTGCGACTGACAACTTAAACAGCTGAAATTTAAGTGAGATATGAGGAAAGAAGCCTTGAAGAATACTGGGACACATGGAATACTAGAGAAGCAGAGGAAAGCATAAAGGAACCAAATTAAGCACAAAGAGGAAGTAACAAGTATTACAAAGAGAAGTCAAAAGAAAGCAACTATGGAATGAGAATAATAAAAGACAAGATATGGCGAACTATGATCGCCCACAACTTGAAAGGGACACGATACAAAGACAGTAAAAGAGTGAGAGGAGGTCACTATATCATTTATGTGTCGTACGCGATACACGCTTAGGCGATCATGTATCTTTTGATATATGACTGGTGAGGCATGAGTAGGTTTCTTTCTGTGGTAAACCAGTTGCCATCCAAGGCTATAGATCTTTCTTGCTATGTCCTGATATGGAGAAGGGAGGAAGAAGAGGATTCATACCTTTCCCATATACACCGGGGTTACGTCCGGTACCTCGGATAATAATAATAATAATAATAATAATAATAATAATAATAATAATAATAATGTGTCCTTTTGATAGAAAGATAGAGCAAAAGGAAGACGAGAAAGTAATCTACTATGACACATTAAAGTTTGAACTTGCTATGATTTGGAAGTTGAAGAGGGTCACAATCGTACCAGTTATCATTGGTGCAATGGTACATTGACTAATAGAAAGGAAGCCTCTTAAAAACGTCAAGAATAATCCGAAGAGTGTCGAACACGTATTGTTAGAAGAAAATTGAAGGATACCTAAGGCAGCCATCCATACATTAATTAACAGATATTCAGATCTTACCCGAGAAAACATTGAAATAGTAATAATAGTAATAATAGTAATAATGATAGTAAATGATAGGAAATAGTAATAATAGTAATAGTGATAGACTCATTGAAGGGATTCCTGGTAGCCTATGCCTTAAAGAAATACAAAAGATTGTACTCAAAAGTACTTCTCACACATTACGAAGAGCTTTATCTATGTAAAATGTGTGTTTAGGGTTTGTCTTTTGTTTGTTTTTTTGTTTTTGTTTTTGTTTTGTTTTTTTACAAAAAGTGGAAAATGTTATGAAGCCATTTCTGACTAAGTCTCTGGTTAGGACCCGAAAAGAAATGTGTATACAAGAGAAATCAAAGGAAATAATAATAATAATAATAATAATAATAATAATAATAATAATAATAATAATAATAATAAATGTTTGCAAACAAACCTGCAGGTATTTTTTTAACCATTTTGAAAGAAATTATGTATTATCAAATACTGTCCCGCCAAAGCATAAAAGCGAACATTTAATACAAGCAGAGAAATAGAAAACATAAATAAATTCAGTTATTCTTTCCGTGTGAATTACTTTTTAAATATTTTTCTTTGTAAACAGGCTACAAAAGGATAAGGTGAGACACCGACAATGAAAATGTGTCACGTTTCATTATTATTATTATTATTATTATTATTATTATTATTATTATTATAAATAGTAACCTCACACAATCGGACAAGCACAATAGTTTTAAATATATGAAAAGAATGGAAACATTAAATAAAAGAATTCTTTATATAACTAGAAAGAGACGATGTAAAAGTTCTAAACAGCTATTTTTTTAAATGCCATATTTTTTCTGAATGCAGACGATTATGACCATTTACTACTTCCCTTCTTTAATATCTGTAACTTGAGAAAAGTATTGAAGTGATTTTTTGTTGCCTTCTCCGCAGACTTGAATTCACAGTTCATATTCTCCTAGATTGTTTGCCTTATAAAGACGAGACAGTAGGCTGCTCCAACTGGATGGGGAAACGGAGATAGATTCATACTTTTCCGAAGAGTATTAGTACGAAGATTGTGAGGTTCAATCCTGTGGTTGCTTTACAATCTATATATACACACAAGAAAAGCAGAACAAACATCTGTCATGTGATTCAATAAAATATCTGTCATATTTTTTGTGAAATCTTTTGACGTGGTAGTCGTTGAAACAAGCCGACTTGTATTTCTTCATTCTCACACAATAATGAAAAAAAGAGAAAAGTTTATTTTTTTAATTAGCACTTCGATACGTCGAAAAATTGTTTAGTTTCAGCAGCATATTCAATAAGTGTAAGAGGAATAGCTTACGCCTTTCAGTGTAAAGGGGATGTACTGCTTTGGAGATGGATCTCCATGAACCAAGATTATATCTATCATGATTCCTGTATATTTGTGACAAGGGATTTGGCAAAAAGTAGTTGAGCCCTAGAGATGTAATAACGGAAATTAAATCTATTTGAATTGAATATGACTCATTATGATAATTGCTTCACAGATACAACACTTTCATTTCATATAAAGACGAACGTATTTATTTGCTTTGCGTTTTTTTCTTCCCTTCTCTTTTCGATGGTAGATTAGTGATGTTTCCTCAGCAACGTACGTCAGAATAAATCATGGAGAAAATAGGATACAGAAAAATTCTGCAAGTAAGAAGTGTTTGCTTTAGGAGCTCACTGACTTTTACTTGTGTCCACAAACCAAAAATCTGATACCCTGAAGCTGGTTATATGATTCAATGAAAACCAATTCAAATCTATCGAACTTGTGCATTGTTTAACATACTACACCCGCAATTTGAATCCTTAACAAGTGATTTAGAAATAGGCAGTTGCGGTCTCTGTGCCAAGTTCAAACAAAAACAGTGGCAACCAAAATTTTCACGTGTAAATAACAGATTATCATTTGTAGACGTAACAGAAGAAATGGAATAAATTTCAACATTTCTCATGTATTTTTATATAACTAGTAAAGGATTAAAGAGAGAAAATATAATAATGTGTATACAGCTGAAGAGGATATGAAAAACATTAATAGGGTTAGGGATAGTTTATGTTTGAGTACATGCAGAGGGACACACGCTGCGTGGTCGGGTGACTAAGATCCCATCCTGGAAAGTTAGACTGGACAAGTTTTCGACCTACCTACGAGAATGAAAAGTATGAAGGAAGATAGAGGAAGATTATTTCCGAACTTTTATAGTCCTGAAACAGCGGTATTCAACGGGATCTTAGCAAACCAAATGAGAGTAATTGTCTCAATACCCCTCAAATTAGAAAAAAATATTTTGCCAATATGTCCATAATGTTTGAATTTATTCAGTTCTTTGTAGATTGAAAGGGAAAATTTGAATGATGTTGTTTAGTTGTGTTACAGTTTTTGTGTATATTTATCTACTAGTGATTTAGCCCAAATGACTTGACTCACTTTATAGTCCACCAATAGAAGGTTAACCAATCAGAAGACGTAGAACATTCAATCCGTCGTGTATAAAGGCGGCCATTTTGTCTACTCTACCAGAATGTTCAGTCCAGCTTGTCAGGCGAAGAGATAACAGAAGGACGAACTACGCTCTGCCATTTTTACCAAAATATCCACTGCTAACCTGAACAACGCTTTCCTACTGTCTTCGAAATATTCACTGCTAACCTCTGGATTCTATACTCGAGGACGACCGTCATAATGAACAACAAGTTGTGATGGATTTACATGACAACAAAAAGGTTTGAAGTACTGTGTTACCAGTGTACGCTTTAAATTTTTCTGTCAAAATGTGGCACATTTTGAAGAATATGTGGGTTGTACGTTTTTAGCGTTAGGGAGGGCCGCTGTAAATTGAAGTAAAAGATTAGAAAATTTCTGGTTCTTTTCTAATGCCCCACTTGCATTTATTATGGAAAAGCTCGTATAGTTGTAGCGATGGATTTTATTTTGTCGACACAAATGTAAACAACGGAAACAACACTTTGAGTTGCAAATTTGTTGAGTTGGTACTGATGAGAATAGTATCGAATGTCGAAGCACGTTTCATTAAACTTTTGAAAAGATCTAGTATGATTGTCGCTTTCAGGATGTTTTGGTGTCTCTGGTCGTGTAGATATTTCAGTAGTTCTTGTGATTTTTTTGAAGGGTCAGTGAATCGATGGTTGTTGGATTAAATTGCATCTATTACTGCTAAATCTGAGAGAGTCTGTTCAATGGGGTTCATTTTCATTGTGTTTGAAGCAACAGAAATGTGGTTCTACAGAAAGATGCCCAGGATACCACAGACCGAACATGTGAGCAACAACAAAGTTTTAGAGAGAATGGGAACAAAAAGGAAACTTATACTTAACATCAGGAAAAGGCAGTTGAAATATCTAGGGCACGCAATGTGGAAGGAGGGATTGGAAAATCTGATACTCATGGGACAGATTGAGGGAAAGAGGGACAGAGGAAAACAGCGTGTAATATAATTGATGGGCTTGAGTGGATAGATAGCAGAACAGTGTTTGGGAGAAATAATAAAAAGACAAAACTTATTAAGAGCTATTTGGTTGGTGCAAAAATAATGACGTTTTTTGACGTATTTTTAAGGTCAGAAAACGTCATTATTTTTGCACCAACCTAATACAAAGGACCGGAAGATGTGGAGTGCCATGATCACCTACGTCCTGAAGGAACGTGGCACGTAAAAGCAAAAGAATTGGAAAGAGTTGAAAATCGACAACTTCTGAGTTTCAGTTGCAGATATTTTCTTGTGTGGTCCGCGTAACATTTCTTTGTGATTTTTGGCGGGATTTTGAAGAAAATGAGCTGTTTCCTGCGTTTGTGAAAACAGTAACTTTTTTTTTTTTTTAGTTGTTTCTTCAAAATTTGTCAGAAGAAAGTCGGTATATATATATATTTTTTTTTTATGCACAAGAAATGTTTTCCAGTAATTTCTCTGGCTTTCGTGAATATTCTTCGGCTTGTAAGTGAGAGGCAGAGGGTAGTAGTTGTGGTTGAATTTTGATACGTCTGCCGGCGGTAGGCCTAAAAGCAACGGCCCGTTAACATTATTGATAACAGCAGTCAAAAACAAAGGATGGAAAGAAAGAAGTCAGTCAGTGAGGCGTGACTGTGACTGAAACAAAGGAAGGGTTAAATACCACTTTCTCCGTATGTTGAAAGTTCATTGATTTTGACTTACATCTTGTAAATGTATCTGCTGGTTGTGTTTTGCGAGTTGGGTGTTCATAACACGTTGTCTCTCACAAAGTGTGTCCTTGTGTCAAAGTCGGTTCCTCCTGAGGGAGAAATGAATTCCGCAGATAGAGAAACTCTATCTGATTCTCTCTTAATTTCTGCAGTTGAAAGGATGACAAAAGCTTTTGCAGATGGCAAAAGAAATTTTGAATAAAAACGAAATCTAGAATAAATTCTTCTGAGATGGCAAATTGTTTGTTCTGATGGCATAAGCACAAAAACGATACATGAATATATCACTGCAGTTGGAAACTTTCTTTCTAGTTTTCGTTATATGCAAATGTTTGTGTATGTGAGATGCGTGTTTGTGTGTGTTTGCGTGGGGCTTTGATGTTTTTTAATGATTTTTTATGCGTTAACGGCGTTGCTTTTTGTAGTTGTTTCTATGTATGACTGAGACAAGAAGACGCTTTGTAAGTGAAGTGTTGCATTTGGCATGAAATCCAGAGGAATTTCTTTAGTCATCACGCCATAAGGTCATGATGACTAAACGTTTGTCTACGAACAGATCAGAAAAGAAATCTGTTGAATTTCTACAGGCTATTAATCCGCAAAAGTAACAATTTCAGACTGACATAAAATATGGTGACTTTATATATATTATCCCGAGAGAGTCAACATCCAAGTATATCTATTTCGAAGCAACAAAAATCTTTCGTAGTTTGTCGTTATCACTTTTAACAGCAGCTCGATCCAAAATTAATTATTTTAACTCCGTGCCTCAAAATATTGACCGAAATGCATTTTCGTTCATATTGTTCATAATAACGAAAGAAAGAAGAAAGAAGAAAAAAAAAAAAGAAAGCAAGTAAGTAAAAAAAAAAAAAATGAAATAAAATTAACGTGTTTTAGTCGGGCTAAGTAAATCTGAGCCCTATTTGAGTTGGAGACACTTAATAGGCAATGTATTTTTTGCTTTAATTTTGTAAACAATCTTTAAAAATTATCTAATTACATGTATGCCCTGTTTTTTAAAGAACACATTTTTATTTCAACTGATTCGTTTTAAATGTCCATTTTAAATAATTTATTCCGGACTTAAACTCGGCAATAAATTCAAAGAAAACCTTAACTCGTCGACTGGAGGGTTGGAGTGAGGAGTGTGACTGGGGTAGTGTTGAGGAAATGTGATATCAGTCAGTAGTATTGATCACAAACGTAAAATTCACAGAGAGATGCATAAACACACTAACGCATACACATATATACAAACACACACTCGAGATAGATACACGTGTCATTTTTTCAAAAATAATCGTTTTAGCATCCAAGTTATACCAATAGTATATTTTGTTAAAGATTATAATGTGCCCGGTAAATATTGATGACCTAGATTATTATTATTATCATCATCATTATATTTCGATTTCCACTATGGTCACAATAGCTGCCAAGTTTGCGGGACACCTAAGGCAGGTAGTGGTGTGCTGTTATGGCTACATTTCATGATTTATATTTTTACCTCCTATAACATCACTAGTGTTACATGGACAAAGATCTTCTTAGTGTATGGGCTGTAGTTATCAAGATATTTTTTGTATTTCTCTTAAGCTGGGATTTCCAGGGATGTGTTGTTGTGTTCCTTTTTTATCATTTCAAGCGCACCTACAAGGCCTCTGATTGAGAGGTTTTGACGTGCATGTCGTTCTCATGCCTATCTTGACCTGGGGTGGTAGCACCTGTTAGGGTCCCAGCTATGGGTGAGTATTTAAACTCCCCGCCCCGCCCAAACTGGAGTCAAAACACTATGAAAGTGTAAAAATAGGTTTTAATACCAGCAATACATTTTTGAAAAAGCTACGAAGGCTAGGAAGTTGGGGAAAGCCATGATCGCCAATATCTTGACACGGCATATAAAGTTTGGCCAGATGCGAATGCGTTAAAAATCCTTTTCAGCACGATGGGTAAAATAAAAACAACAAAACTGGAGCATGCGTTCTGCGTATTTTTAAAAAGATCTGTTTCAAGCACCCCCAAGAACAAAGAAGGACTCAAAATTTCTACGTTCCAGGAAAGTAATGCCTTTTCTAGACACTGTCTAACGTATCTCCAACTATTTATTTATTTGTTCGGAAGATAATGTCGGATTTTAGAATGAAACATATTGTGTGTGTGTGTGTGTGTGTGTGTGTGTGTGTGTGTGTGTGTGTGTGTGTGTGTGTGTGTGTGTGTGTTCTAATATATTAGTGATTTATAATGAGAAAAGGATCCTTTATGACAATCGTAAAATATTAGTTCATTGGCCTAAACAAAAACTGAAATTCAACCAACAGAAGATTTCGGTGATTGTCTGGTGGTCGACCACTGGCGTTATCCATTAAAGCTTTTTGAAATCTAAGCAAAATGCGACCGGCCCATGTTACTCCCAACAGAAGATTATGGTGACTGTCTGTTGGTCCACCATTGGCATTATCTATCATAGCTTTCTGGAATCTATGCAGAAGCATCACTACCGAAGACGACTGTCAGCAACTGGATGAAATGCGCATTCGACCGGTCCTGGTTAATCGACGAGGTCCAAATTTGCTTAATGACAATGTCCGGCCACGGGTTGCCAGGATGACATTGTAGAAGTTCATCGACTTGGGATACGAAACTTTGCCGCATCCGCCATATTGATCTGATCAGTCGCCCAATGAGTAGCATTTTTTCAAGCATCTGACAATTTTGTTAGTCAAAAGACAGTTCATTAAAAAAAGATGCAGAAACTGAATTCAAAGATTTCTTGGTGTCTAAGCTTTATTGTAAAAACATTGTAATTCGATGGCAGAAATGTATATGTGTTCAGGGTTTCCTATTTTGATTAAATACATTAATTCAGGAATAAATGTTGATTCTAAAATCGGATATTATTTTCCGAACATCCTATTGCTAGATTTGCTCTCTCCTTCGAAAATTTATCCTGAACACTCCCTGTACGAAAATTTTCCGACAGAATAAAATTTAAATCTTGTTTTTTATTCCTTTGTTTGCCTAATTTCTTCCAACGAAACAAAACGAATTTTTTTTAATCATTTCACCCCAAAAAATGCATTAAGCTACTAAGACGCAAGGGGTTATTGAGTGTGAAAAAAATGGGAATAAAACATTATTAAGGAGAGAGAATTAGTGAATGAACTGGAAATAAAATGACAAAAGATAACATTGCAGTTAAATTTTTGAAGTTCCTAGTTAAACGGAAAAAAGAAAAAGTTTTTTCGTCAACACTCTTTCAGTCTCAACCAATTTTACGAAACACAACATTTTGGATTTACCTGTGTAACTACAAAACATATTTCCGATTTTCCTGAGTAACTACGAAACATATTTTGGATTTTCCTATGCAACTACACTAAACTAAGAGAAAATAGTGATTTATTCAAACGATATCAACAATTAAGACTGAACAACTAATATTTTGGGCATTTCATAAAGCAGTGCTTTATTGAAAACTGAAAATCGTTGAGTAAATATTTGTTTGATATTCAACTCTGTCATTTTTGCTGCGTCTGTAACCGCGCGTGATATTGTAGAAAGCTACCGGAATTCATCTTTTATATGAAGTGTAATGTAACTTTTATTACTTTACTGATCGCTGGCACTAAACCAACTAAAAAGATCAAATATAATATGAAGCTAAGTCTGACTGGCGTCGATTCCAGATCAATCAACAAATATTGGAATATTTCGTTCGATTTCGTTTTCTGGTAGCGCTTCGTAGAGCACAGAAACTAGTTTGTGTGGGGCAAAGAAACAAACCTGAAAGAGTCCATTTGGCCGTGACGGATTCAAACTAGTGTAATTTAATTAGTACGAGGAAAATGTCTACAAGAGTTATCTCTTTGCTTGTACAAGTCGACCAGCTTTGATATTACCTTACCATAAAACCTCGGGTCATAGGCGATTGATGAAGATTGCTTTTGTTTTGAATGTTAACTTCTTTACGCCTTTTCCAAATAATTATAGTCACATAAATGAATTGTAAGCTTGCGTGACTAGTGTTAGAAATTTCACGGGAACTTCGTTCGATGTACAGTAACTAGTTTTGTTTGTAAAGTACTTAGTTACTTAATGTTATCGAAGAAATAATCTTTGTAGGGCAATGGCGCTTTGGTCTCTTAAAAATATTCAACTTGGGACGTCATACTCCGATCCAACATCTCATCCACTATTCAAACAGTTTATAAAGTTTTCTTTTCGGGATTGCCATCAGCTGATTCGTCTTACTATCCTAAAGTTCGTCTGCGGCGTTTTATTTGAGATCCTTACGCAACCTGAGTGATGTGATGTTTTGCAAAAAAAAAATTTTAAAAATTACCTGCACGATATATGAAGAATATATTTGCTCGGCTTTTGTGAATGCGACAGTCACACAAACTCACTCCTTGCCGAAGGCGCAACTTCAGAGGAGAGTGTTTATTCACGTAGTAATGTCCTCTTTTTAGTAGTTGCCAAACTATACCAAGACTACGAAACCCGTTCTCTTAATATGAACCGTAAGATCTCTTTGATTATTTGCCAAGTTACATGAAAGCCATGCAATCTGTTCTCAAGATATTCAAAATGTCTGTAGACTAACAGTACAAATACTGGTTATAAAAAATGACATTAAGCCAGTCACAAAAGCTGTATATTATATTTCGATCTCATCACAGACTTAGATATTTCTCCAAGTTTTATGCGATATCTACAGCTATGTTGATGATTGTCATTTGAGGAAGCAATTTTTAGATAACTTAACTATTCACTAAACTAGAACAAATAATCATAGAATACTCAAGTCTGGACTTGCAGGAGGCTAGACTATGTCTACTTAAAAACCATTCCACTCCTGACTAAATTTTTCAGTATCTGTCTAAATTTCTGAGATGAGGTATTATGTACACTATTTACATTATTCGGACTATTGTCCTCATCTTTGTCGCCATATTTATTACAACGTTTCAGCCGTTGTACGCTCCGACTTTCTTCAGGTGGTTGGAATGTCGAACTGAACCCTTTATTTCGCTCACTGGGGTAGACTGTTCTAGTTCCGCGTGCCATGTTTAATGGATGTCATCAGTTATCTCCTGTTAATTCCCCTCTCCAAGTTCCCCACTGCCTTAACCGGGTATTGAACTCACACTCAAGGACACATGAGGTAGTGGATAAAGGCGTTGGTTAGATCCAATGACACGACCCAAAGAGTGTGAGTTCAATACCAGGTTAAGGCATATATATATATATATATATATATATATATATATATATATATATATATATATATATATATATATATATATATATATATATATATATATATATATATATATATATATAATTCATTATGTCTCAACAGACAGAGAGTACTTTACTGGGACTCATAAGCAGTGCGCAACCTATACCGACTCTGAGAATCGAACCTGGACCGTTACGATACGACGCACGCATCATACCATTTGACAACCGTGAACCGATAGAGAAGCGGAAACTAAGTAGCTAGACAGAATATAGCACACCACATCCTATTTTCGGTGGTGATACTCATCCAAGTATTACATAACCCACAGAACTGGCCCCAAAAGCAACGACTTACTTCACCGAAACCCCTCAATCCAAAGCATTAGAAGCTGGATCTAGCTTATTATTTTTACGAATGTAAACAAACGCCAGACAGCTATAGTGCTCAATTCATTTAAGTGTTGTGGATTCCGAGATGAAATTCGATCTCCAATGAATGACAAACGCAAGAATTAAAGATAAGAAATTAAATGTATTTACACAATAATACAATGGGTAATTCTGTTAGTAAATCCAGGGACGTAGTTAGTAGAAATATTATATATATATACAGTTTGGAAGTAGGACTTCCTTAGAGTCTACGTGCTTGTAACTGTCACTTCTACAAGCGGTTACCTCACACTATTACTCTACCTCCAACTCAATCACTCTCTCTGCTCACTCTCTCAATGTCTCTCTATATTCTGACTGACTCCGGGTATTTAACGGCATCAGTCCAAATAACACTCTGGTCGAGTCTACTTCTATGAAAAAGGGGAGGACAGTATTAGATATATATTGTAATTACTTTGGGCATTTAACTTCACACCATCATAATATTTGAAAAGATTTAAAATTTTACTGCCTCGTTATCAAAGTTTTCGACAATAAAATTAAAATTTCATTTTGTTTATTCCTTTCTTTGTTTAATTTCTTTCACCAATTTTTATTCGTCAGCATACAACAGTCTCTCAAGCTCAATTCAATATCTTCTTATTTCTCTTAATATTATCTTGTTAACTTGATTTATTTTCTTTGCTCACTGGCTACTTACCTGTTTTTTTTTTGGGGGGGGTTGTTTTGCTTTATAACTATGGATAATTTCTATATTCTTTAACCTTTGAAAAACGGAAAATGTTAGATTACTGGAAAAACTCAATACAAGATGAATTAAATCTTCCTTGTCGGCCGTTTTCAATGAAAGATGTATGAAAGAAAGGTTGCTGCCCAAATATATATATATATATATATATATATATATATATATATATATATATATATATATATATATATATATATATATATATATATATATATATATATTTCTCGGGGAAGAAAGTGTGAGTTCGTAAACAGTGACTACTACTAATATAATACACTTCGATAAAACGAATCGAGTTCTCCCGATCACTGGTTTGTTTATCTATAAATAAATTCGCTTAAATTCACCTTCGTCCCTGCCATGCGCCAACGGCGTAGTGTTAGATTCTCCGACTGACTCCACATCAGCCGGGTTTCGATTCTAGCTAGAGGAAACCGTACATCTAGCTACACTGATGAGCTCTGATACACCGAAACAGCCTGTCTGTAAATGACTCTATATATATATATATATATATATATGCGTGCGTGTGCTTGCATAAATGGATTTTTTTTTAATAATCAGACATTTTTTCAAATTACCCTAAGTAAGAGATGTTCACTTCTTAAGAAGCATAATTGAGGATCTTTGGTGGCTTAACGTTATAAAGCGTACCTGGTTTTGAGCGTTGTTTTCCAAATGTAATAGGAACGCAGACTTGATACCTGCTGAAAACTACATTAACTTTATTAACACCTTCGATTGGGCATGACGGTAGACATCACTTACACTTTTAAAAACAAAACTGTGATGTCTACTGAAACACGTGAATCTACCAAAGATAAAGTTCAAAGTAATAATGTGTGTGCGTGCACGCGCGCACGTGTGTGTGCAAAGTTTATAATATATATGTGCATGTATGTAAGAATGTGATATTATTCTTAGAGTCATGTCTTTTTTTATCGTTCCTATGAGTTTACATCCAAATGCCAAAAATATATGAGGATTTTGTTTTCTCTGTGGACGTTAAAAATAAACACAATGACTATGAGAGAAAATAAATGATCTTCGTACAAACGACGGAAAAAGTTAATTGTTTAAATAGCACACGTCCTTTTTTGAGATTCGTTTTTAATACACACCACAAGGAAGGAAAACTCTGTAATGGCAAAAACTATTTTCTCAACATATTTAACATAGTTTTACTTGTAAAACCATTAACACGCATTTTCTTTTTAATGATGAAGATTTTAGTCTTCAGAATTCCAATAGGCGCGTGTGTCTTTGTGGTAACTTTTTTTATTGCATTAGAGTGAAGATTTAGTTAAAAAAGAAAGCAATTTTTGTGTTTAGATAAAGAATTCATTTTCCGTAACGTCTTTGCCGAAAAATACCGTGTTTTTTCACGCCTGGTAGCAACAACAAAAAAAAAATGAAAATAAAAAAAACTGCAGATTGTTAAAAGTATATTGAATGTGCGGTTCAATTTTCAGGTGACAGCTGTTATGGAATTTAAGTTCCTTGTTTATTAGTCAGCTCAAGTTTGCTTAAAATAAAGCTAGACAACATAAACTGAATGGGGTGACGGTTTTTGACAACCTAGACTGTCGCTCGAAATTGAAAATCTGTGAGTCATCATTGACAAGCGCAACACAATCTGTAGACGATAAGGGTAAGTGTAAAAAAGGAAAAGGAATACAGACTCGTAATCGATATCGAAAAGGAAAAAGAATAAACTAATTATTAAATTGTAAGATTACAAGAGAGACAGCCAAGTTGTGAGTTATGTATTGGAGACGTCAACATCAAGCAGATACAAAAATTTAACTATCTAGGCAATGTATACGACAGAAAATGTGACACAGAAATCCGAAGGTGTATAGGAATGTCGAAAGTTGTCTTCCGAAAACTAAGTAACGTATCAGAACACATGAAAATGTCATTAGAAACAAAAATAAATGTACTGAACAGCTATACAATATCTAATCACCAATATGGCTATGAATGACGAAGGATTTCCTCACAGATGAAGAAAAAATACCCTGAAGCGACATAAATGGAATTTTATCGATGCATACTACGAATACCATGGACAGAACATGTAAACTACGAGGAAGTTTTCAGAAAAATAGGAACAACAAGAAAACATATATTTACAATAAGAAAGAGAACAATGAGGAAAGAGGACCTGGAGAATTTAATACTCGCAGAATATACTGAAGGCAGGAGAAAAAGAAAGAAATGGTGTATTGGCTACTTGACGCTTTTATGTTAATGGACTACAGAACAGGGGATAAAAAGGGCAGTAAATGATCACACATTATTTAAAGCAACAAAAGATAAGAAATTATGGAGAGCCATGTTCGCCTATGTCCTGAAACGACTTGTTGCATAAAAAAAGAATAAATACCCAATTGATTTAATTAATTTAATTAGTATTTTATTGGTTTAAATAATATTTCAATACATCCATAGGATTGTCAGAAAACATCAAAATATTTTATATATAAATGATTTATATATATATATATATATATATATATATATATATATATATATAAATGATTTATATATATATATATATATATAAATGATTTATATATATATATATATATATATATATAAATGATTTATATATATATATATATATATATATATAAATGATTTATATATATATATATATGTGTAAAGAGAGAGAGAGTGAAAGAGAGGGGAGAGATAGAGAGAATGATAGGGAGAGAGAGAGAAGAGAAAAACAACAGACAACTGATTATCTGAAACCTCTTCTGACAAGTGAACCGAACGATTACTTAAAGGTTCGTCGATAAACATCGAAGTGTTAAATATAACATCAATCAATGTGAGAAATTTTATGTATTAATTATATATATATATATATGAAGAAAGAATGAGAGAGAGATTTATATATATATATATATATATATATATATATATATACATATATATATATAAAGAGGGAGAGGTGGATAACTGGTTATCAAAATCATGTTTTTCGGAGTTGCTATTCTGAAACTATTTCATGGGTATTTAATTCTGAATAAAATGCATGCGTTCACTACATTCTAGTTCTAAATAATTATATCTGCTCTACTTTGTATTGAGCACTCTTTTAAGAATAGTAATTGTTAGTTATTGCAATTCCTTCCGTATACACCAATCATATACTTGTATATATATGTGTGTGTGTGTGTGTGTGTGTATGTGTGTGTGTGTGAAGTTGGAGTGGATAAATGAAACGGCCAAATATAAGCAGGCGTGTACGCTGTGCTGGTGTGCATACGCAGACAAGCAAATAAATAATCGTTAAATTTATGCATGAGGTATAAACGTAATAGTGTTTATGCGGTTCTATAGAGCAAAGATATGTATTAATTAGTACATATACGAGTACCTACGGGGTCTATGTTGCCGGCAACTCCTATCCAAAATACAGAAGGACAAAGCCAGAAAACGAAGGTCAGATCGGCAAGATCACTGAGAAATATTGAAATGTATCATTTTTCTCCACAAATTATAATAATAATTTAAAGTGAATCATTATTTTCTTACAAGAAGAAATACATATGTTATTCAATCTATTTCTTCATTGAAATTACGTTAGAATATACGCTAATATGTCATCCGGTCCTCTTACAATATATGTATACATTTTAATGCCAAGTGTGGGAATGGGGTGCTAAACTCACGCGTAAAACAGCACAGTCAGATTATAATACATAAGCACCCAGATATATATATATATATATATATATATATATATATATATATATATATATATATATATATATATATATATATATATATATATATCTGGGTGCTTATGTATTATAATTTGATTTGAAATCTCTTCGTCACCGAGGCCCGGTGTTCGCTTGCCAACCTAACTGTCGGGGTTTCGATTCCCTCGGTAGTGGATGCGCACTGCTGATGAGTCCCAAATATAGGACGAAACGGCCGTCCAGTGCTTCCTGAGGTTTGCTATCAGACTCGATGAATCAATTATATATATATATATATATATATATATATATATATATATATATATATATATATATACAAAAAAAAGTGACGAGACAGGGAACATCTCCACGGGCCTTTATGAAAAAAAAAAGGAAAACCAACACATACATACATACATACACAATTAAAAGTGAATGCACTTTCCATACACATAGACACCGATAAATACATGTACACACATCCACAGACATTGAACTAGACACTCAGATACCACAACCAATAAATATTTAAGACTGAAAGTGTCATTAAACAAATATTGATGCATGTTTCATTAAATAATATAGACGAGTTTTGTCTATTTATTTTAAGTAAGTTCCTTTCATATTGTCTGATTATCATTGAAAAACGAAAGGAAATCACCATATTGATATATGTTTTAATCCTATGTAGGCTTACATAAGCCATTATCAAAGATGACAATTACATTTCAATATATGAAACAATGCACGGACAAAACAATAATGATAGTCTGTTTTTGTTGCATGAAAAATTTCAAAGCAACGACAAACTCATGTATACAAGACGCGGAAGCGAAAATCGCATCGCAGCTCGTGACGTTACACATGACCACGCGAGAGTGAAAACGAGAAGTATTAAGTATGGGAAGTCATTGGTATAAACCAATGGCTTCTGTTATTAGCCATAGGCATTTAAGAACATCTGTGGAGATTTCATAGTTTATTTTGTTCAGGTTAGTTTTCAACTGTTTTATGTATATAGCTTCAAGAATTTTTAGTTTTTGTTTATTGTTTTTATGTTTAAGTATAGTTGTGTTTTCAACGAGGATTTTCCGGAATTGTGTACGCAGCCAGGCATGTTGTTTTAAATGCATAAATTGTTAGAGTTATCATTCAAATGTAGAGTCAAGCGTCGTGAAATCGTGTTTGTGGTGTGACCAACATAAATATTATTTAATCCATTGAAGATACAATCTCCCAAAGGGCACTTGAATTTGCAAACTAGGTTGTTTTTTTGCAAATCAATAATATATATATATATATATATATATATATATATATATATATATATATATATATATATAATTTTCTTCAAACATAGCGCCTTCAAAATTGCTACTCTCATCTTAGAATAGATCGTTTCTGGAAGGTGCCAACATAGACCGAAGCGACACCCCACCCACCCAATATCTCATAGTAAGCACTAATTCAATAACACAAGGATCGGTGTAGTTTGACTCTTACTCCATTCAGACCCGCTCACAGTGGTTGCAAGAAAGTTCTGGAACATGCACAAGCGGGGGGAGACTTAATTTGAAAACAAATTGTATCCCGAGTGTTCTGGAAGATCACCAACCAAATTATGAACAGAGGCAAATCGGCTGTGCCCACTACTATAAATTTCACTGAGATCATGTCTCCCTCGTCGGTTAAGATGAATCACTTCGCCTCAATCTTTGCCTCTAACAGGTACCTCCATGAGATCGCTAAAAAAAAAAAGAGAGCATAGCGTGATGAAAAAGACGCCAAACTTGCCGAAAACAAACTTTTATCGTCTCAATGTTATTATTAAGAGAAAAGATCAAAGTATTTTTGAGGCATTTTTTTACATTTTTTAATCGTTCCGAGCACCTCTGAAATCTTCGTTAAAAAACTTGTTTTTTTTTAGTTAAAAATCTCATGGAGGTACCTACTCTCTCAACATTAGAAAACATTGAACACCACCTTTCCGGCCACACCTTTCCCACTGAGCACAATTTCTGTAGTATTTTTATTATAACCTGGTAAGTCTCAAGACTTATCAAAAGCATTAACCCGAAAAAGTCACTGGACTAGACAAAATCCCAGTGGTTGTCCTCATGAAAATCAACCAAGAACTATCCTCAATCGAAATTATTTAACCGCTGCTTGAAGGAGAAAACCTTCCCAAGTCTATGGAAGGTCTCAATCTTATGCCTGGTTTTCAAGAACGCAGAGTAGCGCCAATCCACCTATCAATATAAACCCAGTCTCCTCAGTGTTATTAGCAAGCTGAAGACGGTTGTTGAGTGCCTAAATAGGAATCACCTCTTGAACAACAAGCAGTCCAGACCAGCTGTTCCTAGGCTATAGAACCCAGTCTGTCCTGCTATTTACCTATAGATGGATGGAGAAGAAGAGGATTCACAACTTTCCCAAGGGTATTAGTACGTAAATGAATGTAATGAATTCGACTGGAATTCGAACTCGGTTCTCCGATTCCAAGCCGCTATCCGCCGTGCCTCCTATATATATATATATATATATATATATATATATATATATATATATATATATATATATATATATATATACGTGCGCGCGAATATCAATTACAGAATATTCTGTTTGTATTTTGGGCTAAAAATAATTACTGATTTCATTATTGGAACATTCTGGAATATTTCTCTTGAATAATCAAGAATATTATAGCAATTTAAACGTTTAAAATCTGAAATTTGCATTGTATGAATACTTTTTTCACCCATTAAAATGGATAAATGGAATTTATTTCTATTAAATCATCGTTTCTGCTTTCTATGCATATCTAGTTATTATGCATCTGTGTACAGTTAATTATATTAAAAGTATGTTTATTCATCAGTTGGAAATACAATAAATAAAAAAATTGTATGCTTACGAATATTTGTCTCGCTACTTTATATATATATATATATATATATATATATATATATATATATATATATAGGCAGCATATCTATTTAATTATTTACCCACTGCTGCAAGATGTGGCACAAGGCCGAGTTTTAAAGTGAGGTATCCGAGCCTCTATGATCGGGTAAAAATTCCTTAAAGACTACGTAAAAACGTAAAAAGTATCTATATATATTCTAAGGATTTTATCACTTTAAACGTTATTTTAGTGGATACTCATATTTGATTAAACGCTGCCGTTTATTTCTTAAACAGGATATTTATTTTCGTCTACCGGCCTGAATATTCGAGAAATCTTATTAAAAATAAATAGGCGCCATTCGCTCCGACCGGAGATCGCATATTTTAAAAAAAATAAGTTTCCTCGTTTTAAGTGATATAAGTGATGGTTAACCCATAAGTGATATAAGTGATGGTTAACCCATAAATATAGCATACCTTTAACAATGGTCAATGTCCGGAATAAAGCGTATGTAAGTCTAAAAGTGTACATTTTTGAAAACACCCAAAGGCGAGACAGTCTATTTCATGCTAAACGCAATCGTCAGGCCATAAAAAAAGACTGTCACTTCTGGGTATTGACTTCAATATATATATATATATATATATATATATATATATATATATATATATATATATATATGGGTGGATGGATGCATGTATGTATGTATGTACATTGAAAAGTAAATATCATTGCTAAGATTATCATCTAGTGAAGTGTTTTAAATATATATCAGAATTATGTAGCTTTAGACATTAAAGTATATAAAAAAATGACCCTGTAGTCACAGTATGAAATCATATCTTTAGTGATACGAAAATTCCCCTTGGTTTCCTGCTGTTCCGTTTTTTCGTGCGTTCGGGGGTCACCAGATGAACTGGATTCTTTATCTGACCGAAGATGAAATTTCATCCTTTATTAAATCTCTCGCTCTATTTTCCGGTCCAAATACAAATATTAGTTACAACTACAAGTATTCATGTTATATTTTTCACAATTCATTGTCAAGACCACGAGCAGTTTATCAAGCATATTACACAAGATATTACAAAAAAAGATTACCAACGATTTAAATCCTTATTATATGCTCGTGTCAAATTAGGTCAACAAACTAAAAGATGGCCGCCGTAGAATAATTGCTTTGGTTTTGGTTTCGCGAGGAACGGTTAGAGTATTCAATTTGATCTCCTCTTTATAGAATTTAGGCCTTAAAAGCTCTCTATTAATCGTCTGAGTGACCCTTTTCTGCCTTCCACCAGTATGGCTGATGCTAACATTTAGGAGAGTAATACGTTGTGCCTTCTAGGTCTAACATTCTCGATTAACATGAAGTGAAAGACTATATTGAATCCATTGCTAGGTCAGCTGCTAAGAAATTTGGATCAGTGTTATGCTAGACAATTTTTCTCTTCAGAATCTACCATTCGTCGATGCTTTGAATAATACTGCCACATATGGCCCGGTGCTCCTCCTATATATTTAAAGATTCTTGATAAAATCCAAAGAAGAAACAGCAATATTATTGGTCCAGACTTGGCGTCTCGGCTACAGTTACTTTCCAACCGCCATAATGTAGCTTCTTTGTGCCTTTTCTATAGATACTTTCATGGTAATTGTTTAGATAAATTCTTCGCTATGTTACCTAGACTTTATGAATTTAAGCACAGTACGAGATCAATTCATCAATTCATATTTGAATTGGCTAGATGTATCCGTAATTTCTATGGTAACAGTTTCTTTTTTTTGCACTTCTCGCTTGTGGAACACTCTTTCGGCTACATGCTTTCCAGCCAAATTTGATCTTAAAAAAATTAAATGCAATGCCAATCGTTATATTCTGTTTTGCTGTTTATTCTTCTATTGTTCTCGCTCCTTAATAATGTTTCTATTTTCTAATTCTTTCACACTCAGTAACACCTTGTATCATAGTGGTTCTACTGTCTTGCTTTGGGCAAATTTGATTTAAAAAAAAAAACAAGAAACTAAGTTTATTAAACCTATATTTGCATAGATATCCTTAGAGACTCCACTCGCTTTGAAAGTTTAAAACAATTTATTAATATTTCAAATTGGATACAAATATTAATATTTCATTGCCGCCTGCAACTCAAGAGATTGAGCAACAATTGTCAAAGGTATCTGTCTATATTTCTGAGATAAGCTATTATGTACACTATTTACATTATTCAGGCTATTGTCCTCCTCTTTGTTGTCATATTTATCCCAACGTTTCGGCCGTTGTACGCTCCGACCTTATTCAGGTGGTTGGAACGTCGAACTGAACCCTTTATCTCGCTCACTGGGGTAGACTGTTCTAGTTCCACCTGCCATGTCTAATGGATGTCAGTTATCAGTTATCTCCTGTCAATTCCCCTTTACAAGTTCTCCACCGCCTTAACCAGGTATTGAACTCACACTCTTTGGGTCCTGTCACTGGATTTAACTAACGCCTTTATCCACTGTGCCATGTGTCCATATTATAAACTTAATATCTTCAGCAACCATTTTTTTTTTTACCAATGCTCGTATTGCAATTTTTTGCTGTTATCATTGCATGTTTTTTACCAGAGCTCATTATTGCAATGTTCGTTGTTATTATTGTTTTTCTCTGGCACTCCTTATTACTGGGTCCCATATCATATACATTACTATGCTTGGTCGGCCCAGGAGATTTTTGTGGCCTAGCATATGTTCTGATTCCTTAAGTTTACGAATTTTCCAGTGATGTTCTTTGTGTATGATTTCAACCTGATCCCACAGTGGGAGGTAATCTCCCTTTTCTCTCCATATGTGGTCAGCCAGGCCTGATTTTTCCACTTCTCCTCGTGTTATAGCTTTCTGGTGTATTTGGAGCCTTACCATAAGGGGGCGGCCTGTCTCCCCTTTATATTTCTTTCCGCAGCTGCACGGGATGGCGTAAACATACTTGTCAAAGGCCTTTGAAATATCTAAAGCTATGGTCCATAAGATGTATTTGTTGTCTAGCGCCTCACTGATTCTGTGAGTAATGGTAATTAGGATATCAGAAGTGGATCGGGCAGATCGAAATCCGTACTGCTTGTCGCTTAAGAGGGTGTCCTTATTTAGGCACTCAACAACCGTCTCCAGCCTCAAAAAGCTTTCCGATGACACCGAGGAGACTGATGGGTCTATACTGTGAGCGGGGGTGGCGCTCGCCCGCGTACTTTAAAACTGGGCATACGATTGACACTTTCCATAGACGTAGGAATCATTTCTCCTTCAAGTAGCCTCAGCTGTTTCACGTATTCAGAAACCAACCAAATAATTTCCTATATATTATCTATGTCTTCCAGTGGTGCCTGCCAACTGGCTTTAATGTTTCTCTGTCACCATCAATATGACGGTTACCCTAGATGTGTTAGCTGCTGAGTCTAAAAGCGAGCCAAAAACTGCAGTAATGGCAGCCGGCACCGACACAGTCAGAGGCAAAGAAAGAATGCGTAAGTGTTAACGAGAAAGAGGAAGAAAGTAGAGAATGAAAATACCGAAGCAAAGACGATATATGACATGATTTAACAGCTGTATTTAAAGTACGTATCTCAGGGTCTGTTTCATTTACGACACATACATAGCACACCACCCAAAAGCAAAAAGGAAAAGAGTTAATCTTTGTTTCTCATCTCTCTGCTGTTCCTGCTACTTTTCTTTCTACTCGACTCCTTACCTTCCTGTTACTAAATCTAATCACGTTACTAATACTAAATCTAGAACTTAGCTACTTTTACTTATCACTTAGGAGAGAAACATTTCCACATTTGAAGTACATTTGTACATAGAGAAGTACTTGAAAGAATATGGTAGACGTCTCTCTTGGTAATGAAGTTATTTATCAATGCAAAGATCACATATCGTACAAGAATAAAATTGGTTGTCTGGTTGATAAAGGGATGCGCAGATAACGTAACAGTTACCGGCGCAGAAAGTGGAATCGACAAACCGTGTTCAAATTCCAGCCTGGTTTTGGGGTTTCACTTTCACACAAATGACCTTGGGGAAAGGCACGACTCGATTTTCTTCTGCCTCCAGATTTGGAGAATTGACTGGGGTCTTGGATGGCAGCCAGTCCATGAGATGGAAATCTTTGAATTCAAAATCGTGGAGAAAGCGAAAGAAAACCCATTTACAATCATGGAAGTTTATAGATTATAAAGAAAAGGAAGCTGCGGAACGTCATGGCCGCCCTGTCCTGAAGTGACATGGCATTTTTATGTAGGAAAATGGCAATTTTCCCTCCTTTGAAAATTTTCATTGTATGGTATTTGACAGGCTGGTTTTTGCTTTGATGCAACATGTCGATTCTAATTTTGAATGCGAGATGTTGTTAGAAAGGCGTTCGAGAGCTCTTCTGGAGTTGGTTGGATGACGAATTATATGTTGTTTCAATGAAATTTCTGTACCTATTTAAAATGGAGTTAAAACATAATAAGGGTTGACTGTTATATTTCCGAGAACAAAAAATACGTGTTATTATACAATCATTGTTTGTATTCAACCGAGAACACAATTATCGAAAAAAGAAAAGAATGCGTGGATCGTTTAAGGAAATATGAAAGAAGGTGAAAATTCTCAAGCCATAGGAAAGAGAGAGAAATACAGATAAACAGACAAATTTCTTCCCTTTTCAGGAGTGCGATAAAAAGACTCTTCCTACAGGCTCTCTTCTCTCAATCTCTCTTCTCTCTATCTCCACTTTCTCTTCTCTCCTCTCTCTTTCCTCTCTCTTCTCTCCCTTCTCTCTCTCTCTCTCTCTCTCTTGTCCAATATCTCGTGATTATACGGCATATGTTTTCAGGTTGTTTTTTCGTCGAAAGATTCTTGTAATGAAACGTCTATTTTTCAATTTTTAAAAATTTCGTTTCTTGTTTTCAACTCTTTGTCATCAATTTCTATAAGTTAATTTCTATAATGAGTTAATTCTATAATAAATGTATTTATAATAATAACTAGAAATACCTATGAAAATTAATTTTCTCATGAATCCTAATTCTTAAGTTAATAACTGAAAAAGCTCCTTGTAATTTCCACAACTATTAAAATAATGGTGGAAATTCTTCTATTGTATTGTTAAGTATTTGAGCTTAAAAACTTTAAAAACAATATTGCAATAAAAATCCTAAATATGAATGCACGTCTTTATATGAAGAAGTAACAGGGTACAAATGAAAGATTATAAAATACACATGGAAATTCACCTATTGTCTTGTTGTATTTGAGATTAACACCTTTAAGACAATATTTCAATACCAATCCTAAATATGAATGCACGTCTTTATATAAAAAAGTAAGAGTACAAATGAAAAGATTCAAAATTCACGAGGTTTTCCATTTCAAGAAGCAGAACATGAGAGTGTTATCACCTACTCTCTCTCTCTCTCGCCCCTTTCTTTTTTCTTTTTCTCTTTCTTTCTTTCTTTATTTATTTCTTTTTTTCTTTACCCTTTTCCCCTAAAATCAAACAAACGCTTTTGATGTATCTATTCTTCCGTTTATCCTCTGAATCAAACAGGAATGAGCCATTGTTTATCTGAGGTAATTGCAAGGTATAATGTACGTGTTAACTAAATAACTAAAGAGCAAGTAAAATTGCAATAACAATAATAATAATAAACTACTAATAATGTACGTGTTAACTAAATAATTAATGACCAATTACGATTGCAGTAATAATAATAATAATAATAAACTACTCTGATTTGAAAGTAGGGATATGGCGATTGGTGCGTTGGGATCAATTCCATTAAAACTCTATGACATCTTTGACCTGCTGCTACAATACCAACTTGGAACCATTTTTTTTTTCTGTGTGGACACTGCGCATATTTTGAGGAAGGTGATATATGTTTGAGATTCTTGTTGTGACTTCACAGATAACTTAAGGTACTACTCAGCATATGAAAAAACTTACACCTGCTTGATAAAAAATAATAACTTAATAATAAAAAAAATAAATAAATAAGAATCTTGAAATAAATACGATAAAGATAATAATTAAATAATAGAGTGTAACTTCTTTTCTTTTTTTTTTTTTTGCTCAACTATAGATAAATATTGTCTTTATGGTTATTTATTAAATTTCATCAATGGCGGAAAGCCAGAAGCGATCATCCATTAAAGATCGAATTCAGTGCTGTCGTAATAGTTTGCTAAACGAGTCTGTTTACGAATGTTCCACAGTATGAACATGTTGTATATCCGCTTGCTAAAACCACAAAGCCACAAATGTAGGACATAGTGAGGATCGAACTCACTACAGTATTGATCTGCAAAACTAAATCAGGTAACATCATTGGCTTGAATCAATAAACTATCTGACTCAAGAACTTACTAAATAGAATCAATTACAATTTAATATTTTGAAGTTCACCAAGGAAAATATTATGGCTAAGCTCATTCAGCTATGATTTGGGTACGTGATATCGTATTTAGCCAAAAGTGTTTGAGAGAGTTTTGGTGCGAATAGCAAAATGGGTTGAAGCGACAAAAGATAAACAACTGCCTAAAACAACAAAGAAGACACAAAGAAAAGAAGAGAAGAAATTAAATTTTTAAACACGTCATTGTGTGTGTGTGTGTGACAAAAGATGATCTGTTATGAGTAGTATAGAGTCGAGTTGTTCAAATTCCAACGGACAATTCAGAGATCAGTAATTATAGCTTTTTAGGGGATTCATAAATTATTACTATTTGTGAGGTTCAGTTTCTTTATTTTTATTTTTTATTGCTTGAAAAAGATTACCTCGTTTGTGCTGTTTGGTGAGATGATTTTAATTTTATGGCTAATGTCCCAAATTTGTTGGCTTTTTATTTTTTAATCATCTGCGATCTTTAAGGGGTCCTTTTCATTCCGACGTTGTACAGATGTTAACTAAAATAGAAATACAAAAACTTTAGAAGGGAATTAAGCATCTGATATACCGCTGTTAAAAAAGTTGTTGGTATAATAAAATATTTTTGGACAGATAATCGAACTCACAGTGGGCGGAAATACTGACTTCGTACGAAGAGGAATTGACCTTAGGAGAGATGTCAAGGGAAAGCCGGATTGGAACATAGACAGGAAGTTTGAATCCCTCTTAAGGAAAAACAATCTATTTCCGTCGAGATTATTTTATTTACGTTGTTTACTTCTGCTTACGGCCACGAAGCCATTTTGTATTTTTCATTTTTCATAACTTAGGATACTTCGCTAAAAACAGAGCATAGGATGATGAAAAAGACGTCAAACTTGGCGAAAACAAAATTTTAGCGTCTAAATGTTTATGTTGTTATTAAGAGGACATAACTTCAGATGTCTATATACAGTTTAATGTTCTATGTTCACAAGACATAAGCTGTTATGAATAATCAAGAGTTGTCTCCCCCTGGTTTGTTACTCTCCTCTTTGAGAGAGCTATTTCTGTTTACTGGGACTATAAAAGAACACTATACATGAATCTTGTATTCTCAGTTGAATAAAGCTTTCTTAAAGCCGACAACTGCGTATCATTACATAAACATCATACAAAATGAAAATTGAAGCCAATTTATCCAAAATAGAGCATATTTAATTCCTGAAATGTTAACCTACAACGTATCCATAATCTTGATACAAATATGTTTTTTTAAAGACTGAACGCATTCTGCAGTTGTTGTTGCATTATAAGATAAATAATCCGCTGAACTTATCCGAGTGTAAAACGTATTATTTTCAATATTAGTATACTGGAGATTGTTATTAGGATCTGTTTAAATTGTTTCAGAGATATAACTTTAGGACAAGAGTCGGCAACCTACAGTACTCGTGCCACACGTGGCACGCCAAGCAATTTCCAATGGCACGAAGCCGCAAATGACATCACAAAGTCCAAACCTAAATGAAGACATCAGAATCAAAAGGAACAGAAAATTAACCATATTGGAATAGTAATAACTCATGTCGGAAAATAGAAGACCGAAATGCGAAATCGCAGCACAGATACATTTGATCCCGCCTGTCGCCATTCCCTTAGCTTCTCAGTACACACGTCCGCGCGGGCTGTAAAAGGGTCCACGTGCTCGTTCAGTTCCCGATAGTTGAGCACCGGCCACACCTTTTGTTTGTTGTGCTGGAGAACCGCCATTAGCGGGATCAGGCCCTTCGGGGGCCCCAATTCCTTCTCTGGATAAGGAACCAACCACCCGTTATTAATCCAGGCTCGCAACTCCTTGTCATATTCCGCACGAGCTCGCGGGGGGATTTTATACTCTGGCAAACTGTTGTACAGCTTCTCTGGCGGTTGATCGTCCGACCATTTCCAGGAAACCGTCCAGGACTTTGTGCGCCGGTCGAACTCCGCACGAAAGTCAGGCCGTTCCAGCTCCATTGCTGCACTTAGAGCAAGACCAGTTTCAGTGAAACGTGCCCGACCCTCTTCGTCAACATGGACGCCACCCAATTTTTTGATGACGTCCATTCCCAGGAGCAGATCATAGCCAAGCAGTTCTCCGTCCACGACCAGGGCTTGTACGGCTATTGCAGGCCCATTGCCGATGCTTGCGCGGATGACGCTCACTCCACAAGAGGCTAGCGAGCCCCCGCCAACAGTCAGAATTGGAATCTTTTTCTCGTCCCACGTGTCACAACCCGGTGTCTACAAGCGCGAAGCGCTCACGCCTGTTAATCCGCACGCTGACTGCGGGTAGCGCCTTGTTCAGCGGCGATCTGGGGAGAAGACTGGCGCTGTAGCTTACTCCCCTTGCCTGTTTCCCGGACAGCTTCTTGCTACGTGGCCCAGCTTGTCGCACCTGTAGCAACGCATACGTCTCCGTGTTCCTCGGTTATACGTATCCTTCGCACCGATTCGGCTTCGGCAGTCTTTGGAGAAGTGGTTCAATTCGCCACATTTATAGCACCTTGTGTCCTCAGTTGGCGGTGCGGGTGCTTCCACAGCTGCTGAGACAGGCTCCGCGTCGTCCTTCAGAATATTCCGGGCTCTGGCCAGTAACTCGTCTAGCCCCAGCTCATTCAGCCTTGACGATGCTCGTAGCAGTCGACTGGCGTTGTCTGGGAGTCCGGCCAGAAAGGCGCATCCTAGGATTTGGTCGCTTGCTCGATGAACTGCCTCCAGGCGACAAAGGGGTCCGCACCGAATTCCGCGTATAGAGCCTGCTTAATTTCCTCCAAGTCTGCGTCATCCCTGAGCTGCTGATACACGGCGTAAGCTCCTTTGTTGAGCCTCAGAGGGATGACCAGTGCGGGATCTTTAACTTTACACAGCCGGCAGACCCGCTCGGCCTTTTCCCACCACTTGATTACAGACGGGCCAGCAGGGGAAGCGTCGAACTCTGGTATCAACTTCAAGTCGAATCTGTCCATGTTATAATGGCCGAAACAGCTTGTAGCAAAGGTGTCAAATTCAAGGGTGAGAGGGACGCAACTCTTTCCGTCGGAAAATGTCAGACACGCTGCAACGCAAAGCCAAGTACACCGAACACGAGTGTAATGCCGTTCTGCCAATTTCTCCAAGCGACCTGCTTTTATGGAGTCCAGACACACCTCATTACCATGCGTGTAACGCGACTTTGCGTGACTGCACGAGACCGTAAATATTAAAAGTCACGGACGCCATCTTGGACCCTTTCTTTTCTCAACCCACAGGCCAGACAGACGCGAGGGCGTTTGGGAGGTAAGCCATTCTTTTTTCCCCACAGTATCTTCTAACACCAAACAGTCATCCCAAAGACCAGTACACCATTGCTGTGAGGAATAAGTTTGAGACACTACAAGGAGGTGCCGAAGGACCATCTCTTAATAGAACCTACAATAATTTCGCCACTTCCTATGAAAAGGCTGCAGCAAATGTCATACCCTTAAAACCTAAACATAACCAAAACATTCCTTTGGAAGCAAATAGAAAATCCATCCTTGTATTATTTACATTATTCGGACTGTTATCCTAATCTATATTGCCATACATTGCCTACATTGTTATATTCACAACGTTTCGGTCGTTGTACGCTCCGGACTTTTTCAGGTGATTGGAATTTCGAACCGAACCCTTTATTTCATCCATCGGAGTAGGTTGTCCTAAATCCACGTGTCATGCTTCTTGCAGATGTCTCAGTTATTTCCCCCTTAACTCAACTCTCAAAGTTTTGGTTTACCACTGCTGTGGCTTAGTATTGAACTCACAAGTCTAGTCACTGGATCTAACCAACGTCTTTATCCACTGGGCCGAAACATTGTGGATATGACAATGAAGATGAGGATAACAGTCATAATAATGTAAATAATATAAGTAATCATAATACCTCATCTCAGAGATATACCAATCACCTGAAGAAGTCCGGAGTGTACAACGGCCGAAACGTTGTGAATATGGCAATGAAGATGAGGATAACAGTCATAATAATGTAAATAATACAAGTAATCATAATACCTCGTATCAGAGATATAGACAGATATCCAATCCATCCCTTAAATCTATCCAAGACTTCAATGAAGCGATTACTAAACTCAAGAACTGTTGAAACTTGACTAATGCATGGAATAATAATGCAACACAAAATGTACTTAGAACAAAATGTATTGAAACAAGAAAGTGTACACAATATTTACATATAGTCTTTTGTATATTACTGGGAAGACCGTTCCTGGAATGTGTGTTGACTGAATCGCAGTCGGGCAGAGTCTCTGGTTCAATCTCTCGATTCCTCTCCGCTCTTCTCGTTACCAACCATATTTATATGGTCGGTACTCCACTATGCAAATTAGGTGGATCCTAC
The DNA here is from genome assembly GCA_963932145.1 of Acanthosepion lycidas. Lineage (NCBI taxonomy): Eukaryota > Metazoa > Mollusca > Cephalopoda > Sepiida > Sepiidae > Acanthosepion > Acanthosepion lycidas. The sequence goes on from OZ010571.1 coordinate 153,275,762, forward strand.
CACAACACCCCCCTCCCAAGCCTTGGAATCCCTTTTGGATTTCAAACTGGCTTCCTATATGGGTTGATGATGATGGCTATTTCTTTGTAGATCCATTTGCATACTTTTAATATTTTTTTCGTTTTGGATTCACGTCCAATGGGTCCGTGAACTTTCGTTTCCTACCGGATCTTCTCGGTTCAGGAGTATTCTGCGGAGGTTCTACTTGAAACATATCATACATTACATCAATGGGATCTTCCTCCTCATCCGGTATACTCTCTTCATGCTCTAGAACGTAACATTTTTTAAGTTGGTTCTGGTGCCTTTTATGAGTATTCTTCGGCCCTTTAATTATGTAAACCAGGTCACCGATTCTCTTGTCCACTATGCCTCGCTCCCAGAACTCAACGTTGTTTTTGTAGCACTTGAAAAACACCTTCTCTCCGGAGGCGTATCTTTTTCTTGCTGTATACATAGTATTCTTTACTCTATTTTTTCCTGGCAAAAGCTTGTCAAACACTGACTTAACTTTCCTAGCGAACATTAGTTCAGCTGGTGCCATGTTTGAATGTGTTCTCTGGTTTGGCGTAATTCTGTATACCTGTAGGAATTGCTGAAGCGCCTTTTCCGTTGGAACTCCTGAGGCTTTCTTCAGCGCGCGCTTTAAAGTATCGACAAATCTTTCTGCAAGTCCATTGGACCTCGGATGATACGGCGGCGTCGTTATGTGGTTAATTTGATATAACTCACAAAATTCCTTAAATTCTTCAGAAGTGAATTGTGTACCATTGTCACTCACAATACACTCTGGCACACCGAACCGTGCAAATAGTTCATGCAAAAAAGTTGTTGTGGTATTGGACGTAGGCTTTTTGCAGCGTAGTACTTCCGGCCATTTTGTAAAACTATCTACCACTATTAAGTAGTAATAATCTTCTACTGGACAAGCGAAATCAATGTGTAATCTTGTCCACAGATGATCCGTCTTGGGTCATGGTTTGTTTACTATAGGTGGTGCCTTAGCTGCTAACGCACACCCTTTACATCGATGAACCATGTTTGCGATATCCACATCCATTCCTTTCCAATATACAAAGCTTCGCATTAAGCTTTTTGTTCTATTAACCCCCGGGTGACCCATATGAAAGTCCCGTAGTATTCTTTTCTGCAACTTTTTTTGGTACTACTACTCTCTCACCATATAATAAAAATCCGTCACAAATTGAATAAATCTCCTGCACTTTTTTATCATTTGCTACCATTTTGCTTTTTATTTCTAAAATGAAATCATCGCTTTCAGCTTCTTTTTTGATTTCCTTTGCTGTAACCGGTAGCTCTCTTAAAATGTTGTTTACCATGCTTTTCACCTCATAATCTGCTCTGATATTTACAATAATTGATTCTTCGAATCTTTCTTCTTGACTCGGTACGAGTCTTGATAAGCTATCCGCATGAATTATATTTTTGGATGATAGGTACTTTATGTGAAAATCATAATTGAGAAGAATGGTTCCCCATCTCAACAAACGATTTGCCGTATAAACGGGTAACCCTTTCTTCGAACCAAAATTAGTGATCAGCGGTTTATGATCCGTTTCAAGAATAAAATGTCTGCCGTGGATGTATCTGTGAAATTTGGTTATGGCAAAAATGATACTCAGCGCCTCTTTCTCGATCTGTGAGTAACTCCTTTCTCCTGGGAGTAAAGTTCTCGAAGCATGTGCAATTGGTTTTCTAGAACCATCTGGCATTATGTGTTGAATACACGCTCCAATCCCGTATGAACTGGCGTCATTTGCCACTACAATATCAAGTTTTGGATTGTAATGGGTTAAAAAGAGGTCTGATGTAAGCATTTTCTTTATTTCATCAAAGGCTTTCTGACATTCTACCGTCCATTTCCATGCCTTGTCTTTTGTTAGTAGTTCATTCAACGGAGCTCTTAGATTGTACATTCCTTTAATGAACGCTTGATAATAATTTGCGAGCCCCAGAAAACTCTGTAGCATCGCCACATTAGTGGGCGTTGGCATGTCTCTAATCGCAATAGACCTTTCCGGATCTGGACATCTGCCATTTTAGTTGATTATGTGACCTAAATACTTAATTTCCTCCAAACCAAATTCACACTTTGACTTTAAATCCAAAGTCCTGAATCTTTTTAAATACTTGATTGAGATGCTCTCGATGTTCGTCGACGGTTTCGCTCCTTACTATGATGTCGTCTAAGTAGGCGCACGCACAGTCTAAGTCATTCAACATGACGTCCATAGCTTGTTGAAAAATGGCTGGTGCCACTTTAATACCGAAAGGAAGCCTGTTGTACTTGAATAACCCTCTATGCGTGTTTATCCCTAGTAACTTCGAACATTCTTCTTCGACGGGAATTTGGAGATAGGCATGTGATAAGTCGATTTTTGAAAATATAACTCCACCATTTAGCTTGTTAAAAATCTCCTCCGGACTCGGTAACGGGTAATGGTAGTCCTTGATTAGCGAGTTCAACCCTGTCGAAAAATCAACACAGACTCTGATTTGGTTTGATTTCTTTTTAATGCACACAATCGGTGCAGCCCATGAATTAGATTCTACTTTTGAAATAATTCCCATTTTTTCCAACCTATCAAGTTCTTCGTTAATTTTCTCTACACTTGCGAAAGGCACGCTACGTTTCTTTTTAAAAATTGGCATAGTATTTTCCTTTAATTCAAATTTAGCTTCAAACTTGTTACATCTTCCAAGACCAGGTGTGAAGGTTTCCGGAAACTTTTTCTTTAATTCATCTTTAATATCCTGTCTTGTTTGCGTATTACTTTCTACTTTTCTGCAGAATGAGTTTAACGGTTTATCCCACTATTCGAATGTTTCAAGAAAATCTGTACCCATCAAGTTTTCTTCATTTTTCAGAATGAAAACCTTCATTTTTTTAACGATTCCGTTCAATTTCATGGGAAGTACAACCTCGCCTTCGAAGTTAATTTCCTTTCCAGTTACCGTTCGAGCGCGTTTCGTTGACTTCATTATTGTAGGCCTTTTTAAAATTTTCCATGTTTTATAGTTCATTATTGTTAAATCTGAACCCGAATCGAGTTGAAATTTGATATTCTTTTTAAATATTTCAGTCGTCACATATTTCCTCAAATCTCTATCTGATTTGATATTCGAATTTGTTTGTCTAATTCGGATATTGAATTTTTTCGTTTTACAACACGATCCTTTGTGTCCCTTCTTGTGGCACACGAAACATTTCTTATTTCTATATGGGCAATTTACCTCCCAGTGTCTTTCGTTGCAACGTCTGCAATTATATGGTGGAACCTTTTTTTCTCTTCGTTCTTATTTAATTTTTCTTGTCTATTTTTAAAATACGCCGAATTTTTTCTCCAATTTTTTTCTGATGGGTAATTTGACTGTTTTTTTATTTTTTAAATATAAGCAATGCCAGCTTCTTCGATTTTTTGAGACTCTTTCTTTAAACTTACGGCCCTCTGACACTCCTCTGCTAACTTTTTCAGGGCAAGGTTTTATTCAGATAAAACTCTACGTCTTATTTCGGCACTCTTACTGGATACCAGTCCTTGAGCAAAAATTAAACACTTGAATTCTTCAACCGTAATCTCTGCCAATCTGAAGTTGTCACAGTGTCTATTCACTATAGATGCATATGTTAAGTAATCCTGATCGTGGGATTTAGTGACATTCATGCATAACCATCGCTTATGCCAAAGCGACATATTTGCTCCAAACAGCTCCTTTAGCAATTTCACTGTTTCTGAGAATTCCAATTCATTCGTTCTTCTCGGTAGAATAAAATCTACAAATTTGCTATGTTCTGCTGTACCTAGCTTTCTTAGTAATAGACTGACTTTTCTTGAATTCGACCAGTTTTCATAGTCTTTGTAGAAAATATCTTCATATCGTTTAAAGTACGCTTCAAACGTTTTTTCTTCGTCTGACACATAGTTGAAAGTTTCCAGCGAATTAAATATGGTGTTATTAGAATATGAAGAATTTCCCTCATTTGCCTGATTGTTGCTTAATTTCTCCAGTATTAACTTTTGAATTTCTAAAAGTCTTTCCTCTTGCTTTTCTTGATATTTTTGCTGGGATTTGAATAATTCAGCCTGACTCAACTGCTAGGATTTGAATAATTCAGATATGACTTTGGATAATTCATCCATCTTTAGCTGATAGTGTTCATGCAACAAAGAATATACCTTTAATTTGTGTATCTATGGATATAATATAAGCTGACCAAAAAAATCGAAACAACTTACGACTTTTTTATTTTATGTCTTGCTTTTACATTCAAGCCCGTGATAATCAACTTTGGTATTTTTTATTTTTTTTATTACTTCTGTTCGCGTATTTCAATGACAAACCTCTGATTTTTATTATCAGAGGTAAATTCGTCACTATAAAATATTGTTGAACAAACAAACCAAAAAAAAAAAAATTTTTTTAAATGTTCGTTACCTTTCAAAATCGACACGGTGTATTTGTGTGCCTTTTAATTCCATGCACGTTTTTGTAGTCGGCCAGTTTTTGTTTTTTTTAACGGGTGTCTCGTAGATAACTTTTCCAATTTAAAATCACCGTTATTCGTTTACAACACCTTTCAAATTTTTCTGAGTGAACGTTCCTTATGCTTAGTCGTCCTTTAACGATTTCTAAATATCCAGAAATTCAGAATCCTTCGCCGTTCCGTTAGGTGTTGGACTTTTAATTAATAATTTTTTCCTTCAGCCTGGGTTCTTCAATGACTTGTCCCAATTGTTGAAAGCTATCAATTATTAATTCTTTTTTTTTTTTTTTTTTTTGTATGATTCTTTCTACCTCGTCGCCATTGTTGAAACTTGACTAATGCATGGAATAATAATGCAACACAAAATGTACTTAGAACAAAATGTATTGAAACAAGAAAGTGTACACAATATTTACATATAGTCTTTTGTATATTCCTGGGAAGACCGTTCCTGGAATGTGTGTTGACTGAGTCGCAGTCGGGCAGAGTCTCTGGTTCAATCTCTCGATTCCTCTCCGCTCTTCTCGTTACCAACCATATTTATATGGTCGGTACTCCACTATGCAAATTAGGTGGATCCTACCACAAGAAGAACTTTTATGAAGATCAACAAGCTGAATACATATTGGAAAAATTCGACTCGTCAACTCTACTGCTGTCAGCAAAAAAACAATCTGCTCTTGCTTGAAAAACTGTCAACGTGATCAGTTGGCAGAAAACCAACTAACAAATCCAAGTTAAAGGCCAATAGTCAGGTTAAAAGACTGGATAAATGGCAAGACCACTTTAAAACCTCTCGGGAAATGTACCTGACATTTTAGATATTAAGGTTGAGCAAATCGTTGAACGTCCTATTGACATTATAATAGGAAATTTTACAAATGCAGAACTTGAAACCTCTTTAACAAACACCAAAAATAAGAAAGCAGCTGAACTTGACAATATTCATCCGGGGGTCTGGAAGAATCAGAGATTCAACGATACTCTACTCTAACTCCGTAAGGCCACATATAATGGAGAAGTCATTTTCCCAAAGAAAGGCGATCTGGGATTGGTAAAAAAAAAACTATAGACGAATCACACTCACCTTCATTGCATCCAAAATGTACAACTCAATCCTTCTCAACAGAATACAACCGGAAATAGAAAAGGTGCACGGAAAAAATCAAAATGTCTTTCGAAAAGAATAAATCAAATCCTGACTGTTCGATGGATTATTGAGGGCGTCAGTGCAAAGAATCTACAGGCTGCCTTACTTTTTGTAGATTTCTCTAAAGCCTTCGGTTCTGTACATAGGGAAAAAAGAAGATACTTCTGACATTTGGCATCACCCCACCCCGAGACAGTAGTTGCCATAATAATGCTATACAAAAACACCAAATCTTTGATTAGATCCCTAGATGAAGACATTAAATTCTTCTATATCAAAGGAGGAGTCCTTCATGGTGACATCCTTGCATATTTTCTCTTTGCTATCAACCTTGACTACATACTGAGAACTTCATTCGACATCATAAAGTTAACCAATATTGACTATATAGATACCTAGCAGTCACTGCAGACACTATAACAAATGTCCCAACACTTCTACATCATCTAGGAAATGCTGCTAACGATGTTGGACTCTATGTGATTGTCTCTAAATCTGAATTCATAAGCTTCAATCAACACGGCTCAATAAAAACTGTCTCAGGTGAATCAATAAAATCAGTGGAATCTTTTACATGCCGAGGAAGCGAGATAAATTCTACTGAAAAGGATGTGAAAATTTGCATATCTAAAGCCTGAGCCGCCTTGAATAAAATGGATGTAATCTAGAAATCCAGTCTACCAGACAATCTCAAGGGAAGACTCTTTTGAGCCACTCTAGAGGCTGTTTTAATGTATGGTGATAATGCCTGTACAATGGACATTAACTAAAACCAAGTCTAGGCTTAATGGAACGTACATTCGGGTATTGCGAGTTATACTTAACATCTCCTGGAGACAAAATCCAACTAAATCACAGCTCTATGGAGCCATCCCTGATATTTCTACAATCTTACGCGAACGCAGAATTCGCTTTTCAGGACACTGCCGGCGTACTAAACAAGAATTCGCTAGTGATCAATTGTTCTGGACTCCTAGCCATGGAGTCAAACGAATTGGTCGCACGGCAACCACCTACATAGACCAGAAATGATATGGCACAGAATGCCTCCCTAATGACTGTGATGGTTGGCGTGGTAGATTCATGAATGTCCGAACTAACTCGACCAAATATATAAATAAAATTAATATTTACACTTTTTACATTGTTCAGGCTGTTGTCCCCATCTTTATTGTCATATTCACAACGTCTCGGCCGTTGTCAGCCACGGCCTTCTTCAGGTGATATCCATTGGAATTTCGATCCGTACTTTTTATTTCATCCACCTTAGCAGATTGTTCTAGTTCCACGTGCCATGCCTTTTCTGGATATCTCAGTTTCAGTTATTTCCCTTTAGTAACTCTGCAAGTTTTTGTTCACCTCTGCTGTGGCCAGGTATTGAACTCACAACTCTTTTGGGTCAAGTCACTGGATTACTTCGACGAACGCTTTTATCCACTGGGCCATGAAACTGAGATATCCAGAAAAGGCATGGCACGTGCAACTAGAACAGTGTACCCCGGTGGAGGAAATAAAGGGATCGAATGAAAATTCCGATGTATATCACCTGAAGAAGGTCGGGGCATACAACGGCCGTAACGTCGTGGATATGAGTATAAAGATGAGGAGAAAACAGTCCGATCTATGTAAATAGAGTAAATAGTTACTTTTACTTCATCTCAAAAATATAGACAAATGTATATTTATATTAAGTATAGTATATTATTATATTTCATTATCATTTACATTAACTTATGTGTTAATACCATTGGGAAAAGTATGAATCCGCTCCTTCTTCCCCGACCCCAGCTATTGGTAAAAAGCAGGACAGACCGGGTTCTTTAGCCTTGGATGGCCACTGGTCTACCGCAGAAAGAAATGGCAACCTACTGTGAGAAAAAAAAAATCTGCTTCGTCAGTCTTGTATCTGAAGATGCATGATCGCCTAAGCGTGTATTATGCATGGCACATAACTGACTGGCTTGTCTCGAACGAACTTGCCAAGGAAAATCTAGTTAAAATATTTGGAACTGATTTATTTTGTTGCTGGAAATGCTTCCAAAAGATTCTCAATAATAACGACGAGAACGCAAAGAACTGAAGGAGAATCGTGTGCCAAAATAGACATTATACTTCCTTTCTAATTCTAAAGAAATGATAAAATAAATTGACACCTTCGAGGCAGAAAGTATCTCGCGTAATGATATTTGATAACGATTTATTCTCGAGAGACTTCGAATTACAGTTAGACTTTTCAGAAACTACAAAGAATCCAAAAGAGACCAGTGAAAGCTCAAAACACACACAGCTTCGTTAGTTTTTTTCGTCTTCTTTTTTTTTAATTCTATATATTTCTATTATTTCATTTGGTACACAATCTCCAAAATAAATTTAGCCCAAACTTTTCCCTCTTATAAAAGGAGTTAGGCAAAACCACAAGGGAAAGTTTTATTACAGAGAATTTTCTCTTCGCATTTCTGAAGGTGTGCATTTGTGGGAGCATTGGTAGATAGTTAAATCAGTCTTTTCACATCAGTCTGTCTGGTCTTTTAAAATTAATCCATCTGCAAATCTATTTCAATTCATTCATATTTACCTATTTGTTTATCAAAAATCTTACTTTTGGTGGCTACGATAGATTTATTTTTGTTTGACACCTTTTGGAATCAAGCAAAAGGTAAAATCAATATTTCAAAGTTGTCATGCACGAAACAGGTAAGTGATTCTAGCTAGGAAGATCGGTACAACAAAATATCCCTACCCTCATAGAACCCAGTGCATTAATATACTTGTAAAATCGAGAATCCTGTGTGGAATAAATATTAATTAGATCATTTAATGTAACTAATGTAATTCAAAAATTACTTAAATATTTCTGTAATTTGTCATGGTATGAGGAAATTAGTTCTCATACATACATACATACATTTATATATAAGTATTACTATATCACACTCAAAACAAGGTCCGAGAGTCACTCAAAGTAGGCATTTACAGTTGAAATGGTAATGATGAATGAGGTGTATGATCCGAAGAAGTTTGTAGGTAGTGGAGATTATGAGAATAAAATACAGATTAACTGACCTTTGGCTTGAAGAAGTTAAGATTAAATTGTTCAGTGACCCCTGACCTGAAGAGGTTAAGTCTCTTCCAGAATGTTGCGGTTCTTGTGAAAAAACCTGTTTGAGTGGAATTGCTTTCTCACATTTGGAAGACGGGGGAAATGAGGTGATTCAACTCCATGGAAGTAGCATGGTATGTCCTAACTGTAAAGGTATAAACTGGTTAAACTAAAGAATTGAGCGCTCATCTGAACATTTGCCATGAAAACAGAGATAGAGTAGCAATAGGCTGACATTGTTGCTCCTGCAGGAAAAGAGATTTTACAGAGTGAAGGAAAAGTCTTTCCCCAGCAGGTAATTATTCTTCCTCCCTCTAGTCTTCCTCTATCAAGCAGGTGATCTAATTACCGGCTGGATGTTGGGAATAAATGCAATTTTGCTTCCATATTCAATTTAACAATGTACTGGACTACAGAATTCAGAATCTGCTGGACTACAAACTATAATGCCATTGTATAGCTGGCCACTCGCATTTGTGGATACCCGTCTACTAAGGCGGCTAGCCAATCTCTATTGCAGACGGTTGCTTAGGCGCATTTGTGTTTATTGAACACCCACAGAGCCCACCTATGGTTTATACTGCAACTATGCTGAGCAGATCTTAGTTACAGTTTATGGGAAAGAGCGTGTTATCTAGTGTGATCAACAATTTGAACAAGGCCAGCACGCTCAAGCCCTCGGCCATGATGACTTGTGACTTCATGCTAGCACAGGTATCGACGGCCGCTAACGGTTCCGTCTAACCAATTTCACTCACAATGCTTGGGTCAACCCATGACATGGTTTTCAGGCACTTTCCAAAGGTGCCGCACGATGGGATCGCCCCCTCCCCTACAATTCATGATTTCATCTATTCTCCCATAAACTTCGGGTTAAATAGTAGGACAGACTGTACTATCTAGCCTTTGTAGGCCAGCCAGTCTAAGAGATAATAGCACAACTCCGCATTCAAAACCAGCTTGAATTCAATGAGACTCAATCTTGCCCTAGACATACTCATTGTTGCCCTGTGGCTGCAGTACATGTGCTGTGTCCCACCCGATCCCACATCCCTGGTTATGGGTTTGGATGCATGTAAATTTAAAAATTTGAATGATACACGCGATCTTCTGTGTGTTCAAAATGTAAAAAAGCTCTTCTACTCAGAGAACTGACACTTTGTGAAACAAATTCCTGCACCGGAAACATTAATTTTAAGCTCTTCATGTCAAGGGTCAATCACTATCTTAATTCTTCACTTCCTACCAATTTCTCTTTTATTCAGATCACATACCTCATTCGTCATTTCCATTTCATCTGTAACACTCTTCCTTGATAGGCTTTCGAGCCTTTGGGGGTGAAATTTAGTATTTATATATATATATATATATACATATATATATATATATATATGTATATATAATAACTAATTTACTCATACCATGAATAATGAGAGCAATATTTAAGTAATTTTGCAATTGCATTTGGTTACATTTTCTGTAAGAGTTATAACGGGTTTTTTTATTTATAGTTTTAACTCTATCATAACATGTACGAAAGAATTGTGCTTTTCAACTAATTGATATCCTTATCCCTCCTTCTAAGTGCCATAGAACACTTCGTGGATTATAGGGTCATACCCGAAGTACGCTATCTGTTGTTGCAGGACCCCCCTCACACCCACGCAAAACAAGTTTAAATTCGATAGTGTCATTCTCCTACAGGAGTAATGGATAGCGGCTCGGATTGAGGATTCGAAGAGCCGAGTTCGAATTACAGTCGAATCCATTACATTCACTTACGGGCTAATACCCTTGGGAAAGGTATGAATCCTCCTCTTCTAACTGGTCTACTTCAGAAAGAAATGGCAACCTACTGCGGGAAAAATCTGCTTCGTCAGTCTTGTATCTTTCGATACATGATCGCCTTAGCGTGTATCATGCATGGCACATAACTGACTGATTCTCCTACACTGGTTTTTAATCAAAGGAAAGGTAGAAAGCTTCAGCCTTTATCCTTCTATTTAACTAATACATGTCGGAAAAAGATATGGATTCATGCCTTTCCCGAGGATTTTTGTACGTAAGTGAACGCAACGATAGAAGGTGCGGATAGTTATTGGCGCGAAAAGTAAATTCAGCGTGCCAAGTTCAGTTCCCGCTCGTTTCTGTTTTATTCACTTTGCACTAATGCCCTTGGAAAAGAGATGAATACCTCTCTTTAAAAAATTATATACACCGATGTACATAATGTAAAACAATATGTAAAGATAATGATAGGTGGAGTCAGCGTACTTTGATATCATACATTACATACCTACATTAGTTGTATTCTAACATTGAACATGTTGAATTAGTGAGAACACCGGCTAAGTGGAGATGTAACGTGAATTATCGGATTTTAAATGGGGTACGTTGCAAAACAGATAGGACATTCCATTTCTGAAACTATAAGGGACATTTGACATACGTCGATCTACAGTGTCATGCGGGCACCCAAAATGTATAATGTAAGGCCATTTCGACCACTACAGTGACTGATCACGGGTCTTTCATGGTTTTGAATAGAGGTGTTAGGCTAGAATTGTCTGCAGTAACTGACAAATGACACTGTCAAATCACATTCAATACAAAAGGTACCACATGCATATCCAGTAAATCAGTTCTACTTTTTTAGTTTGTATTAGATATGGGAGCAGAAAACCCACCAGGATTCTCCTGTTGATACAATCAGAGCAAAACACAGCGCCCATCTTGGGCTCTGAGCATCACCATTTGGACCATATTGAAGTGGCAAAATGTAGCATAGTCTGAAGAGTAAAAGTCCCATTTGTTCGGTTGAATCGGAGTTGTCAACAAAGCAGAGCACAAGCAGTTTTTTTTCTTGTTCACGTGGCATGGGTCTTGTCCACTAGTTCGACGAATTCTCTGCTGTTTTGTTTCATAATCATTTGCACCTATTTATTAACAGCATGCTCCATAATAATCCAATTTTCTAAGAGTGGGGTCATTCTAGACACTTCCGACGATTAGTGTGACCACCTCGTTCCGCTCGATATGATCCCAATCGAGTCTTTATGGGACGTGATTGAGACGTTGATTCGCACACAAGATCCTGTGCCTACAAATATCGAAGAACTATTAACAGATGTAGTGATGGAATAGCTCAACATCTATCCAGAACTGATTCCATGTCAAGTTACTGATCATCGTCGAGCTAGGGAACTTCCTCTCCGATACTAGACACTTTATCCCATAACTTTTGGCACGCCATTGTATTTGCAAAATACAAAGGATTTTGTTTTTATTATTTCTAAATAAATATTTGTGATTTCAATAAAAGAAATTCCCATAAGGAAACAGTAAATGGCGTTCACTGCCAGAAGCAAGATGTCCTCTTTAGGTTTTCACAATTAATCCCCAGTATCAACAAGAAAGATTAATAACAAAGCTGTATCATAAAGAGGCTTAGAGTTGATTATCTACTTTTTATAATAGAATACTAGCTTTATATGTAGCTTGGTAATTATATAACCTTACAATGAACCAATAAGCAGTAATTTAGATAAGAAAAGGGGGTTTGTTTTTTTATATTTGTATATTTCTTTCTAATTCCCTGGTTTAGGTTCAAGCAGGAAAACAAATTATCTAGATTTAATACAAATTCTTTTAGTAGTCAGCAAATTTGCGTTTTTCAGCCCTTTGGGAGTGGCTGACGATGTGACTCAGGAGAAATGTTATTGTGCTTTAAGCAACTGACGAGATATCTTGAGAAATTGTTTTGTCATCGGTTTTCTTCCTCTGGCAGTGAATCTGATAGTGAGTCAAGGGTGTATCAAAATTATTTTCATTTATTTACACGCCTTTATTCCAAAGCTTATTTCATTTATATATTTAAACAAATTATCTTGTAATTTATTATTATTATTATTATTATTATTATTATTATTATTATTATTATTATTATTATTATTATTATCATCATCATCATCATTATTATTATTATTATTATTATTTTCTTTTTCTTCCTTTCGTTTCTGTTGTATACATAGTTCCTTCCGGGTCCCAACCAGAAACCTAAGGTCAGAAATGGCTTCATGACATTTTCCCCTGATGATTAAAAAAAAAAAAAAAGATCACACACATTTTACATATTTAAAGCTCTTCGTAACGTGTGAGCTGTATTTGTGAGTACAATCTTTTGTATTTCTTTAAGGCTTTGGTTACCAGGGATCCCTTCAATGATTTTATCGGAACATTTTTTTCAATTAATCCAAGGGCTCCAGCCACAACTGGAATTACTGATGTCCACGTGTGAGATCCTTGTATTTTGATATTTTTTTAAAAAGATCTACAAATATATATTACAATCTGCTGGGACTGTCATGTCAACAAAAAAAGCACATTCTGTTTTTGATCTTGATAATCTGAGTGATTAACTTTGATTGTTTCTGTCTGTGTGTATTGTAAAGTCCTATAAAATGATTACAGCTCTTATCTCTGTCACCCGGTCTGAGTGATGCTCATGCCAGTTAATTGCAGTTTCCTTCTCGTAAAGGTTGCATATTTTCCAGTACAGATATTGGCCCAATCTGTCATGCTGCATTTTATATTCAATAGGTGCTTACAGCGCGCAACTTGAAACAAGAGGATCAATTATTTCTGGATATTTATCACAGAAACTGCATTTCGGATTAACACAGTTTTTCAATATGTGTGTAGTTGGTAATTTCTACTTAGCAAGCATTGGCCCTGTGATGCAAGAATGCAACCTTCGGTTTCAGCTTTTAACCCTACACTACGTATTATTATTTTTTATGGCAAGCTCTTTCAGACTTGTGTTCTCAAATACGAGACGCACCCCATGTATTAGATTGTTTGGAAAATAATGTCTGATTTTAGGCTCAACCTTTTAATCGTGTTCTAATATATTATTTTAATACTCGCACAAAAGTATATCCCTCCTTCCTAATGATTAATGTGTCTTCTTTGATAATTTTATTGAATCTCTTTCAGAATTTAATTTAAAACATTATTGTCATGGGTCCTTACCTATAACTACAAAATTAACTCTTCCTAACACTATGTATACTACGCCTCTCAAGAGAGAGGGACGAATCGAGTCGAGCCGATAGTAGTTCACTCCAAACCAGACTGACAGTCATACTAACACCTTCCACATCTTGTATTATTATTTCGTGTAATATACCTTCGTTATTTCTACTCTTGTGTTCGTGTTGTTCTTCCTTGGTCCTAACCTGGACCATAACAGTGGCGACGAGCATATTGAAGAAATGAATTCTACGCGGAGGATATAAAAAAAAACCTTTTTGCTGTCGGTCGTCCATAACAGAGGCGACGGAGATATTGAGAGAAAAAACACAAGTTCTACGCGAAGATAAAAAAAAACTTTTTGGACGCCAACCATAACATTGGTAACGAAGACACGAATTTTACCTGTCAGTCAGAATAGAATAGAATTCTACGCAGGAAATTTTTTTCGTACCAAGGTTTCAGAACAACAGAGACCTGAAGTCTACACTGAGAAAAAAGGAATAATCGTTACACAAGTACACAACTCTAGCTACAAAGTACATATTGCGAAAAGAAAAAGTAAGGGGTAAAAATAATGAAAATGAAGCGGCATTCTCGCAAAATGCTATATGGAGCCCAATCAAAGACTTCACTTATGCACCGGACGAAGACAAAACCTTCGCGGCTTACTTCAGAAGATATGAAGATTCATGTGAGTTTGATTGCGGTAATTGGTCAGACGCGAAAAAAGTACGTCTACTACTGAGGAAACTAGAATCAAGCGAATACACTAAATTCGTAGACTACATCCTACCCAGGAAAACGAATGAGCTGATTTTCAGGGAAGCCGTGGAACTTTTAACGGGATTATTTAGTTCGAATACTTCACTATTCCACAAAAGGTGGAAATGTTTAAATTTAACAAAAAAGGATAGCGAAGACTATATAACATTCGCTTCCGTAGTAAACAAATACTGCGATGAGTTATCTGAACTCAGCCCTGACAATTTAAAAGTTTGATATTCATCCAAGGTCTGGTTTCGACTAAAGATGCGGAGATCAGACAGAGAATTCTAACAAAACTGGAGAGAGAAGCAAAATTGACGCTACAAAAATTGGCTGAGGACTGTCAGAGATGTATAAGCATAAAAAAGGACTCGAAAGATATCGAAGAGACTAGCATCGTTCACATACGAAAAGTACGATGACAAACACGGTTTTCTCCCTCCTCAAAAACAAACCAAACCAATTATTTTACTACAAAAAGTCAAATGAAACCTCAGATGAAACCACCCAGTGCATGCTATCACTGTGGGATTTTGCATTGGTACAAATATTGTCCATATCGCTATAAGACTTGTCTGTCGTGCAATAAAGTGGGACATAAAAGTTCGCACTGTAGAACCAAGAAAGAAAACCAAAGCCGAGTAAGAGTCACTAGAACTGACCAAGCGGACGGGATAAATACACGAAACATATATATTAAGCAAAAAAATCAGATTACAATTAGATTCCGGATCAGATTTAACCTTTATTAACTTACAGACGTGGAAGAAATTAAACAAACCGATCATGTTGAGAACGGATAAAATAGCCAGGTCGGTAACAGGAAGAAAAATCAAATTTGAGGGGGAGATTATTACAGATGTGACGTTCATCGGGATGACCAAGAAATTAAAGATGTATGTTCTAAAAAATAAGAAAAATTTATTTGGAACTGGCTGGATGTAGAAATTTGACCTCTGGGATTTGCCGATAAATACGTTCTGCCAAAAAGTGGAAAGACCGAGGCAGAGAAATTGAAGGAGAAATTAAAAGGAGAGTTTCCCCGGGGTATTTTCAGCCGGCCTCGGGAGGTGTAAAAAAATGACGGCCAAAATGGAACTAAAAGAAAATGTACAACTCATTTTCAAGAAGAAAAGAAATGTACATTTCGCATCATTAGAAAAGATAGACAAAGAATTGGATAGACCCGTGAAAACCGATATATTGACAATATACTGCGTGCCAAATTATTATCGAGATAACTTTTTTCTAATATTTCAAAAACCCTCCAATCAATTCACACAAAATTTTAACGCAATGTTGGCAACACAAACCTGCGCAATCACTGAAATGTTCGTACTGATCTGCGCAATGTAAACAAACAAGCGCCGTATTTGTTATCAGCACGGTGATTTGAGAGTGCCAAATTATTAGAAAAGTGTAAGAATTTAGTGAAAAGATGGGTCGTAAAAGCAGTTTAAGTAATGCTGAAAAGAAAACTATCACCTCAGAACTCTCAAAAGGTAAATCTACTCTAGAAATTTCTAAAATGATAGGGAGGTGTCATCAAAAAAAAAGTTCACCGCCGACAAGTACGCAAAAGGGCAGATAAAGGCAAGCCGAAGGTTATTTCACGTCGTCTCATATCACGACTTAAACGAGAGGCCACGAAGAACCCTGGACTTACCAGTCAAGAGCTTTTCAGTCGCATTGGGGATCCTGCTGTGTCTATAAGTACTCGGTGTCGGTATCTGAGGGAAATAGCAACAACAGTCAAACCTGTATCGAAACCTCTGTTGACGAGAAATCACATTCAAAATCGATTGAAATGGGCCGAGGACAATATGAAAATTGACTTCTCTAAAGTTTTGTCCACAGACGAAACTCAAGAAACACTTGATGGGCCAGATAGATGGTGCAAAGGCTGGGTAATGAACGGACAGAATCGCCATCAGCGTTTGAGACACCAACAAGGCGGTGGAGGCATAATGATCTCGGGTGGTATTTTTGGAAAACATTAGTGGGCCCATGGAGAGTAGCAGATGGCGTCAAAATGACTGCTGATGCATACATAAGCGTTTATGAAGGAGTATCGTGAACCGTGGATGAAAAAGCAAAGACTTCAGAATGGCAATTGTTTTTATGCAAGATAATGCTCCCTCACATGCTGCTCACAAGACTACTGAATATTTGAAACAGTTAGGCTTCGATGGACCTCGAAAAATGAAGTGGCCAGCAAATTCTCAGATTTACAGCAGATGACATCCTACAATTAACAAATTCTATGGATCGTAGACTTCTTCAAGTAATTTCAAAACTGGGAAAGCACATTCCCTATTAATTTGTTTATAACTGTGCCTTTGTTTGTATCTGTTATTATTTGTTTGATTATCTTATTTATTAGCTTCTTTTGATCATAAACATTCACGTGCAACATTAATAAACGTTTTGTTTGCTCAGTTCTGGGAATTTTACTAAACCTTTCTAATAAATTGGCACTCTCAAATCACCGTGCTGATAACAAATATGGCGTCAGTTTGTTTACATTGCGCAGATCAGTACGAAAAATTCAGTCATTGCGCAGGTCAGTATTGCCAACGTTGTGTGAATTGATTCGACGGTTTTTGAAATATTAGAAAAAAGTTGTCTCGATAATAATTTGGCACGCAGTGTATAGTCAATGGGCCGCACCTACGGTTTACGTGAAAAAGAAATCGGGTGAGATACGAGTATGCGCTGATTTCTCGACGGGATTGAATGCAGCGATTAAGGATTATCACTATCCTCTCCCAAGTCCAGAGGAAGTTTTCACAAAGTTGAACGGAGGCAAATTTTTCTCAAAAATAGACTTCAGCGAAGCATATCTTCAGGTACCAGTAGATGCGGAAAGCTCGAGGTTGTTGTGCATAAACACACATAAATATAAGTTCCAGAGATTACCATTCGGGATCAAGGTCGTGCCGGCGATATTTCAGCAAATAATGGACACTATGCTAAGCAGACTGGATTTCACGATCGCATACCTTGATGACATCCTGATAAACAGCAAAAATATTGAACAACACTGGGAACACGTTCAAGAGTTTTTCAGGCAGATACAAAATTACGGTTTTAAGGTAAAGGAAAATAAGTGTGACTTCTTTATGAAGGAGATAAAATATCTGGGCCATATTATTAACGAAGAAGGAAGAAGATCAAACTCAGAAAGAGTAGCGGCAATAAAAAAAAAAAGTGCCGGCTCCAAAACATTTAGCCGAGTTACAAAGCTTCTTGGGCTTAGTAAATTATTATCAATAATTTATTCCTAACATGCACAAATTACGCGCACCCCTAAACGAACTGTTGAAGAAAGAGAAAGTTTGGGAATGGTCATATGAATGTCAGAAAACTTTCGACAAAATCATTAAGACTCTAACAGCAGATTTTCTTTTTAGCGCATTATGATCCAAAATTAGAAATAATAGTCGCGAGTGTTGGGGCATGTATACTTCATAAAATGCCGGATGGGACACTAAAACCCATCGCGCATGCATCAAGAACTTTACTACCAGCCGAACAAAATTACTCGCAAATGGAAAAAGAAGCGCTGGTGATTATTTTTGCGATTACAAGATTCCACAGATATATTTACGGTAGATTTTTCACCTTGCAGACGGACCACAAGCCGTTACTAACAATATTTGGATCAAAGAAAGGTCTACCTATCTACACTGCTAATAGATTACTAAGATGGGTGACGATTTTATTAAATTATAAATTCAAATTGGAGTATCTTCCATCAAACAAAATCGGGCATGCAGACTAATACCAAAGAAAACGGAGCCATTAGAAGATTCCGTAATTGCACCTCTACGATATGAGGAAGATATTAGAACATCATTATGTAGTACAATTCGAAACCTCCACGTCACATTACAGGAAATAAGAAACGAAGCAGTGAATGACGAATTTATAAAGGAAACGAAAACAAAAATTGCAGGAAAAGATAAGCATATATAAGACAGTTTTTCGTTATGTGATAATGTTCTGCTATATAATGAAAGAATAGTAACCCCGAAAACGCTACAAAGGCGAATCCTCAAGGATTTTCACATGGGCCACCCAGGAAAAAACAGGATGAAATCCTTAATGCGAAGTTACGTGTACTGGCCAAACATGGATCAAGATATTATACATATGGTGGACAAATGCAAGGGCTGTTCCTTAGCTGCCAAGGCACCTCTGATCACTCATAAGCCATGGCCTAAGACAGAACGAGCGTGGTCGAGAATCCATGTAGATTTCGCAGGTCCATTAGAGGGTTTCTACTAATTGATTGTAGTAGACAGTTACAGCAAGTGGCCAGAAGTATTTCATTGTAGAAAACCTACTTTTGAGACGACAATAAAATGTCTTCACGAGCTGTTTGCTCGTTTCGGAGTGGTTGATTGTTTAGTCACCGATAATGGGACACAATTTAAATCTGCGGATTTTCGAGAATTTTGTCAAACTTTTCAGGTGAAACACATCAAATCTCCGCCATATTACCCAAGATCTAACGGGCAAACGGAGAGGTTTGTAGATACATTAAAAAGAGCACTAAGAAAAGCTTATGACGTACCAACAGAAAAGGCTTTACAACAATTCTTGCAAGTGTATAGAATTACACCGAACAGTACTACGACATCGGCATTATCACCGGCGGAAGTAATGTTCGCCCGAAAAATTAGATCGGTATTCGACAAGTTACTGCCAAAACAGACAAAGCAATCACCAACGTCGTTTGTACCAAAAAGAAAAAATCATTGAAGATAGAATTCTTATTGTCCAAAGATATTGATGTTTTCTTATGAAATTCAATTAAAATCATTTGTTCTTTTTAATAAGGTTATCGAGGTGAGAAAGTGTTACAAAAAATGTCTGTTTTTTTTTATTCGTTGTAAATTTAAATGATATCTCCGTTTATGCTTAATGAATTCATAAAATAATTACCCCATTAATAAAGTGAGAAATGATATGACCTGGTCATAAATTTGACACTAAGATTAATCTCTTCTTAAATGTCGTCATTTGGTGCTTGAAAACATAGCTCAGTGGTAGGGCATGGGGCTGATTATTGCGAAGTTCAGTTAATAAAAGGGTTGCTCCAAAAGTTATACCTCCTATTTATTTCCACGGAAAATAAAACAGAAGCAGAAAACAAAGTAGCATCGTTGGATAGAGTAAGTTTTCAGTTAGAAAAGACTATTTTCTCCACATAGTCATCAGCATTGGCTCTTCATTTTTTTAGGCACTATTCATTTTGTGTTGACTGTTGTTCAGGAATACTTACAATAAGACTTTTCATACATATTGCTTTTACCGCTACTGGAATATATTAACTACCAACTAACTGTGCTCACATACACTGTTTAGTATCTGGAAATGATTGTCAATGGGCAAAACGTTTTATGCATTTAAGAATTTTATGATACACCTCTGCTTTGTTTGCGGTTTCATGTCAGACATAATTTTGTCAGACTTCTCTGTAACATTAGCATTCAACATCTCCGGCCGTATCCCCAGTGTCTGCCTCCGACTGTGATACTGTGTCTGTGAAGTGGTTAGACATTAATTCTAAGCAGAAGGGGGTTTAGCCCAAAATTAAATATAAACTGGAAGATAGATAGAAAGAGAGAATGGAAGACATTTTCCCTGGTAATGTGGAAGTGAAGAAAGGGTCGTTTGGGTTGCCTCACGCCTATAAATTGGATCGATGCAGTGAGAGTCTACTTTTTTATCTATCGAAAATTTTGCATGTAGGTAAAGCAAATTGGGAAATGGCTTTATTTCTTTCTTGGGAAATTAAAAAAATGCATGTCATATATTTTTATTAGTGAAAACGAATTGAGAAATGAAAACATAGACAAGTGTGTCCAGGAAAGGAGTCAGAGAAGTGAAATTAATGGGGAGAATAAACCACGCCCTTTTTCCCACGCACTTTAAAAATTAGATTTGTCACAAAACAGTTATGCCAGCCCTGAGAAGTGGACAAAGTTAGAATACCTAGAAGGAAAAAAAAAAGGTGCAGAATCTGGCACCTACTGTGTGGAGTAGCGGTGCGAGATGTGAAGGAAGAAGTAATTCTTGTGACTACTCCCAATTTGGAAAGTTGATTAAGAAAGCAGAAATAGGGAATGAAGAAACCTTTATTGGAATTAATGAAAATTGGAGAATCACCGAATCCTCAGAACCCTTCGATCCCACGACAGTTTTAAGCCAAAGTTCATATAAGCAGATAACTTTGGGTATCTCGGAGACTTTGGGTTGGTATCAAAGATTGAGTGCTTTTTGAATCCACGTCAGCTGCTACCAGATTTCCTGATCCAAAGACTCTGAGCCATGCTCCTCAAGAAGGTTAAACAAAGCATAGTGTCCCTATAGAGATTGATGCGGGAAGGGTCAATTTTTATTGTAGCAAGAGCTATATAAACCAATTGAAGATTAACCCGTTTTATTGTTCGTCGTGAAGATATTTTCTTTCTTTAATATAGCACCCACCACAGCTTGAACCAGCGCTCCAAGACTACGATCTTCGATTTTCCACTGCTCTGAGATCAAGAACACGACGTGGGCAGTGTTGGTGTGGATCGAAGCGGTTAGCGGCCAACAACCAGCTTGGACTAGCGTAACCATTGACCAGCACAGAGTTAGTCCAGTGGTTAAAACGTCGTCCTAAGACCCAGAGGATAGACCGATAGAACATAGTTACACCACAGGGTGTAGACTGAGGCTAAAGATATTACATTAATTGATGACAGTGACCAAGGATGTGACCCTGTTGGTGAGTGTTGTTATATGACGTCATTGGACAACATAACAAAATAGGCACTATTACTTTTGCATCCTCTTATATGTTTGTAAGCAGAAATATAGCTTTGTTTCGGGAATCAATTTAGTACTTATAAAATCCAGTATACATATATATATTGAACTTTAAGAAAAAAATCTGGGGCAAGAAAATATTTCAAAATGATTTTCAAAAAATATACATTTACCCTATTTCATTCTTGTATTATTAACTTCAGTATCAATTCGTGGGAGAATGAAAATTAAATAATGAATAAAATAAATAATAAACATAATAATTAAATAAATAAATAAATTAATTTTCCCATAATGCAAAGAAAAACCAAAAAAGGGTTTCCGGTCACTTGCAAAGTTTGTGACCCTATTTCCGGAAAGGAGATCATCTACTTTCGAATCATTAGATTCGAACGTGTTTTTGCAACGGTCCTAAGGAAAGGAAACCCAGTCACCCTCTCTCAACGTCATGTTAATTTGAGGTCGGCCACTCTCTTAACTCCGAGTTTAGTACACACACATGCGTCAATAAAAATTGACCCTTAATTTTCCAACTAAGTTTTTGTGTTATTTATTGTGGTCCAACAACATTACCATCTTCTGATACAGGACGAAAAACCAAATACCAACCCATTACAATTTACCAGAAAATTTCTACAAAAGACAGAAATAGTATTGAATTGATCATAAAGCAAACTCTGATGAGTAATAATACATTCTACTGCTGATTAGGAGAAAGTTCAAAAGTTAATTATTATTTATTTGCTAATCCTTCACGAGGATAAATCTTATTCTTAACTGTAGTCAGTTTCGTCGTGCTTAAACTAAAATTCCTGTTCAGAAACTCTGATGTTACAGATTACTTCCACAATGAAAGAAAGAAATCGTAAGACCAAACTCGAATATCTGGGACAGAAAGAAATATCAAAATCTTTAGGTTTATAATATCCAGAAATTCATACACAGATCTCCTCGAGGACACATAGCGCATTGGATAAAGGCGTTAGTTAGATCCAGTGACAGGACCCAAAGAGTGTGAGTTCAATACCAGGTTAAACTTGGAGAGGAGAATTAACAGGAGATAACTGATAACTGACATCCATTAGACATGGCATGTGGAACTAGAACTGTTTACCCCAGGTTCAGAACATTTCAACCACCTGAAGAAGGCTGGAGTGTGATAAATATGGCGACATATATGTGTGTGTGTAAGTATGCATATATTTATATAAAGATATATGTGTTTACATATATTAGGTTGGTGCAAAAATAATGACGTTTTTTGACGTATTTTTTAACCTCAAAAAATTTATTTTCGCACCAACCTAATATTTGTATGCATATAAATGTATGCACACACCCAGACATATATAGTAAGAGTACTTGTATAATAAAAAGAAAGAACAGTAAGTTATATAATCTGGTGTTCTTATTAATTATTTTTATTTTTACAAAACAGTGCTCACTGTAAATCTACAGAGCATAAATATTATAAATTTACAAATTAACCATATTTTTAAATTAGCAAATTTATAATAGCAAGAGTACTTGTGTATTTTTATCTGCAGAATCTGTATTTCTCTGACACTTTAATGTGCGTCTTGTTCGACTGGTGTTTTCAGATATTGACCGTCATTTGCAGATGGACGTCCTCTACTACTTTCATCTTTCAGATTCGTATCCCCACCATTGAACTTCAGAAACTCGCAACGTATTCTCCAATCACAAGTGGATTCTTTAACTGATGCCCTGTCAGTGTTGGCAGCAGTGTGTCAAGAATTATGACCAAATTTGAAATCATGCAAAAAAAGAAAAAAAATTAAACCCATCTCTTCTCTTCACGTTCAAGATGCGGAATATATAATTGTTATGGTCCAGGTTAGGACCAAGGAAGAACAACACGAATACAAGAGTAGAAATAACTATGGTATATTACACGAAATAATAATACAAGATGTGGAAGGTGTTAGTATGACTGTCAGTCTGGTTTGGAGTGAACTACTATCGGCTCGACTCGATTCGTCCCTCTCTCTTGAGAGGCGTAGTATACATAGTGTTAGGAAGAGTTAATTTTGTAGTTATAGGTAAGGACCCATGACAATAATGTTTTAAATTAAATTCTGAAAGAGATTCAATAAAATTATCAAAGAAGACACATTAATCATTAGGAAGGAGGGATATACTTTTGTGCGAGTATTAAAATAATATATTAGAACACGATTAAAAGGTTGAGCCTAAAATCAGACATTATTTTCCAAACAATCTAATAGTATTTTCCAATGTATACACAAGACTATTGTAATAATATATTAGAACGCAATTAAAATGTTGATTCTAAAATCGGACCTCATTTTCCAAACAAGCTAATACATAGGGTGCGTTACGTATTTGAGAAGACAATTCTGAAAGGGATTGCTATAAAATTAACAAAGAGGACACTTTAATCATTTTCCAAACAACCTAATAGAAATTATAATTACTCTTATTGTCAAAAAAGTGGGTTGATATAATCTATTTGCTGTGAGACGCCTTCATCAAATGATGGTTAAACTGAAGAGCCAAGTCTTGGCTCTTACTTCCTTGACAAATGGAGACCTGAAAATTAATATCATGAAGCTAGGATTGGTTTTGTTCTGTTGTGCCAGCATTCTAAGTTGTTACATGGTTTCCCTGATCAGATGATGTTAATTTATAGTATGCAGTTCATACCAAGAAATACCAAATATTTGAATTGAATCTAATGTTCATGAAGAACCTTTGAACTAAAGAGAGTTGATCTGTGATGACTCCAATGTACCAGATTCACCCTAACAAATAACAAAATAACTTTTGCACTTAGTGTCATCTCAGAATGTTGAAAAACCTAGTAACCCCTAGAAGGTATCCTCAAAGCCACCAAATGCAGAATCATGCCATAAAGGATCTCTGATCAGCGTGGGCACCAACAGACAAACAGGAAGTGACCCCATCTGAACTTTGGATATACACTCACAAGACAAACAATCAAAGATGACAGGAAGTTAGATAAACATCTGACCTACAAATTGAGAGACAGAATCCTTACAAGAAGATCAAATGTTTGAAAAAAGATCCAAAACAAACATGCCAGTCAATTCAATTGATATTAATTTGCATTCTCATCAGATATTATTTACATGATATTACAACTTCATATACTAGCCATTAAATACACTTTATGGTTGTGTTCAGACTATATACCACTCCTTAGTCAGTTGACAGGATGATGTTTATTGGTTCCATACAGATCTCAAGATTTGAGAAATCTGGTTAAAATGAGAAATTTGTACTGACAATGAATTCAAATGTCTATAATTGCTTCTAAGACATGGAGTTGTATAGGTCCTCTTTGAATTGGAAAACTTGTCATCAATGACCATATTCAATTAGGTAGTTGACAACCATTGTGTATATAAGTATATATCTGTGTATATAGAAAGTTAATAAGTGTAGCTTAAATGTGGCACAAAGCTGAAAGTAGAGAGCAACTAACAAGGATTGAACTCACTACTACTAAGCCATAATTGCTAACCAGTACACCATGTCAAAGTGACCATGTATATATATATATATATATATATATATATATATATATATATATATATATATATATATATATATATATATATATATATATATATATATATAGAGAGAGAGAGAGAGAGAGAGAGAGAGAGAGGGTGAGCGAGAGAGAGATAGATAGATAGATAGATAGATATAGGACCGAACAATATATATATTTGCTTAAACATTGACACAATTTAGCAAAGCCCATGATCTGTTTTGCTGTTCTTTAAGCAAAGTAAATATATATAAAAAAAAATTTATGATTTACTTGAGAGAGAGAGTGAGATAGATAGATAGATAGATATAGGACCGAACAATATATATATTTGCTTAAACATCGCCACAATTTAGCAAAACTCATGATCTGTTCTTTAAGCAAAGTAAATCTATATAAAAAAATTTTATGATTTACTGGTTTAGTCATCCATTGTTATCAAGCCCTACATTTTATTTTACACTTGCTTTTTTACCAAATGTATCCTTCCATATTTAATATCTGGCAGTGTGAGTCAGAACTGAATTTATTGGAGAGAGATGGCAAGGATGGTGCCATAACCACTGTAATTATTTATATGACTGTACAAAATTGCTATGTGTATCAATAAAAGATTTGCCTCAGACATTCTTTAAAAAAAAAAAAAACACATTTAGCCTGCAAGATGAGGCCCAGTTTCTACATCAGTAAATATATAATCTATAAGCAGAAAAGAGTTTTTCACAAGATATGTTGTCTTGAATGAAATTCAGACAAAGATGAGAGCATTGACCAGATTATGATGAAAGATTAAATGAATTGCTAAATAACAATAAAAACTAGAATTAAATTGTTGAATGCATAATTGTCTAAAAAGCTTTTCAGCAGTGTTAATCTTTGCTTTAATCCAAGTAGAGCTCAAGGCCACAATTCAAGTGCATCAAGATTAACAGGATTTCAACTGAGGCCAGTTTGTATGAAAATAACAGAACAAAATTATACGACCAAATGATACTGAAAATAATATTGAAAATAATACTATGAAATGACATTGCATTGAATAAAAAACATTGAATAAAACATTAAAGAAAATATGTTTGCTTCTTAATGAAGTCACTTTGAAATTGTCTTTCTTTCATTTCTGCCAAGAATTAGAGAATTAGACAAAATCCAATTTTAAAAGACGAGACACCATTATCTTAACATCACAATCTTTCTTCTTCCTCTTCCTCTACAATTGATCATTTTGATCAAAACGTGTTATTTGTTGTATTTCTTTCAACACAGGAATCATTTAGCATCATTAATTTGTTTTTCTTTTTTGTAATATTTTGGGAGTAAAAGATTTTAACCGAAATGACCCATATTTTTTTAGTGGAAGGAAACAGAGAAAGAGAAAATGGGGATAGCAAGAGAAAGAAAACAAGAGAAAGAAAACAAGAGAAAGAGATAAATTAAGAAGAATTTGGGGAGAGAAACAAAGAATTGACACTGTACATTTTGAAAAAGTAAAGTATAATATATATATATATATATATATATATATATATATAGATAGATAGATAGATAGATAGATATAGATATAAAGATTTAATGGATTTTATTTTTTAAACAAACATATTTTTATTGTGAATATCCAATCATGTAGACAAAATAAATACTGTTCAAAATAAACCGTGCATTTACTTAAATACGGATATCCACTGAAAATAACATTTGAAGTATTAAAAATTATGGCAGATTAAAAACTAAGATCCATTAGTTCTTTAGGAATTGATTTGTTTACACTTCATATACAAAACTGAGAAGATATGGCTTTTAAGAAAATCTGAATGGGTGAGCATGCTTTAAAGGCAAATAAATACTTTGCTTGATTGTGAAGCTCTCTTTAGCCGAGCGGTAAAAGCATGTCGGATCCTATGGTAGTTTCTTCTACAAAAGGGAACACTAGTTTGGATCTCACTGGGGAGCACATTTTCTTTATTAAGTTTTCTGGAGTACACAGGTAAGTAGACAAAGTAAACACTTTTTAAAATAAATAGAGCATAATATAGGCATTCACCAAAAATAACATTTAAAATAATAATAATAATAATAATAATAATATATATATATATATATATATATATATATACATATATATATATATATATATATATATATATATATATATATATACATATATATATATATATATATATATACATATATATATATATATATATATATATATATATACATATATATATATATATATATATATACATATATATATATATATATATATATATATATATACATATATATATATATATATATATATATATATATATATATATATATATATATATGTATGTATGTATGTATATATAAATGTTACTGCTTTAGACATGCTATCAAAAAACTGATAGTATATTTAATTAATTTTACAATTGCATTCTTATAAAATATAAAAAAATTGATGCTGCCCTGAATTTTCTTTTGATGTTCAACACTTTCTGAATAGTAAAATCAAAATCAAATTAAGTAAAAGTAATAATTAATTATTTGCTTTTTCTTTTTGCTGTAACTGAAACTAATTTTTAATATATACATATATTAAAATAATTTGAAACTTTATTTATCAACAGTGTCAAATGCAATTTAAGTGTTTCTGCTGTATCACCAGGAGAGTGCACAACGCAGACATGACCAAGCTTCCCCACTTTTCAGGTAACTCTGAAAAGTGTTAGACAAAGAAAAAATATATAGATATATATTGTATTTTATTTATATGAATTAACTGATTGCTGAAATAAAGTGAAAAAATATACTCTTATCCACTTTTGAATTTAAACTGTTCCTCTCTTAGACAGGTTGCCAACCAAGGCTAGAGATCCTAGTTTCTCAAGATCAGAGTTTTCCAACCTGGGCAATATCATCCACTGGCAGGTGATTTCAACTGTTGGGTAGGTGATGTGCAAATGAACAGAAAATGGTGGCTGATTGGAGATTTTGGTAGGCTATGTGGGATTTTGAATATTAAAAATGCATTTCAACATATGCTACAAGGAAAAACATATTCAAAGATGATATGCAAATTAACCTGTACAAAAAAAAAAAAAAATTCAGGAGTCTAAATAGAAATAACTATGTCACATTCCTGGTTAAAGATCTGGGCAAGCAACAGATATTTTGGTATTTTCTATAATTTTGTGAAGGGTCATTAACCTTCAAATAGCTCTTCAAGTGAAATAACAGTTTTTCAGATATAAACAAGATAAGGGAAGGAAAAGAACAACAAAAAATATTTGTCAAATTTTTTATTCGTTGCTAGGAATGTAGATTCTTTTTAATTTTATAATTATGAACAAAAATTGTTTCATTTTTTGTCAACACTTGCAACACTGACCCTAACCATAAAACTAAATTCATTGATAAAGTTTGTGTTCTTTAATATGGTAGTAGTAGCAGCAGATGCCAAATAAGTCAGCATTATTTCTTACCTCCCTTTGGTATTTTTTACTACATTATAAAGTCAGTTTATGAACCAGTAACAAACTTTTACCAAACAATTCTAGTATGCTTTTGAATATTTGCTACATAGGTGGACGTTGGGATCCTTAACATCTTAATCCTCAATCTTTAACCCAGGCCTATGCTGAAATTGGATTAAAAAATTAAACTTTTTTTAAGACACTTTGATTTTCTACTCTTAGATTAAGTTGAGTTTATTATTCAAGATACTGAAGTGAGTAATGTTTATTTTATTTGAACTTGCAATATTTTATCTTTAAATAAACCTTTGCAGTGCAAAATTCACAAGCGTCATTAAGAATTTTAGTTTTATCACATAAAAATTTAATATAAATTTAATTATTTTTCTCTATGCTATTGTTCTTCAACAATGAGGATATTATTAAGTATTAAATTATTTTTTAGGAATAATTTATTTTTTTAACCAAACATATTATTATTTTTTAAAATATTTTGAATTTTTCTGCCATAGATATAGAAGACATTAAAAACAAAGATAATGTTTTTCACTGTGAAATTAATGAAAAATGATTAAAGAAAAGTTAATATCACAAATTAAATTCAATAAATTTAATATTTTAAAACTATTATAAATATACCACAAAAATATAAAGGAGAAGACATTATTTTGTCAATTATTGGCTTTCTCTTTCTTACATTTTTTGCAATTATTTTAAACAGCAAAATTCACCAAAATTGTACATTTCATTCTTAGGAATTTTGTCATATAAAGTCAATTTATTTTTTTCTTTTCTTCATTAAAAATATCTTGATTATAAAATTCATTTTTAAGGAATAATTTGTGTTTGCTTTATAACATGTGAAGAATGTTGATACAGTCATTGCAAGAAAACAAAAAAATGATTCCTACTTTTTGCATGGCTAATTTTCCAAAATTACTAATACAGAAATTTGTGCATTTGAAAAAAATTAAATAAAAATTTAATTCAATATTTTTTCTATGACATTAATTTTCATAAGTATATTGATTTAAAAAAATAATTATTTATGCACAGGTATTTAAAAGAAATGTAATTTGAATTTTGCAAGCATTCTTGTTAAAAATGTAAAGCAAAAAAATTAACCAGTTTAATATTTTAAAAAAATATACTGTAAAAATATTAGATTGATTAATTTTGTTTAGATAATTGTATTTTATAGGGGAAGAGGTTACCGATCTGCACCCCCCCCATAAAATATGATTATCTCAAAATTTTAATGAGGGAGGTTCAGTTCAATATGTAAAATTCACCATAAAATGGACCCTGACTAGTGAAACAATTTGAAAATCCTTTGGAATCACGTAATTCCTTAAAGACAACAGAAAGTAACATATAACAAATTCCCACATTCATACAAACTTTAAAATTCTTAATTCTGAATCCTAAACCGTCCAGAGATTAGAATGTAAGTTTCATACACTTGTAGAAGTACCATATAATTTTTACAAAATAATAGTTTCAGTTAATATTTTTTCATTTCAGTACCCCAAATCTCAAAATAGTAAAAAAATGTACTGGCAACTATGATTAACAAAATAAGGTTTGTGTATGTGGCCTTCCTCAAGGTCAGAATGAGAAAGAACAAGGGTTAAAGGCAACCTCAAGACAATACCCTTGACAAACCAAACACTGTTCGTGAAAGGCATTTTCCATCTGATTATGAAACTATGGTTATTACAAGAAAAGTATGATCCAGAAATCCACCATCACAATATTTGATCATTTGCCACCTAGTCCTCAACAAAAACCAATAAAACTTCTGCTTCTATGTGAAATGTCCAAAATGATGAGTTGGTACAGTTTCTAAAATCCTTTTCAAAAATTGTATCAGAATATTCATCAACATAATTTTGTCCCAGCAGTAATATGTTATAACTCAAACAATTAGCTGTTCATCCAATCTGTTGATTTTTTTGCTGGAAGTATTCC
Organism: Acanthosepion lycidas; assembly: GCA_963932145.1. Lineage (NCBI taxonomy): Eukaryota > Metazoa > Mollusca > Cephalopoda > Sepiida > Sepiidae > Acanthosepion > Acanthosepion lycidas. The sequence continues at coordinate 153,306,125 of OZ010571.1, forward strand.
AATGTTTTTTATTAAAATTTTTGAGAACTTGAGATTTGAATGTTACCATGCTGGTATATATACAACAATTATTTCTCTTTCAAAAACTTGAATATCAATGTTTCAGCATTGATCACAAATTAATAAAGCAATTTGTTATCTTAGTATTAGGTTGGTGCAAAAATAATGACGTAATAATGTCGTTTTTTTGACGTTAAAAAATACGTCAAAAAACAACATTATTTTTGCACCAACCTAATAACTTAAAAATTGATAATAAGAAAAATTTTAAAAGAGCATAATAATATTATGTTAGCCCAAGGTATTGGGACAAAACATTATGATTCTGATATTCTTATCAGGGCATTTGAATATTTTGTTACATCTTGATCATTATATAACAGAAGTTACCCAGTGTGAGAACATTACCAGCTTTGACATCAGAAGTTTCAAAATGAAATGACTTTAATTTTCGTGGTGATATTTTAAGTAAATCTCTGAAAATCAGAAAAAAAGTTTATTCTTTTTGTTGATGAACTGTATGCCAAGGTTGCTCTACAATATCATGGAGAAAATCTATTTGGTTTGGATGAAAATTTTGAGGGACTAGCAAAAACAGTATTGGGCATTATGGTAAAATGTTTAAATGGTGGACTAACAATTTTATTTAAAATGATCCCAGTTTCTTATATGAAAAAGTTTTATATATTGTTGATGCAATCAAATGGTCAAGTAATTGCAGTTGGTATGTAACAGTACAAGGCATCAATCTTTTACTGCAAAAATTTGACATTGTTTTTAATAAAGCTTGGATAACTAAAAATGGCTTGTTCTTAATTATTGAATATGTCCACCTTTTAAAAAATATTTGGAATAATTGGATCACTGAAGCTATTTCCGAATTATTGTTTTATTTTGAAGGCAGAAAGATAACAGCAAAATGGGAAATTGTAAAAGGTTTTTTTGAGTATGAAACAACTCACTTCATTTAAATGTCAAAATTGATGTAGTAGTTTACTCAAAACCTCTTGAGTGACAAAATGTTTCCCATTGTTTAAAAGATTTTGTGATCAAACTGTAGCTGCCATTAAAACACACCCATTATTAAATGAAGGGGGAGACACTGCAGAAATACTTAATTTTATTGAAAAAGTTTTAAAATTTTAGAAAATTGTCTGTGTCAAAGAAATTTATGGTGAAATTAAGAAAAATGATCAAAACTGAAAAAAAGATGACAACAGATTTAAATGATGAAACTCTGTTATTTCTTTTTAATTTTGGAAAAATGACAAAAAAAGAATGAAAAGGAAATCAAAAAAAAGAATGAAATAATTAACAAGAGATACTAGTTTAGCCATTGAACATACATGCAATGGCTTAATTGATGTTTGCAGATATTTGATAAACAATTGGTTTAATTTTGTTATGCTTGGTGAATTTACCATAGACTAATTTAGAAAATTAATTTGAAAAATTAAAACAAAGTTCTGGAGGTGCATATTTTATAGCAGCTCAAAATGTAATTTAAAAATTTTAAATATTGAAAAAACTAAACTAATTCTTAAATTAAATGTTGATGTCAAAGAATAAAATTTGATCCAGGATATTATTGCTCAAAATGTGGACATTTGCTAGATGAAATGGGATTCCAAACATTTGATAATTTACCAGGTCTTGAAACTAGAATCCCTAAAGATATTAAAATGTCACTTTTGTATATAACAGGCTACATTACAAGAAAAGATTGTCCTGCAGAAGAGGAAATATTTCATAATAATTTTTATTTTCAAGAATATAAACATTTTTGAAAGAAATAGATTTTGATAATTTAAAAATTCTACTGGATACCCCAGGGGTACCAGATATTTTTTATTTTCAATTTCCCCACTTTTTACATATATTCAATTAGTTAACTCCTCAAATTACACTATTAATTAATTTTGTGCTGTTAATGTAAACTGATTTTAATTATTAAAACTATGTCTACTGGTAATATCTATTATTGTATCATAGCAAAATAAGTATTTTTATCTTCTGTAACAAAATCACCATAAATTTTGTAAGATTATCAAAATTATTGTTTCTCTGAAATTCACATTTTTTGTAAAGTATTTTCAGACTTTGTTGATACACGATTTTGTAAAATGATGAAATTGCTTTCTGATTGGATTATACAATTATATTTTCTGTAATCAATTGGCATAAACAAATTAACTCATTATTTTTTAATTATTATCTAAAAAAATGTCTAGTTTAATGGGTGAATAAAGTGATTTTTGTGTATTTAGTTATTTTATGTTATTTTTGTTCTTTCTTTGTACATTACGCATTTATGGAAATAAGTCAATAATTGTAAGATGTTTCCTTTCTTAAAATACATTTATAAAATTCCGCGGCAGAGGTCATCAGTGATGTTACCCTGGCTTCATTACAGATTTTGCATATTGCAACATCAGATCCATTCAGCCAGGTACCCCAACTTATTAACAGGCCGCCTCTCTGCATAATTCATTCAACAGTATGATTTTAATAACAGAAAATGTCTTAATAATCAAGGGGTAAATTTTTCTTTTATAATGGCAATGAGACTTACATTAGCCAATCAGCATTTGCTTGACTGCTGTCTAGACGTATAAGAACAAAAGAACAACATGCACGTGCTTTCTAGTTTTGCCTCCCCCCACGTATGCGCCAGTGTTAAGTCTTTTTCTTTTACATTTACTTGAGGAAAAAAGCAAAAGACGTTTCCTAATATTATATATAGTCGCTAATTAACTAATTACTGGATATTGTTAACAAGTTCCTTGCTTAAAATATTCTCAGTAATTGTTATTTAGTTGTAATTATATCTCCACATGTCTGCCCCCAATCATGGACCCCAGTCGCATGGTGGCGAGGCCTGGTATAAGGATTCCACTGACAATGATGCAAAAATGATTGGGAACCTCTGCTTTAGATAGACCTCTATCTGGAACAAAAATCAGCATCCTCTATCAAGGGCACAAAGAAATAGAACTTAAGATAAACCTTTTCAAAACAGAAACTATGATTTGGAATGAAAGTTATGGTACCACCTACCCAGAATCCATCATAAAAATTCAGAATGTGGAATTAGTAATAACCAGTCATATGATCAGTTATAACCAATTAAGTAAAGGAGATAAAGAAATTGAACATAGAATAGGCTGCACTAGGCATAGTTTCATGCAATACCACCAGTTGCTACAAAATCAAAACCTTAATCTAAAACCTTGTCCTTAAATAACCTTGTTAGATCGAAACTTTCATATAGATGACATGCATGGAACTAAACCTGTCCAGAAATATCTAAAATGTCACCTGTATACAGCCAATTTCTTTGATCAATGGTTAAAAGTAGCTACAAGCAAATGGAACTTTCAGGTCTAAGTAAAGACCATCGTTCTTTGAACCTTGTGGACTGGTGTTATAGAATTACAAAATAATGATATAATCAAGATGTTGACATTCCACACAAGATCAAGCAAAAGGTTAGGAAGAAAGACTCCTCAGTATGAAAAGTTCAATAATATTTACTGGACCTGAGAAACCTATTCTCCTGAAAAATTCTTTAAATAGAAATATTTTATAAATTTTAACTGACTGTATCACAGCCCGCTTGGTCAATGAATGCCAAATGTTTCCTTATAAAGAAATGGATAACATTAACATTAAGAGCTGCAACAAAAACTCCACCTGTCTTTAACCTCTCATTCTCAAAAGTCAAGCCTTGAAAGCAACCAGGTGTCAGGGTGACAAGTCAAATATACACAGCAATTCAACAACAGATAACTGAAAAGTGCACCCTACAGCATCAGCAAGTAGCTGGAATTATGCCAATGTTTGGGCTCCCTTGCCTTTCCAGTGGGTGTGTTTGTGGTTCATGTATTGGCTTCCACAACCAGATGAAGTGGCCACAGTGCTAAATGTGCTGTTCTATCTACCCCCTATTCTGGAGTTGCCATCATCATTGGACACAACAGAGAATGATTTCTAATATTCTACATTATTCCTGATACTACCATGCTTGTTGATACGAATGTTGTTTAAATTCAAACAAAATATTCATTTGTTCACACAAATGTTATTTCAACTCTTTAGGTTGATATAAAAAGATTGTTTTTTGTACCTTTCTTCGCTGGCATTTTCTTTCAGCAGGAAAACTTATTGGTTTCTTTACTAAAAAATGGTGACCATTTATAAAGAGTAGGCTCATGGCTGAGTGCTTAGAATATCAGTGTTCTAACTGTAAGACCTACATTTGAATCTCTTTATGGTTAATTTGCCAAGAAGGTGATTCCTTGATTAATATCAGCCTTGAGAGACACTCCAAGCATTTGGTATTGTTAAGAAGTGCCTTAAAACCCATGCCAGTGTTTGAACCGAACCATGTGAGTGAAACTCGGTAGGCAAAATTGTTTGAAAATCAATTTGTCTATGCTAGAACAATGTCACAGATAGGGTTTATGCAAAACGGGCCTTGTTCAAAAAATGATCTTGCCAGGTTGCATGCTCTCTCAGAGAAACTGTAACTAACATCCACTCACCATCATTACAGTACAAACCATGTTGGCTCTGTGGGTGTTGAAGAAGCTTAAATATGCTGGACAGGTATCCACAACTGGGATTAACTCACCACCCAAGCAGACAAGCAGGCTCATAAACAAACAGCCACAGCTATTACTTATTTTGTAAAGAATATGAACTCAAAGTTTAAATATTGAAAAAATATAAACCTCAAAAACTATGATGACAATATCTACGGATGACCATACTGCCAACAACAACTGCATTGTGTCCACAGATAGATGCTGAACAATCATGCCATCTGTTGCATAAAGACTGAACTCTCAAACCAGTGCAGTGTTCAAAATGTAAATTTGAAGACAGGTTTATTCATACTACATAAAGTTCTTGTAGCATGAATGTTTTTTTAAGAAGTGCATCTCTATTATTTTCTAAAACAAAATTTCGCTTTAATACACAGTTGCTCTCCAAAGTTTTCTTTTCAGTAAACTATTAACTGCCATTTCTTGGGAAAGATAGTGAAGTAGTTCCCTATTGACTTTTCTGCAGTTTTGAATCCAGTGTTATTCATTTCCAAGACTGGCTACCAGTCGAGGGTAGAGAGTTGAGTCTATCACACTATTTTATCTGTAACTGGAGCAAGAAAGATGCATTTATGCTTTTTCTAAGGTCATTAGTGCAGAGTAAGCACGATAGACTCAACATGTTAATCCTAATTTCCATGTTTATAAAATTAGGACACTTACACATCTATACTTATATATTAGCAGACAAGGAAAACTGTCAAAAAATATTGATTTTAGGATTTGCAAAACCAAAAAAATAAATTTTATACAAAGTTTTGAGTGTATAACTAAAAAGCCATTTATATTGAACATTTTTTTCCAAATGCAGACGAGGTGAATTTTGTTGATAGATTTTCCCCCATTTCTTTTACATTCAAAGACTGGAATTTTTTTCTTAGACTTAATCATAGACAAAAACGGGTTAAAGAGACCACTGAACATCTTCTAAATTAAATTTTAAAGAAATGATCAAGAAAAAGAATCTAAGAGATTCTATTGTACTGTTCTTTTTTCCAAGCACCTCTTCTTTTGTCTTGAAATAAATTGCAGGAATTCCAGTGTGTTCTTCTATTATTCTTTTCACCTCTTTTCTCCTCTGTTGAATTCCATTTCCTTTGTAGAATCAATAAAGGAATGTAAGAAAAAAGGTTTCAAAAATATTCCTGAATGAAGAAAAAGGGAAAAACAATTGAAGTAAACATTCTAGTAGATATTTGCACTTCTTTGGCATAAATTATGTAAATATATGAACAGGCATTGCTTTTTAAGGATGCTATGCATCAAAAGTTGCACTGAAATATATAATATTTTATATATTCCTGTAAATTATTTCCTTCTGTAATATATATATATATATATATATATATATATATATATATATATATATTAGGTTGGTGCAAAAATAATGCCGTTTTTTGACGTTCAACTTCAAAAGAAAACCGACATCATTTTTGCACCAACCTAATATATATACACACACACACACACATATATATATATATATATATATATATATATATATATATATATATATATATATTGTAAGAGCCTGGATGTAAATTTACGATGGCTGAACTAGTGATTAAGTCTCTTTCCAGAGATTTTTGTCTCAGTGGATTATTTTCTCATTTTATCAAAGTAGCATTCTCGATGTGAAAATTGTGGTCCATTTTGTTATGGTGAACAACCAATGCGTTTTGTGTGTTGTTATTTAAAATGTCCCTTTTGTGTTCATGTAGTCTCTTGCTTAAACTTCTTGAGGTTTCTTCAGTGTATTCATTCTGACAATTCCTGCAATTGATGGAGTAAATTCCTCATTCAATCTTTGGCTATTTTTTTTTGTCTTTTACCAATTGAGTCTTTGATTGCTTTAGATGTAGTTATGGTAAATCTTATGATGAGTTTAGATAAATGTTTTCGGTTGTAGTTGTGATAGAATTAGTGGGCAGGATAATATTTTTATTTTTTTGCTAGGTTTGTCAAGGACAGCTTTTCTATCTTGGAATATTTTATGAGCTTTTTGTTTTGCATTGAAAATGAAACAGTTAAGATATTGAAGGGTCATGAATGTATTTTCAATATATTTCTCCACTTCATGTAAATACTGAGGGCTGCAAATTCTGAGTGCTCTTAAATAGAATCCAATGATCATTCCAGATTTTACTTTGTTGTTATGATTGGAATAGAAGTTTATTAAGTCATTTTTATTGGTTGATTTTCAGTGGACACTAAGCTTTAGATTGTTGTTAACTCAGTGTAACATGACATCTAAGGAAGTTAAAGTATTGTTTTTTCTATTTCATATGTGAATTCTACCATGTGTTCAACTTTGTTTAGTTTATCTATAAGCTATGGTAAGTTTGTATCATGGGGATACATCAATATAAAGTAAGTAAGTTGATTGCTTAGGTAAAATGTTTTGGAAAGAAGTAGACTCAAGAAATTCCAAGAAAATACATGCTATCACTCTACTGAGAGGGGATCCCATTGGTAATCCAAATTTCTGTTTGTAAAAATTATTATTGAAGGTGAAATGACATTGATGGATGATGAGACAGCAGATTTTTATTATTTTAGCTATTGGTAGGGAGAAGCTTAATTTTGTTTTTGTTAGATGCTTTTTTAAGAGATTTAATAATTTTTTAATTAAGTGATTTTATTTCTAGACTAGCCATGAGTTTGTCAGTCATATTTATTTCCCTTAATTTTTCAACAGAGTTGCTTGATTTTTTTATATGTGATGAACTTATTGTTCCATTACATTCACAAAGCTTTAGTTAACCTGTGGTATGGTTTTATCAACATATACAACCATATATATATATATATATATATCACATGGCCTGATGATTACATTTAGCATGGTACAGACTGTTGCCTCTGAGTGTTGACTTCAATATCCAGTTTTATATTTATTAGGTTGGTGCAAAAATAATATCGTTTTCTCACATAGTAACATATGTGAGAAAACGACATTATTTTTGCACCAACCTAATACATATACTCTGTCCCTGATATTGAGCACTTTAACCCAGAAGTATAGCATGCCTTAAAACTATATTTTATCATATATATATATATATATATATATATATATATATATATATATATATATGGTGGACCCTCTCATCATATTCAACATATGGGGGTCAAGCAGCTCATTTCCTAGGAACCGACAGTGAGACACCAGCACATATGATTTGATTATAGTGGTGAAGGCTTGTGCAGAACCAACCACACTTTTTGAGGGGCTGAATACAGAGAGCTGAGGCACTATGTGCCATAGGGTCCCCAAATGACCCCACAGGTTTTGAATTCAGAGTTGTCCTTCTCCTAGACCAGTTGCCATCCAACGCTATAGAACCCAGTCTGTCCTCCTATTTACACATAGCTGGAGGGAGGAGAAGAGTATTAATAACTTTCCCAAGAGTATTAGTACGCAAGTGAATGTAATGGATTTGACTGGAATTCGAACATATATATATATATAAATCAGTTACAGTCACAAATAGATTTCATCTTCTACTTAGGATGAGAACGCTTAGGATCAAACCATTCTGGCCAGTTTGTATTGCCATAGATGATACATAATGATAATTATTTTGGTTTCTATTGAGTGATATGCATATAACTCCAACCATGGTTTCTGTTATCATCTCTAAAATGGATCTTCACAAAGCATGAAGACTTGACGGTATCCCTGTCCTTAAGAAATATGCTCCTGAACTGGCTTATGTTCTCCCTAAACTCTACTATAAATACCTTGCTGCTTCTTGGAAATCCTCCTCTGTACTTCCAGTCTTTAAGAACTAGGACAAACTGACTGAGCCTTCTAACTACTGGCATGTTTGACATCTACCTCTTTTTGGCAAAGTACTAAAGGCTCTAATCAATTCTGAATTGGTTAAACATCTCACCTTGCAGGAACTTCTTTCAGATAAGCAAAATGACTTTGGTTTCACTAGATCATCTGCTTATGTATTGACAATTATTGCTTAAAGAGTCTATCAAACTTTAGATAAGAATGGTGAAGCTTGAACTGTTGCTTTGAAGGCTTTTGACAGAGTTTGGCATGCTGGTCTTCTTCACAATTTAAAAGGTTATGGTATTTCTGAATGAATCTTTGATTCAATCTTTCTGATCAAATTATAAAATGAAAGTTGTCTTGAATGCCCTCTATCCTAGATTTTTTCCATTCATGTAGCTGTTCCTTCAACATACAGTGTTCGTAATTTTCCTCAAAAACCTTCTTGATGTTATTAGTACTTAACTCAGTGTCTATGCTTATGATAAAACTATTTATCCCTATCTTAATAGTAAGTCTAATTGATTTGATAATGTCAAACTGGCAGTGGATATAAAAAATGACCTACAAGGAATTGGCTTGGTGCACACACACTGCGGCCATGTTAACAGTTTAACAACAAAACAGGCACACAATCAAACTCAAACTTTGATCATTGGGAACACAATAGTATCAATTACAAGCACACATATGCAAAAGGCAGGGTAACAAAAATATATGTTATGGCGAAAATATGGATATTTTTTTACTTACCCCCACATTATTATTATTAATAAGAATATTTGCTGTTATTATGATTAAATGTAATACATACATTTGTGTACACTTCACAGAAGTGCATGAGATGATAAGGGGTCAGCTCTACAATATGTAACAAATGATAAGTAATTTTAACCACAAGTATTCTATTGAAATGATATGTTAAAAGATACATTCCCCTGTATTCTCAAGTGATTCCCATTTCACTAGAGACTTAACCTAATATTGCTTAACTTCAATTACCCATTGATTTCATTAATGATATAAGGCTATAAGCTATCTATAAATAAAGTCACCTTGTCATACTGAGAATTGTATACATAACAGCTATGCTATTAATACCATTATTATTCTATAAGAGAAACATTCACTCTTAATGAGATTCTAATGACAGTTTGTAATACTTCATCGACATAGCTTGAATGATAAAGATGTTACTGTTTAACAGTCACTTTCATTAACACAATTAATGCAGGTTCAAAAACATGAATTTCCCTCTCATAAAAAAATCACAAACTGAAGAAATAGTGCTTCAAAGAATTTAAAATAATTAATTCAAAAATAAATTAATATATAAAAACATTATCATCCAAATATCTGAAAGTATTTAATAATGAAGTAGGTAAGCTCACTAAGAAAATAATTGATTCTAGAACCTAGTAACCAATAATGGTCAAAGTCCCTAAAAAATAACTGACTCTAAAGTTTATTGATTTACAGTGACAAGGTCACTAAAAATAATTGATCTAAATGACCAATAGTGAGCAAGGTTTTCATAGAATAATAAACTCAAGATTTTACCAGCCAATACATAAGTCAATACATAAGCAGATGATCTAGTGAAAGCAAAGTCATGATGTTGCTTATCTGAAAGAAGATCCTGCAAGGTGAGATGTTTAACCAAGGTTTCTATAAAGATTATTGACTCAATATTTAAATGATCAGTAGTGAGAAAGTGGTGTAAGACAAAGATGTGTCTTCTCACCAGACTTATTCAACTTATTCAGCAAGGTGATTCTGAGAGAATTAGATGTCCTATGAGGATTTATTATTGGCAACCACAATCTTAACAACATAAGGTATGCAGGTGACATAGTGTTGATAGCAGACACAGAAAGGAATCTACAAAATCTCCTACAGAATGTCTTGAAGGAAAGTGAGACAAAAGGATTAAACATCAACTGCAAGAAGACGGAATGCATGGTTGTTCGCAAAAGGATGAGTCCCAAATGCAAATTAAACATCAGAGATACCAGAATCAAAAAAGTACAAAAATTTAAATGTCTGGGAAGTGTTCTAATGGAGGACGGAAAGGATGACAGTGAAATCCAAAGGTGTATTGGGATATCCAAAGATACCGTCCAAAAGCTATACAAAGTATTAAGAAATAGAAAAACTTAATTAGAAATAAAGAAAAAAGTACTGAACTGTTATGTGATATATGTTGTATATAGCAATGAATGTTAGACAGTCTCTTCAAAGAGGAAGAGTCTTGAAGAAACAGAAATGTGGTTCTACAGAAGGATGCTGAGGATACCATGGACCAGACATGTGAGCAATGACAAATTTTTAGAGAAAATGGAAACAAAAAGGAAGCATACTTAACATCAGAAATTGACAATTGAAATTTTTATGGTACATGAGGAAAGAAGGCTTAGAAAATCTAATACTCACAGGACAGATTGAAGGCAAGGGGGACAGAGGAAAACAATGTATAACATATTTAGTGAGTTTGAGTAAATGGATGGCAGAGAAATAACTAAATAACAAAATTTATTAAGAGATTCAAAGAGCAGGAAATTGTAGTGAGCCATAATCGTCTATGTCCATATAGTAGAAAACAAAGTAAACAATCTCTCTAAAACTCTCTTTGTAAATGGATCTCAAATGTATTTTTTATTTTTCAAACCAATTTAATACTTTTGAGAGACAAATTTAAAATGTTCCCATTATAATATTGCATATTCTGTACACTGAATATCATAATTTAAAGGCTGAGCATCTCCTGTATTTTTAATGTTTCAAAATATTTTTTCCCATTTATTATGTATGACTATTTTACATCACTACTGTTGTAATCTAGGGAAAGGTTACTGTTGTGCCCTTAAAGAAGTTACAAACAAACGAAGGTGGTACTTGAGTGAAAGAAACAGCAACACAGTCATAGATGAAAGAAAAGAGGTTTATTGTAAAAGGGAATAGACTACTGAAAGACAGGGAATCAGGTGGCAGGCTAGTAATTCTCAAAGCAAGTCACCAGGTGTATCCTGTGCTTACTGTATATATCTCTTACTAGCACAAAGTGACAAGTCATTGTGGCTGAAGGCTTGCATGTGATGGCCTTGTTCAAATTATTGATCACGTTAGAAAACACGCTCTTTCCCAGAAACTGTAACTATGGTCTGCTCAGCATAGTTGCTGTATATAAACCACAGGTTGGCTCTTGGGTATTGAATAAACACAAATGTGCCTGAGCAAGTGTCAGACCTAGTAGACAGGCATTCTCAAATACGAGTGGCCAGCTGTACTATATATATTTGCTGATACAGTCAGTCCACCATAGACAATAGGGAGTGTTGGACATTGCATTACAACATTTACTGAATAGAATAATCAACCGAAGATTGGTAATGAATGATAATACTTAGGACAAGAACAACACGTATAAGATTTGCCAGTGACACGTAGAAGAAGTAGTCAACTGCTTGAAGTGAGTCAAGTGAATTCCACAATGAATCTATAACTGCAGAACAACATAGAGTATTTACTACTGTATTTATGTGAATGAGAATATACTCATTATCTTCCATAGGTATGCTACAACAGCTACATAAAAACTTTCATGTTTTGTAACTATAATGTTTCTTCATCAAGCAATGATAGATAACTTATGATGAAAATTATTCATTTGGGGGACTAGAAAACAAATCATTACCTCATTTGAAAGTTAAAAAGGAGGGGGGAAACCCTAATTTCAAAATTTCAAAAAAATCATACTTGTGGGCATGTCTGGATTAATCAATTAAGAGAAAGATCTAAGCTAAAAGGGAAAATGAAAAATAAGGTCAAGGGTGTAGGTAGGTGGGTTATTAATTCATGTCTAGATAAATTGATACTTTTAGCACAATCAACAGCAGACAAACTGTTGCAAACTAAGTTTAAATAAAGTGAAGTAGACAGGATTATATTAATCAAAATATTATTTTTAAGGAAATCCAGAATTTTTTACACTACAAAACCTTCTTAAAGTGCTTAAGTTTTTAATTATAATAGTGGCCCCCGCTATTATAATTAAAAACTCTTTATATATATATATGGAAACTAAAATGCAATATTTATTTTATTGAATGGGCAATAAAACATGGCAATATTAAAGTTGGAAAGAACCAAAGAATTAAGTAATTATTATGTGGACTATTATTATGTTGGTGCAAAAATAATGTCGTTTTCCTACATATGTTACTATGTGAGAAAACGACATTATTTTTGCACCAACCTAATATATACTCATGAAATAGTGGATATGTAATTGTAATTGTAATGTGTAAATATTTTGAAAAATTCTTTTAACTATATTTTAAAGTAAACAGTATACAATGTCTACAAATTGCTGTTAATTCATATCTTTGATTTAGGAGAACTTTATTTTTAGGAAACTTTATAACATGCAGCTTTTCATGTAAACACAGGGGACATGGGTCATTTAAGGATTTATATATATATATATATATATATATATATATATATATATATATATATATATTATGAAATGAATTAAATCTGACAATTATTTAATATATTTTCTGTTTATACATTATTTGTATAGATATAATCTATTTAAGTAAATAATCTGTTCTTAAACAGTATTAATTATTAGGCTGGTGCAAAAAAATGTCGTTTTTTCACATTGTAACATATGTGAGAAAACGACATTATTTTTGCACCAACCTAATACATTTACAGGGCTGAATGTTCAAGACATTTACATACTTCCTTATCTGTGGCTGAATGGTAAGGGTTACAGGTTCAATTCCTGTTAGAGAATGCATATATGTTTTGTGAGTAGAAATGATTGATCCAGAAAAATCATTGAAGGTGTGTGTTTATAAACAGTAATTCGAACTTTGCTAACCAGACGCTTCTCTGTGGCTGAATGTTAACACTATGTCAGACTATATGACAGTTCCCATAAGGGTTACAGGTTTGATTCCTGTCGGGAAGCATATATTTTCAATTAAATTTCTCAAACATTCTATATATATATATATATATATATATATATATATATATATGTATAAAATTTTATCAACATTTTTTAAGGAATTATTTATATTAAAAACTTTTGCTAAGACTTAGTGTAGTATCTGTTTAGCACCAAAGTATCATTCTTCAGTCCTCTATCTAGACTGCATTTGCTTGCCTTTCTGGCTCAGATCAACTTATGATATCCATTTTATCCCTCTTCTATATTCCTTTGCTATGGAAACAGACTTTGATTCTATGTTTTGGTCTACTTGCAGTTTTTGATCATTGTTGTTGTGAATTTTATTCCAAGGATCCCAACACTGCCACAACTCCTTCCAAATAACAAGTGAGAAAGTTGGAAGATTCCAATGGCAGTATAACAATAACTCTGAGAATGGGCCAATTTCTATCCTTGGCACATACATGTATTCATACAATCATTCCACAAATACCCAATCATTTTTCATATGCTACTACTATAGAGGGTGTATATAAACAGATAATCAGAGTACATCGTATCTGTGATCTAAAAATATCAAATAGCCAAAATATATATTATGCTAGTTTATACATACCATAAAAATAATGACTATATTTATGCAATTTTAGAATTGCTTTGGTCATAATTTATACATTAGTAATTTATGATTGTGAGCTATACAATTTATTCTATTGTCCAGAGTAAGAAAAAAATCTGATTTAAAAATCATTAAAATTAACATTTTTCTAAAGAAAGCTAATTCAAAATAAAAAGTAATATATTAGCAGCTTTATCTCCACATAGTAATGAGATATTCTGTTGTTATAAGACAAGGCATGATTATTTATTGGCATCAAATAATGCTTTTTGATGTCATAACAATGGAATGTCTCATTACTAGAAAGAAAGGATCCTGGCGGCATAGCTATATAAAGTCATACTGTGCTTTTATATTTACAGAAATGATTGAAAATTACAATGGCATTCATTGATCTTGGGAGATGATTATGGGGATGCATGGGAGTGGGTGGGGTCTATGGGGATTCTGGGCTGCTGATACATCAAGACAACTGACTTAGCCATTTCAGTAGAAAGGGATAAATAAAATGCAGTTTTGGCATAGATGTAGCTGCTAGAGTTACTGGGAGGTGAGGCAGTAGGTCATGCAACTCTCTTAAGGGTCTCATTCTCAATTTGTGTCTCAAATAACCATGATTCAGAATTTTCCTTCTCCAAGGTTTCATAATTGGAAAGAAATATATATATATATATAGATAATATTAGTGGTCAATATATATATATACACATAAATTCCCAAGAGAGTAGAAGCCAGGTAGAATTCAATGTCCAGGACAGAGTAAGAATATAATATAAAAGGCTCAAACACTAATATTCTATGGTTATAATTTATCATATTAGAATCGTAATTATAATCCAATTCATCAGACCTACAAATATGATTTGGATTGTGATTACAATTCCAATGTAATAAATGTAAATAGCTTTTTATATTATATATATATATATATGTGTGTGTGGGTGTGTGTGTGTGGATGTGCAGATGGTGCAATGGATAGTATTGATAAAAGCAGATATCCAAGTCCAAATTCCAGTTGAGTTCCATACATCCACCTTTGTGCCAATACCCTTAGGAAAGATATGAATCCTTCTCTTTTCCCTCCAGCCATGTAGAAATAGTAGAACAGACTGGGACCCTATAGTCTTGGTTAGGTAGAAGAAGGACCATTTTTAATTCAAAATCTGAGGAGAGATATTTGGAGACCTTGAGGCTCACTAAGTGGTACTAATCCTCTGTATATTCAATTCTTCTGAAAAGTGGGGTTGGTTTTACATAAATCTTGACTGTTTAGTTCTAAGAACTGAGCTGTTGTGATCCCAGTATATATATATATATATATATATATATATATATATATATATATGTATGTGTATATATATATATATATATATATATATATATATATATATATATATATATATATATATATATATATAGTATAAGAATGAAAATTGGAAAATATCTTAGTTTTGCTAATGTGTTTCATCTTACAACATTATCAAGGCAAACAATGAAATTGAAATGTATATATATATATTTTCCATTTCATTATCGTTTAAACTGACAATTCACATCAGGTTGTCTTTAGTTATATAGAGATTAAAAGTACAAGACATACTGATGGCGGAAAGAGCTATTTTAAATTTGAAATCAGTTTTCTTTGGTAAAATCATCAAACCTTAACTAACCAGTCAGTGGATGAAGTTACAAGCCCCCTCCCCCCATTTTCTCATTCATTTAATCCTTGAGCTATGCTAACAGGGCCACACCCTCATCAAATAACTAAATGATGTTAGCAGTCTTATTTCATGGGTGGGACAGCAGTAAGTTTACATCAGAGTTAGATATCAGTTTTCTTTCTCCCAGGTGAGTTTACAGAAGAATATATTTTTTGGTCATCTAGGCCACTAGTTTGCTACTGTACCTCATGGCAAAATCCCTGTCTGTTTTATTAGCATCTCACTGTTCTTTTTCCTCTTTTTACACCTTATCCACTGTCACTTCTCCCTGCCACCCTAAGCCTTTCCCTGGGGCATATTAATGTCTCTTGTCTCTCTCTCTCTCTCTCTCTTTCTCTTTCTCTCTCTTCTGATGACACAACCTGCACAACCCTCTTGTGGCATCATTCCAGATTCTTTAACAAATGCTTGTACCTGTAGACAACAAAAACAGCTGCACCACTGTCAATGTTAATATCACAATCAGTAAAATATACAGGCTGTGTGCAAAAATGCTTCCAACTTAAAACTAAAGTTATATACATTACTGTTAGATTGATTGGATTTTATGTGTTTGTTATGGGAACACATAAAAAAATGGTACATCATAGGGCAACTTTTATTAGTACAATATCATTAAAATTATTTGGAGTGTAAAGCAATTCAAATAAGCCATGCAGTAATTTGTAATTAATGTATATTGGAATAGTGGAAGATGTCTTCCAAAAGCTAAACAAAGTATTAAGAAATAGGAAAATTTCATTACAAAGATAAGACTGTAGAACTATGTAATATCAATTTTATATAATAGTGAACATTGAACAATTTCCTTACAGATGAAGAGTAGATGAGGCAAGAGATATGAGATTCAACAGAAGGATACTGAGAATAACATGGATGGAACATGTGAACAATGAGGAAGTTTTAAGGAAAATGAGAACAAATAGAACATTTTTATTTAGAATCAGAAAGAGACAGTAGACATTTCTGGGATAGATGATGAGGAAAAGGGGGTTTGAGTATTTGACACTCACAAGAGATATTCGAGGCAAGAGAGTCAGATAACAACTTGCTTTGTGAGTTATAAATAATATGGTGCATTCCACATTGCTGACTATTGCCCATCTTGCCTAAAAAGATGAAATTACTACTATTGCCCATCTTGCCTAAATAGATGAAAATATCACTGTTGCCCATCTTGCCTAAAAAGAGAGGTAGAAGGAAACAGTCAGTAAGACTATCAAATAAACCTTGTGTAAACAGATAGCAAAACAGGGAGAGTTTCTATGTGTTCCTAAGACTAGGAAGTTGTGGAGGATTATGATTGCTCACATCCTGACATGGCACTGAGAAGAAGAAGAAATCTAAATTGGCAAAAGAATTTCTCTTCAAAAAGGGATAACAGGTTTTTTAATTGCTTTTTTTTTTTTCATCATTTCACCCCAGGTAAGGCAATAAAGCCACTAAGATACAAGGAGTTACTGAATGTGAAAAAAAGAATAAAAAAAAGAACAGGAATTAAAAGGCAGAAGATAACAACTGACACTGCATTTTCAATTTTTGAAGATCAAAAGTTGACTGGAATGCAAAAAGCCAGAAGAGCCACTGGTGGAAAAGTACAAGAAAAGAAACTGTTAGCATAGAACTTATGGTTACATCTAGATATTTCAATTATAAAATGATGAGACCTTACTACGAATCAAGTACTGTGCTTCAATTCACTAATTCTAGGTACCAAAGAGGAAACCTCATCAGAAGAATTACCATGAAAATATTTATAGAAAAGTGAGAGGGAAGCTATGCTACAGCAGTGGGAAATTGACTGAAGTTGAACCAATAACATTGCAAATTCTTCTTTTGCATTTTATCTAGAAATTTTAAATACATAGCAGAAGCACCAGACCAGCTGTGACAGCAATATTCAATACATGGAGAAATTTAAATTTTTATACTTTTTAGCGTGATATCATATTTTGATTTTTGAATTTTTATCAACAAATACAAAGTATCCAATATAATAACATGTGAAATAATAAAAATGTCAAATTAAAAATTAAGTTCTTTAAAAAATGCTTTGTTTATGTTTTGGATACAAAACTGAGTATATATGAAGCTTTCAGAAAATCAATCTGGACAAAGGGGATGAGCTTACCTTGAATAAGGGAAAACATAACCTTTCTTATATAAAAGTGATGTTAATTGTGACTGAAAGTTAAAGCACATTGGATCAAATGGTCGTCTTCTCTACAAAGGAGTGCATTTTCTTTACTAGGTTTTCTCAAATGTGCAGGCCAGATGCAACACACACTGGCTTGTAATTAAAAATGGGCCATCTATTTGAAATACTAGAATAATGCTTGAAGTAATATAAATATTGTATTAAAAAGAAATTCATTAATTATTTAGAAATTACTACTACTAGTTTTTAGCTTCTGTTTTTGAAACATGGTAATTCCTGTGTAGCGATGAAACCATATTTTTAAATCAATTAATTTATAATATTTATGCTCTGTAAATTTACATTGAGTACTGTTTTGTAAAAATAAAAATATCAATAAGAACACCAGATTATATATCTTACTATTCTTTTGTTTTTAACTATTATATATATATATATATATATATATATATATATATATATATATATATATATATACATATATGAAGAAATATAGTCTTAAGATGTGCTATATTTATGGGATAAAGTGCTCAATATCAGATAGAGCATGTGTAAATCTAAAAGTGAACATAGAAGTCAACACTTAGAGGCGACAGTCTGTTTCATGCTAGATGCAATCGTCAGGCCATGACAATTGCATCTAGCATGAAACAGACTATCGCCTCTAAGTGTTGACTTCTATGTTCAGTTTTATATTTATATAATATATATATATATATATATATATATATATATATATATATATATATATATATATATATATATACATATATATATATATATATATATATATATGCATACATACATGAGACACAGCTTGGTAATATTTTAGGAAATGGATTTGGCTAACTGTTCAGCACTCTTTTGTGTGTGTGTGTGTGTATATATATATATATATATATATATATATATATATATATATATTTTGCAAAAGCATGAAACCTGGGGTTACAAACTCACATCCATACAACTAGATATATATATATGTATATATAATGACACCTACTGACATGAAAATTACAGAAACAGAATTTTGTCAATAAAGTACTGAATAGTTATGTCAAGAAATAATAATAATAATAATAATTATGATTATTATTATTATTACTAGTGTATCTATGCCATCAAAATTGGTGGCAATTGTTAGAAAGTTTTAATAGTAAGATGCAATGAATTAAAAGTCTTGAAACAATGTATTGAGATTCAATAAAGTGGAAAAATAAAGAATTTACAAGTAAAATCAAGGCCAATGAACCATTTAATTAATCCACTCCCTTTATATTATTTAGAAATTTAATGCAATCTTTGATTCATTGATTACTCCTGGTATTATGTAAATGCTTTCTTGCTCAATATCTTTCATGTTAAAAATGTTATGTTCTTAATATAACAATGAAAAGGAAATATCTCTCAGCAGAAAAAAATTAGTAACAGAACAAAAAAGATGGCAATAACAAAGCCTATTTCAAGACAAAGTTGAAGCAAGACAATCACTTAATAGACAAAGGTATTTCAGTACCTCACATGAAGGGCTTGAACAAATAAAATTGCAATCTAACTCATGTTGGAGTAAAGGAACTGATTAATTAAGTGTTTTATTTTGCTTGAGAACTAATTTTGTCTAAATGCAGACAAATATTTTATTTGTATAGATTATTAAAATGACTAAGTGAAGTAATCAGTCATAAATTTACTAAGTAGATTTACCTCCATTCCCATTCGGTCAGCACATATAAAAATAAATGCACAGGAAATATATAAATACATATTGATTATTATTATGGGGTTTAATTATTATTATTATTATTATTATTATTATTATTATTATTATTGTTGTTGTTGTTGTTATTGTTGCTGTTATTTTTCTATATTTTAGTCTTTGATAAGTAACCTAAGTTTTTTTTTTATTTTTAATAGCAATTTATATATATATAAATATATATATATGTGTGTGTGTGTGTGTGTGATAGAAACATGGTTTTAAGGTATATATATATATATATATATATATATATATATGCTCAATATCAGATCATACATAAATAAAAGTGGATATTGTGGTTATGTGTTGACCTCAATGTCTCTCTCTCTCTCTCTCTCTCTCTATATATATATATATATATATATATATATATGTGTGTGTGTCTGTGTCTGTGTCTGTGTGTCTGTGTCTGTGTGTGTGTGTATTAAATTTATATTAATTTTTAATAAATGTACCTGAACATAGATTTATCAAAAAGTCATTAACTGAATGATAAAAAAGTTATTTATTTTTACACTACAAATATTTATTTTTTTCAGCTTGAGACTTTTTGGTGTCAACTTCTAACAACATATCTTGAATATTATACAACAAAAGTTTGAAATAAACATTCAGTTTAATTTTCATCTCAAACTTTCACTGTATAATGTGTTAAGCAACAGAGTTACTGAATTTGTCTTCTATGTAATTACATGAACAGATTTTTATATATTAAAGATGTCTACATACATGAATAACTGTAAAATATCACACACACACATATATACATATACACACACAAATATACATATATATATATATATATATATATATATATATATATATATATATATATATATATATATATTATATAAGCTCTATACTTATCTATAGTTTTATCTCTATAGACATGCATTGGTGTGTGTATGCGCATATCTGTGTGTGTTTCAAACACAACAGGGAACCCAGTTTTGAATGGATTACCATTCCGAAAGTGAGCCTTTTACAAAAGAGGAACATTGCAGCCTACCTGTGGTCCCACTGGAGGAAGGAAGGCAAGGTTTGCTTGCTTCGACTCATGGGATTGCACACCTTTAATCATAGACCTGAATCAAGTAACTCCACTTGCTTAACACGTTTTTCATAATACATTCTTCTTTGTCATTAAAATGGAATGTCAACAATTTATCTTTCAAACTATATTTCTGATCTTGTTTACTTATTTATTCCTAAAGAACTTTGAACTAGACAAGGTATTAAAAATAATATCAAGCTATCAATTAAGATGGTGGATCAAGTAGACACAGAAGCCAATATATAGGACTGGACAGGTGTCAATAGATGAAAATATTCTTGCACACCTGTTACTAGTCAATCAAGGTCCAGCATCTTCTCTCTGTTGAATCAATTTTGACATCTTTATCTTTGAGCACTCTTAGTTTTCTTTTCTGGTTTTAGTCTTGTTTTCTGTATCTATCTAATGCTTCAGAAATAAACCATTCCTCATTGATAAAATAAACAAAGAGTAAAATGTACTCACCTCCCAGAATGGAATGCATATTTATGTTCTGAATGATAGCTTTATAGATAAGGTACAGGCATATGAAACTGGCAGAAATTGTATTAAAATATATATTTTAAAATGACAAGCTTGGTATCTCAGTTATTTCTTCATTAGTAAAATCAAGTGGTTCATCTTACATATCAACTATTTTAGCTCATAAAATCAAATTGATTTCTGAAAGATTAATTTAAAATCCAGTAAACAATTATTAATAATATTAATACCTGTCCCTCAGAATACCATCGTATAGATATTCTTCTTCTTCTACATCTTCTTCTATGGGACATGTCCCTTAAGGACGTGGGCAATCAGGACTCTCCACAATTTCCTGTCCTTTGTAGCTCTTAATAAATTTTGTCATTTTGTTATTTCACCTGAACCTTGTTCCACCAGCCATTTACTCAAGCTTTGATAGGTAGGTTATGAATTTTTTTCCTATGTCCCTCTTGCCTTCTATGTGTCAAGTGAGTATCAGATTTTACAAACCCATACAAATCAACCCCTTGAGTAACCACAGAGCAATGTATGAATGTCCCTTAAACAACAATTGTTTGCAGAACAATGTAATATACCAAGCCACTGTTAAATCAGCAGATAACAAAGAAAAATATATATATGAATAACTGAAGGACTTTGGAAACAAAGAAATTATACACGCAAAACATCCTTTACAAATAGTAAATATGCAAACAGTACAATGCTTTCTAAACATATCTGGGAAATTAGAAACAAAAACCAAATCAGTTCAAAAATATCATGGAAAATAAAGAGACAGTGTCAGCCTACAACAATAAATCCAAAAAATTTAAATTCTGTCTGGAGGAGAAAATAGCTATGAGTACCTTCCCAAACCAACAGAAATTACTAAAGAAACAATCAGAACTCATCTCAAAATGCAGACACAAAAACAAATTTTTACTGCATTACGTAAAATCGAAGGCTTAAGTAAAATAAATAAATAAACTAAATTAATCCAAATTAATAACACTATAAAATAGCCACAAAACTTCATTCAGATCCACAATTATTTCCACTCAACAGCCCCTAGAATAATTTGAAACATAACCATTACAACCTACCCAAATAACCATTAGAATAATACAACAGACCTACTCATAATGCACCCCTGATAATATTTGAATAGTCATGCCAAAACACAATACGCATGAACTGATGATTGTGTTTAAATATGAAACAGACTGTCACTGGTGGGTGTTAACTTCAATGTCCACTTTTATATTTATATTTGTATATATATGTGTGTGTGTGTGTGTGGAGAAAGAAGATTAGCAAGAAGAGAAAGGGAGAAGAAGAGAAAAAGACAGATATCAATATGATGCATCTATATATGTTTATATGATGCACATACTTGCACTATCTCTAATAGCATCTTCAGTAAAAAAACAAAAACAAAAAAAAAACAAAAAAAAAACAAATGTGGTATGTTAAGCTGTTTTCGCAAAAAAAAATACATTTTCCACCACTCTCCACCAATTCTTTACCCCCAAATTCCACCTGCACATTATACGATGAAGGCTGTGATTTGTGGTAAACAATGTGACTTGTGTTCACACAGCTTTGGTCATCTGAATCTTCTTTATTTAAAAAAGCCTGAGAAGACACTATTTATATCATAAAAATTGCTTGCAAAATTATTTAATTATTTTTTCTCTAAATATCTCTTGATTTAGATAAGTTTCCTAAAAATCTTTTTAGTCCTAGCCCCCTTAGTGCATAAGTGCTCCCCTCCCACACTCATATGAAAATATTTCTTTGTTGTTATTAGGCATATTGCAAATACAAAACAACTACTTAAACACTTTTCTTCAATGTCATTAAATAAAATGTCACTAGACAAATAGCCATAGCTATATTGCTACACCTACAAATCTAGAGTATTGACCCTTCTAGATATCAGATGTTTGATCTGGCTGGCATATGGCATGTACTGTCCAGATAAGGTCAGCAAGATACAAACAAATACTCAGAATTTTAACTTCAGACAACAAAATAAAGTAAATAGATTGTATATGTACTATGTTAATTTTGTTTTTATAAAGTACACATGTGCCTTTAGTATGACTTAGATCTGTGCTACTCAAATTGGTGGCCTGTAGACTGATGCCGGCATAATAATTTTGTAAAAAAAAAAAATAAAATGAAAAATTATTACTTGGTTCAATTGCCGCCTTGCTGCCTCCTTACTGCCCTTTTTTTCCTCACTGCACTCTCCCTGGATCTTTATGCAGCTACCAGGGGAGCTATACTGCCCACTTTGTGAATCCCAAATTTAAAGCAATGTTTTGCAAGCTAGACTAGCAGATGAATTCTATTTTCTGAGGAATCTCTCTCCACTGTTGTGTTCCCATGCTGAATTAGCATATTACCATAATTTCTTGAAAATAATACGCACCCCAACAAATGATCCAAAAAATAAGGAATAGATTTGTCTGTATGTATAATAGGCATCTATAAATTTTGTCAAAAATAATAAATAATAATTACAAAAATATTTTGTTGACCTTGACATTAAGAATAAAATCAAAACTAAGCAGCTAAAATAATGTTAAAATTACCATCGCAGTTTTCCCAATAAATATAACATTATATTTTATCACCAAAATGTTGTGAGTTATAGTGTAAATTTCAAACAAAAAGTAAATAGAATTAGCAGAAAGAAAGTAGAGAATATGAGTTGAATGAGGCTAAAATACATTTATGGAGAAAGAATAAAAATGAACTAAAAAAAAGTGTAAATCAAGTGCCAAAGCTATATGCAGAGGAAGAAAAGCTCAATATCCAGATATGGAACAAAGTTTAGTTGAATTTGTGAAAGAAAGATGATCAAGTGGATTTTCCATAAGTATTGTGGAAATAAGGATGAAGGCAAAAGAACGTATGAAAACCATTTTATCCTGGAAACACATTTAAAGCTTCAGTAAACTGGTGTTTTCTTTTTATGAAGAGGTTTGATATATCTATTAGGAGAACATCCATAGCCCAGCTTTTGCCTGATGACTATGAAGATTTTCAGCATTTTGTTATTCAGCTAAGAAAAAATCACAAACATCCTTTAGGCTATATTAGAAATGCTGACCAAACACCCTTGACTTTTGATGTGCCTTGTTTTCAAACTCTGGAATTCAAAGAGGTGAAGTCTGTTAGAATAAAAAAAACTGCTAATGAGAAGAATAGATTTACAATCATGCTTGATGAATATGGTGATGGTAAGAGGTCCCCTTATGTAATTTTTAAATGGAAAATTCTACCAAAAAACGTTGAGTGCCCAGCAGGTATGATAGTAAAATGTCATGAAAAATGGTGGATGGATGAGAATCTCACAAAGGACTGGGTGATGAATGTTTGGTGTAAATACAGAACAGAATTTGCAAGTAGATGTATGTTGGTTCCTGATGCTTTTTGTTGCCATAGGATGCCTTGCATGAAGACTATACTTCAGGAGAAGAGGACTGATCTTTTTATTATGCCAGGGGGAATGACTGACCAACTTCAAGTATTGGATGTTGTCTGCAACTGTCCATTTAAACAAGAGATACATAAAAAATGGAATGACTGGATGTTTTCTGGCATTCCAAGTTTTACTGCTGGTGGCAACAGGAAAAAACCAGAGTTGGAACTTATTGTAAAATGGATTCAGGAATCTTGAGATTCCATCAGCAAGGATGTTATAAAGAGAGGTTTTTCAAGAAGTGTTGTCTCATGACAGCCATAGATGGCTCTGAAGATAAACACCCCTTGGCAAGAGAATGAAGAGGCCGAAGATAATTTTGAACAGGACAAAGATAATATTGTGAATAATAATTTGTTTAATGACAATTTAGATATTGATTCTATAATAGAAAATGATGATGATGATGATGATGATGGTGGTGGTGGTGATGATGATGATGATGATGATGATGATGATGATGATGATGATGATGATGATGATGATGATGATGATGATGATGAAAATCTCAATTATATTGTTAACTTGATATCCTCTTTTCCTCGAAATTGGCCTTTTTATAGATTTTTTATTTTTTCACCAAATAAAAAATGTGGTTACTGATTAACATAAATTTAATGACAATAAATGTTACAATAATTATTGTTGGATTTAAAATGAAAATTAGGATAATATCTTTTTTATTTTAAAGCAAGTATGTATTTATTATTACAAATCAATAACAAAAAAAATATTTTTGTTTAAACCTATTTATAATATGCACTCCTACTAATTTACAGAAGAAAAAAGGTGTATTATTTTTGAGAAATTATGGTAAATATTAAATATTAGATATTAAATATTAAATATCAATCACATATATCATTAATAATAATAATAATTATAAAGTATCAAAGTCAGTTCTGGATAAGTGTGATGTTCAGAAAAATATTACAAAAAGGAACAAAGATGCAAAAGATGACCCAGCTAAATCTGTCATATAGAATCAAGTGATTTCAGATAATGAGTTTATTTTTCAACCAATGAATTAACATATAGTTTAAGTAAAAAATTGTTTTCTTCAAGCCAGCTACCATTATATTCAAACAATTAATTTGGGAACTCATAAGCAACTTTATTGTCAGGTTTCCAATATAGAACAATGGTTAAATTCTTTGTCTATCAGAAGTCGCAGTACAAATGCTTGGTTGAAGCTTGATCCATTCAGGAAGCAGTTAACTCAATTGATGTCTTGATATGGTAAAGACAAACTCCTGCAAAAGTAAAAAAAGATTAATTATGAAGGTGCAATTTGTGCTGTAGAATGATGCCAAAGATACAAAAGGTTTGAAAAATCCAAGGAATGGTAAATGTTTCCTTATAAGGAAACAGTTAATATTACAATTAGCATTAATATTATCATTTTTAATAAGGTTTCTCTGTCTCTAGCTTTCATTATCCTTAGCTGTCACTAATTAGGTTGACAATTCATTCATCTTTCATTCATCATTCATTCATCTATTCTTCAAATGAATATTTTAAGTTTCTTCTTTCTGAAGATAGAAAAAGCAAATTATTCTGTTTAATATTATTTTTATACAATTTATATAAGGAAATGATATTAAACTGAATAATAATAATAATAAGAAGAAATATTAATAATCATAATAATAACAATAATAACAACAATGAAATATCTTTACATAAATGTCTACTTAAAATATCAAAGTCTGTTGTATAATACCGTTTATGATTACACAAGGTGTTAACCATATGATGATGATAAATTTAGAGAATCCAGAAATTCTTCATGAAAGCAAGTCAGCCTGCCACAAGTAGACAATCAACCAAGTACCTTTATATTAAATTCTGGAAGAGCTTTAGTCTTGAAAAATGTTTTCATCCATTCCCACTTGACATTTTTCTGTGATTTGTCTTGATCAGGTGTTAGAATTCTGGAGATAGAAATGATAATCCCACCCCCGCTTGTTTCTTTCGATTGAGGGAGGATGGGTGGGTGGTATTCTGTTTTCATTCAAGACAAAGTCTACTTTCAAAAAGCCAGATGGTAATGGTAATGGGGCATTTCTATACAGGAAGAACTTGGCATTCATGGACTAAACAGATTTGGTAGAAATTTATGAAATCTTTACCTAAAAGTTTTTCAGAACAATAGACTTCTCAAGTCCGTTATCTGTTAATTGCTCTAGTATTGAAAAAGGTTTCCTTCCTAACCTTTTGTTTAAAGTAGTGTAGAAAATCAATATCTTGATTATATCATTATTTTCCTCTCTAGTTACATGTCCAACTTGGCTTAGCTGTTGCTGCTGTAGGATTTCTTCAAGTGTTATAATTTCTGTTATCTGATCTAGTTCTTTTTTGTGATTTGGTAGAACCAGTCTATAAGATGAAGGATTATCTTTTTTAAGGCTTAGAGCAGGGGGCAGCTAATCCGTAGCTTGTGAGCCATAAATGGCTCTTTGACTTTTAATATGTGGTTCGTAGAAATATGTGGGCTGGCCCCCTTTTTTCATCACAGTTAATGTAAAAGAGAAAATAAGAAAAATTTCAAGCTTTATAATTATTTACTTGGATATGAATTGAGGCTCCATTGGATTAAAATGTAAATTTAATGTTCATGGTTAGTAAAAATATTTAATAATTTAAATCTTAATTTTAATGCTAGACCTGAGCATTGTTCTTTATTGTTTGAGGGAAGGCATGGTGGGAGGCAGAGGGATTAAAGTAATTTCTGGTCAGCAAGAGTTACTAAGAAATGTCCAAAGACTGAGGTCATAGGTAAGGGGATTAAGGAGATTGCACTCACATCATATAACATATATCATTTTTATGTTAGTGAAATGCAAATTCACACATTTTTTTTTCTAGACATTCCACTAGTTCTTTACTGTATTAAGTACACTCAATATAGTTAAAACAATCATCAGTTGAGATTTTGAAAACATTTGGTAGATAGATATATATATATATATATGTGTGTGTGTGTGTGTGTGTACTTTGTGATTACTGAAACCAATACTAATTAACAGTTTAAAAAACTGCATACACGAATAAATATAATTGCATGCATGCATTTCTTAATATTTATATAAAGATTTTGTAACAAAATGTGTATATAACAAAAATGTAGATGTAGATTTTGTTCATGACTTGCAGCTCTCAAACATCTGAACTTTATTGCATGTGCCTCTTGCATTAAACAAATTTGCTCATCCCTGAGCTAGAAGATTTATTTGCTTGAAGCCATTTTTAATCATTGATATTAGAAAATAGTTTGATATTGCTGACAATTTCTAAATATGTTAGACATCATGAGAGTCTAGATTTTACAAGTCTATTTAAGAATATGACTTGAGTCCTTAGGTTAATATTTTAATTTTGTAACAGGTTGCAATGTTTGACAAAAAGCACAAATTATCTTATGTTTGATTTCCTTAACTTCTATACTAAATTTTTTATAATTGATCTATACAGGGAGGCATTTTGAAACGTTTTCAGTGTATTAATTCTACATTTGGATTTTTTATGATGAATTTAGAACTTGTGTTTCTCACTGAATCATAAAAGTATTAATAGAAATAATAAAATTAAAAAATCTAAAAAGTTTTATGTTGTAGATAAATCTCAGATAAGATCTTAAAGATTGTCTCATGAGAAAACTGGCACTTTTTGACAGCAACAAATCAATATTTTTAAATGTTCGGTTTCAAGAAATTTTATATAATTTTAAGTAGGCAACATTTATTATACATCTTTTAATGCCTTCAAATCTTTACTAATCACCCAGATGAAATGTTGCTGTTCTTTGAGGAATTCTTGGATATTTTGACATATTTGTTTATGATAGCATCAAGATTTCCAACAAGACTGAATTCTGGTGAATTTTGTGAACACCTGCGGAGGCTATCTTTTTTGGAAATAACCAATCTTTTCCAACATGTATCTGGCTCTGTGTACAACACATATCATCCTTAACTTCACTAATAATTCAACAATAAAGCTGCATAAAAAAAGAGGTAAATTTATTTTCTGCAATAATTCATATGAAAACATTAGAAAAATGCAAGAAAAACTTTTGTATGATTGTTAGTATCCTTTCATTGCAGAGAAGGACAAATCCACAGGTAAAATGTTTTGTGTTTTGAGACAAATTTTGCACCAACCCACTCTGTACATACATACATATATATATATATATATATATATATATATATATATATATATATATATGTGTGTGTGTGTGTGTGTGAGTGTGTGTTTATACATTCTTTTTATAGAAACAAATATTTAAGTAAATGCTCTGTTTATAATAAACAGTATTAAACAACATTTACTGGTCTGAATGTCCAAGAAATTTTCATGTCTTAAAATAATTGTTGGACTTTGTCCATTTCATAATGTGAGACATATATATGTGTGTGTTGGGTGTTGAAGCCTCACACTTATACACACACCCACATGAATATACACACTTACACATATCATACTCACTCACTCCCTAATAACCAAATAACACACACACACTTAACAGAGACACATCCCCTTTCCAGGAACCAATAAAACTGTCAAAATGACCAAGGGAATTCAGAGCAGCATGAATCCATCCAGCTCTTATCTTAAATAACAACATAAAAGAGACTGTTTGACCAACACAAGGGCTGACCAAAATTCATGATAAAAAAATATAAAGATAAAAAAACAAATGAAAACTACAGACAAAAGTTCATTTTCTCCATCAAGACATTCATTTCTGTAGTTCACTGTTACCAGGAAGCAGAAAATTATTTTCTTCTGATGATGGCCAAAACTAGTTGAGGAATCTAACTGAAATAATAATAAAAACAAAAGAATATTAATCTACAACCCAGTGTGTCTGAAGATTTTAATTTTTTAATATTTTTTATTATTCAAAAAAAAAAAAAAAAATATATATCTATATATATCTATATATATATATCTATATATATATATATATATATACAGGTAAGATGAGAACAAATAGAGTAAAATTCCTACGTTTGTAACATTTAATTTGAAAGAGGGCTCAATACAAGTAGAGCAATATTATTTATTTTAGGATATTACATTGAAAACATGCACAGTCGCGTGTTTCAATGCGTATCAATACATCTCATTAGGTGAGTGTAAATTACTGATGAGTGAACGAATTATTTTGATTTAAAAGCAAAATACGACCTCTTTTTACAAAAGAAAAAACAAAGGGGGTGGTGTATAATGTTTGTGGGCTTTACTCAGATTGATCAGTCAAATATGACCTACATTTAAATTAAGCAAAGAAGAAATTATTTTCCATAAATGGGTCATGACCCATAGATTAGCAGTCAATGGCAGCACAGACAGGAGTGAATTTTAATGGTACCTAAATTATACACACTAGAAAATACCATTTTTTAAGGAAAAAAATTAGGTGAAGCAGTAATTTAACAAGATGCTAATAAAGTTATATGTTTTATGAGTTTCCTACATATATATATATGTGTGTGTGTGTGTGTGTGAAGAGAGAGAGAGAGAGGTACAGTGAAGTAATGGATTGCAGCTTGGATTGAGGAATCGAGAAGCTAAGTTTGAATTCCAGTCAAATTCATTACATTCATTTATGTGCTAATACCCTTGGGAAAGGTATGAATCAATCTCTTCTCTCCCATTTATAGATAAATAGCAGGACAGATTGAGTCCTATAGCCTTGGGTGGCAAGCAGTCTAAGAGAAGGACAACTATGAATTCAAAACCTGCTGAGGTTCATTTGGGGACCTTCTGGCATACTGCGCACCAGTTCTCTGTATTTGGTTCTTCCAAAAAATGTGGTTGGCTCTGCACAAGCCTTCTCCACTAGAATCAGATGGTATGTGCAGGCTGTTGGGTCTAAGAACTGAGCTACTTGACCCTCATACATCAAAAATGATGGGAGAGTCCAATAATATTTATGAGGGGGGCACAGTGGAGTAATGGATAGCAGCTTGGATTGAGGAATCGGACAGATTCCATTTGAATCCATTACATTTACTTACATGCTAATACCCTTGGGAAAGGTGTGAATCCACCCTTCTCCCTCCAGCTATAGGCAAACAGAAGGACAGACTGGGTTCTATAGCCTTGGATGGCAACTGGTCTAGGAGAAGGACAACTCTGAATTCAAACTCGGAGTGGAGCCCCTAAGGCGGATGGATGGCACTTTGTGCTACCTTCCGGCAACTCCTGCAGCCGCATTGGTACCAAACTGTATTGGTTTATCCTCTCCTTTGGACTCTGCTAGCAAGGCTGAGAGGGGGAACTAGATGTCTGGGCAGCCCTAGTTCTCCATATATCCCATCCAGGATCGTAGCGCACCATGCTACTCCATCGTCTCTCAAGACAGACATATGCTGCCGCCACTGATATATATATATATATATATATGAGTGTGTATTTTGGCAGCAAATCCTCTTTTATACAAGTTTCATTAAAAACAACCAACAAGGTACTGTAAATAAGTTTTTATTTAATTTTTCTTGTATTCTTATAATTTTCTTCTTTTCTGGACATAAATTATGTAGAAATTGTCTGAATGTTCTGTATGCCTGACCAATTTCAGCTATACTTTTAGCCATTATCAAGGATGGTTTTATTTTTACTTTTAACTGAATGTATAGATTTTTTTTTATGTATGTATCTAGACTTATCAAAATAATAGAAAATGAAACATTACTGTAACTCAAGATACATATATAAAAATACATACATTCAGTTAAAATTCAGTCTTTTTTAATAAAACTTTATATATATATATATATATATATATATATATATATATATATAAGTAATGTAAAATAACGTAATTTCAATTTTGTTGAAAAAGCATTCCCAGTTAAGACATTATTTTGTTTCGTTTTTCACTAGTCAATTTTGTATTGTTATTTATTTTTCAAATATTTCAAAAACATCAACAGCAACAATAATAATAATAATTATTATTATTATAATTGTAATAATAATAATAATAATAATAATAATAATAATAATAAAATATTCTCATATAACTGATAATAATAACACATGAGGACTGTTGTTTGGAGTTTCTGTGGCAAGTCTTCTGCACCATTACTTTTTATTGACAGATCCAAAAAGTGTGGATGGTCCGACACAAGCCTTCATCACTTGAAACAAATCATTGTGTTGGTTTTCTGACAACTCCATCTAATTAGTTCCGCACATATCCGGCTAATGCGAAAAACTCTATGAAACAACATCAACTTCATCTTGGCACAATTGGAATGGTACGAACTCTCCAGGACAACAACTCAGCACCAGAAAGAAAAACAGCTCTGGTCGCACTGGGGCTGAAGAAGTACAACATTGATATAGCTGCACTGAGAAGTAAGCATCAGTCGACTACATAAAACGAGAAAGTAAAATAAGACATCTAACAGTGTTCCTGCCACACTTGGATACAATACATTCTCCTGTACTGTTTATAGTCTTTTGTGCAATTCTCAAGCCAGTCTCAAAATTCATGCCCATCATAGGCATGCTGATAATTAGTTCATGGTCGACAGAACCTCATACATCAAACTCGATGGGAGAGTCCATCATATGTACATCTTATATTTCACACACGAGGGTGCAGCAGGTCAGTTCTTAGAATCAAGCAGCCAGTCTACCCACATATAATTTGATTATTGTGGTGAAGGTTTATGCATAACAAACCTCACTTTTCAGAACAATTGACTTGTGAACATAGTATGTCACAAGGTATCCAAATAACCCTCTGCAGGTTTGGTTTGGTTTGGTTTGTTTTGGTTTACGGCATATCAACCTCAATGGGTTATTTAATACCAACAAAATTGCTTGTAATATTTTTTTTTTCCTTCAAAAATCTATTGCTGTCAATACTTTTTTCAAAAAATATATAGCTGGTAATATTTTTTTTCTTGAAAAATTTATTACTGGTAATGTATTTCTGATAATAATTTTTTACAAAAATGTATTTCTGGTACTAAAACCTATTTTTACACTTTCATAGTATTTTAACCCCAGTTTAAGTGTTAACTATTTGCCCATAGCTGGGACCTTAACAGGTGCTACCACCTTGGGTCAGAGTGGACCTGGGAACATCAGCAATTAAGAGGTGGTTCCACACTTTTCAAAACCTCCTTGCTGTTGGATGTAGTTTTTATCATCTTACCCAGGATGCAGAGGTAGTTTAACATCATACCTAGGACATTCTGCTGGTTTTGAATTCACACTTGTCCTTTTCCTAAACTACATTTGATATCAATTTTTGAATTTTCTGATCCAATGTATGTCAGGACACATTAAAAGAGCAGCAGCATCTATCTATTGAAAATATATTGATTGTTTAGATAAAATATTTGGGAAAATGACCAGAGTCAAGAAATTCACAGATACTTGCTAAAATCCCACTTGGAAGCAAACTATTTGATAATCCAAATTTTTGTTTATAATATTATCATTAAGAGTGAAATTGTGCTATTTTAAAAGATTTAGTTAACAGGAACATTGATATAAAGGGATTTAACATCTAAACTATCAATGAGTTTATCAATCATATTTATTCAATCAGGTTGCTTAAAAACATGTAATGAGCTGATTGCTCCAAGAACAGAGCTTAAAATTTCCGTTATGGTTTGTCCCAGTTTATTAGGAGTACTACCAATACCTGATATAATGGGGCAGATCAGAATGCCTACTTTGTGGGATTTAAGTAGACCATAAAATTTGGGTATTCTAGGATGGTATTCAATTAGTTTATATCATAATTTCTCATTATTATTTGTTTTCATTAGAGTCATATAGCAACAACCCTAAGTCAAAGCTTATGAAGCTTTATTTGACTAATTTAGCTTTATCATTGAAAACATTTATTTTATTATAATGGATGTTTACAAGTGAGAGGGGAGATGGGATGTGTGTATTTTATAAGCTTTTATTTTATTACCATAATGATTATATTTATTTCAATTTATATAAATTCTAAAATCTTTAGCTTTTTATTATTCTGAGGTAGGATAAATTTAAAATTTACATACATTGTAATTTGAAATTTAAAAACATGCCATTAATTTTCATGGCAAGGGTAAACAAGCTTTTCACTATAATATAGGCTAGGAGTGACAATTTAGTTGAAAGTACGTCACTTGAAGAATTCTCTAGTTAATTCATTTCTGTTTTGTATATAGTTAGAATCTGGTTTCAGTTGAAATATATAAGGCCCTTGACAAAAATATGAGTTCTCTAGAGATAAAAGTCAGTGATCATTGGAAATATCTTGGGGTTTTGGTCCCGTAAGTGAAAATCTGAGATGATGACGTTAAGCGTAAGAATTAAGGAGGATTGCATTAGTGTAATGAGTGATTGCATATTCTCTAGATATACATGCTACTAAAAAGTGGTGATTGGTAAAAAGGAGACATAATTGTCAATTCCCCAAAGTAACATGCGATCAAGTACTAATGGAACTAAAATACTTATTGCCAAATAATGAAGTGCAGCTGTTATTTTGTGGTAAGTGGGAGGTACGAATGAAACAGATGAATTTCTTTGATACTGATGTTTAAAAATACAACCTAGTGAAGTACGTACATATGTGGTACCTGTGTACATTCATTTCTGACAAAATAATAATAATAATGTTGTTCAACACTTCTTTTACTTAACATGTGTGAATGGATGTAACTTTGAAAAAACTTACATTTACTAAATATCAAAGGTCATATTGCAACAAACTATCTTATTCATCATCAAAAACATAATATATTCTGTAGTCATAAATTGTGGTAAATAAAATGTGTTACCACACAAAATGTACAGAGAGTTTGAAAACTCTAGGTCAATATTCGGGTTTGTAAATTTTTAATCATCTCGATATTAAGAAACATGTTCTGTTAGCCTAAACTTTATTTTATGAAACATTCAGACTAGTATCTTTATCTTTGTTATTTTTATCTTAACATATCAGCTACAACTAACATGTTCTGGAAATAGCTTATTGCTTATATACAGTAGTACATAAAAAAAGAAAATATATGTTCAGTGCATATATATATATATATATCAAATGTAACAAGAATGAAAAGAATATAAATTCAAATGTTCATAACATTAATTTAAAACAAGGCTCAATACCTAGAGTAGAGCAATAGTTATTTATTATAAAGATGTTACATACAGACAAACAAGTACTCACAACAAAGATGCATTTTTGTTTCGATGGGAATGCATCTCAACACATGACAAACAAAGATGGTTATAAATGATTCTATTTAAAAATGCTACTTATAAAACATTAGTTTTTTTCATTATTCAAAATTTTTTTTAAAATATGTAAAGAGAAACACCATAAAAGAAAAATAAATATATAAAGGGTTTCCATAAAAAGAAAAGAAAAAAGAAGAAGAAGAAAACAGGTAAACACAAAGAGAAGAGGATAAGAAGATAATAAAAGGAAGAAAAGGAAAGAACAAAGAGAAATATAATGGTTAAGAAAAATTAAGACAACACATCATAACTCCAAAGAAAAAGAAGAAAAAAAGGATAGAATAGAATAGAAAAGCAAATAGGAGAAAGATCTACATGAATACAAAAAAAAAAAAAAAACAGAAAAAGGTGAAAGAAAAAAGAAAGAAAGAAAGAAAGAAAGAAAGAAGGAACAAACGAAGACAATATATGTTGTTGATAATAATTCAGCCAATGTTAACATTAAGATAAAAAACTATCCCAAAGGATTTAAACTCAACCAGAAATGCTTGCTACATTTAAATACTCTTGATATTATGCAATGATCAAAGTTTGACGTTATTCAAAAAAGCAGAAAAATTACTTAATAGAATTATTTATTTATCTCAAAATATAAATATTCAATAATATTCAATTTTGTGCTTCAGTAAAAATGTCTTGTACAAGCTGAAAACGATCAGTACTGAGATATCAGTATGAGCCCTAACCCTAATCCTAATCCTAACCCTAATCCAAACCTTAACCCAAAGCCAAACCCACACCCGAACCCAAACATAAACTGAAAGTGATTTATTAAAATTATTTTGTTATTGACCAAGAAAGAATTCTTGGAGTTATATTTGAATTTTTATGAGATGATTTTTTTTTAAACAAATAACAAATGTATTTTTTCATTCTTTGAAAACAACATTTTAAAAAATGTAAAAAAAATTCAAATTTAATTTTTTCTACATTTTGTAAAGGTTTTATTTGTTTGTCTGATTTTTATTTCAATTGATAAATCTTTTTGATTAGGACAGGAATGCTTTAAATTTATGAATGTTCATGTAGCTGAGTGGTTAGCATGTTAGCATTCTGATCATGAGATCCATGTTCAAATCTCACCAGGTTTGACTTGGCAAAAAGGTGACTTTTTGATTACACTGGCCAGGGTGATGATTCCAGCATGTGACACCACTGAAAAAAATTTAAAAACCACACACCATGGATTGACTCAAACCTTGTCAGTGAAAATGGATAGATGAAATTATTTGGAACCTGTCAATAATTGTGGTAGCATAACGTCACAAGTCATTGTGACTGAGGGTTTTAAGCATATTGCACTGGTTCAACTACTGATAACTTCAGATGATGCACTCTCTCTTAAAAGATCATAACTAAGATTCACTCAGCATAGTTACAGTATAAACCACAGGTGGGCTTTGTGAGTGTTGAAGAAACATAAATGTGCCTGAGGAGGCATCTGCTAAAGGGATTAGCTAGCCACCTGAACAGTTGAGTATATTTGGAAATGAACACCCAGTTTTAAGTTTTAATAAAAGAAATCTTATTTATATTTTTTCAAAATATCTTGAAAAAAACAACAAATAAAAGTGACAGCGGTTTTTATATAAGACTAGTGTACCCCTGCAGTCAAAAATGACAGCAATTGTTAGAAAGTCTTAATAGTGAGATGGTATGAAACAAGTCTTGAAACAATGTATTGAGATTCAATAAAGTGAAAATAGAGAATTCACAATGAACTGTTTAATTAATCCAGTCTCTTTATATTTTTTAAATGTTCAATGATATCTATGATTTATTGATTACTCCTGCTGTTATATAAATCACTTTTTGCTCAATATCTTTTCATGTTAAAAATTTTATGTGTTTAATATAACAGTGAAATGGAAATATCTCTCAGAAGAAAAATATTAGCAACAGAACGATAAAGACATGAACAACAAAACCTATTTCAAGACTAAGTGGAAGCAAGGTATTTGAGTACCTCCCATGAAAGTCTTGAACAAATAAGACTACAATCTAAGAAACATAACAGTAAAGGAACTGATTAATTAAACAGTTCATTTAGCTTAGGAACTATTAGGTTGGTGCAAAAATAATGACGTAATAATGTCGTTTTTTTGACGTATTTTTTAACGTCAAAATCGACATTATTACGTCATTATTTTTGCACCAACCTAATAATTTGATCTAGATGCTGATAAATATTTTATTTGTACAGATTATTAAAAT
This sequence comes from Acanthosepion lycidas, assembly GCA_963932145.1. Lineage (NCBI taxonomy): Eukaryota > Metazoa > Mollusca > Cephalopoda > Sepiida > Sepiidae > Acanthosepion > Acanthosepion lycidas. The sequence continues at coordinate 153,343,243 of OZ010571.1, forward strand.
GACTAAGGAAAGTAATCACTAATACATTTACTAAGTTGATTTACCTCCCTTTCCACTACAGGAGGTAGGACAGGAAATCTATAATTAAATACACATTGATAATTATTTCTTGGTTTGATTTGCCTATCAAATTTAATAAGAACCTAGAATTAAATAGCACAGAAAAAAAAATAGAATTTAATTTTATTTCTTTAAAGTTAGTACTTTTAAATGACCACTGGTAGTGAAAGGTTAGCACAGTATTTTCAAATGCTATAGTTTCCTTGAATAAAGCAAAACAAATGTGTAATGTATAGCATGCAATAGTAATATAGACCCTTTATTTCTTGCCTTTTAATCACATGGCTCATCCACCAGACATCGGTCAGGCAAACCCCAACAACACTCAATGCACACTGGTATGTTGCCAGATGTTCAACATTAAACGAATGAGTCAGCTAATATAAACATAGGAGTATATCTTGCATTTGCCTTTCTCAACACAATTCTTAATCATTCCTGGTCTGTGAAAATTGTATCCTTATTTTTACAGTAATTACAGAACAAAGGGCTCGAAAAACATAACAGAAAGCTTCACAATAATAAACGACTCACTCTCTTCTGTTTTATTCATTTCAATTGCTTTTGTGTTTTCTTTTAATATAAACAATTATTCATAGCTTTTGAGCAATTGTATCCAAATTATTTGCCAAAAATCACACAGTGCCTTTTCATTATTAATTATTTTTATTTGCTGAAAGTTTATCTGGCATTACACATCAAAACAATTTGTTAATATTTATTTATTAACTTGTTTATTCATGTTATCAAATGTGATAACATATTTTCTACTATTAAAAGGTGAGTTCTTAAATATATAAATATACTTAGTACCCATAAAAAATGATAGGATTATTTACATATGGATCAGTATTTCTGTTTAGGATCAGTGTAGTGCCTATGAACTCTGCCTAAGATCAAAGAGCTGTTTCTTAACCTACTGCCTAGGATCAGTGTAGTATCTGTGCACTCTCCCTAGAATCAAGGTGTCACTTCCCAGCCCTCTGCCAAATATGACTGTAGTATTTGTGCACTGTGCCTAAGATAAAAGTATCATTTCCCAGCTGTCTGTATAGGATCAGTGTAGTATATGCACTCTGCCTAAAATCAAAGAACCATTCCTTTACTTTCTGCCTAGTATCAGTGTAGTATATGTGCACTCTGCCTATGATCAAAGAACTGTTTCTTAGCCTTCTATCTAGGACCATTGTAGTATCTGTGCACTCTCCTTAGACTCAAAGTGTCACTTCCCAGCTCTCTGACAAGGATCACTGTAGTATTTGTACACCCTACCTAAGATAAAAGTATCATTTTCTAGCTGTATAACTATGATCAATGTAGCATCTGTGCATCCTACTTAGGATCGGTGTCACTTCCCAGTCCCCTGCAAAGGATCAGTGTGCACTCTCCCTAAAATCAAAGAGTCACTTTTCTGTTGTCTGCCTATAATCAGTGTACTTAATGTCTGCAAGTCCTTTTTACCATGTTACTCTAGCTGAAGAATGCTGTTCTTGTGCATATGTCTCCTCTAGATTGGCTATTCAAATCAGGAAAAGAATAATCAGCTAAGTTAGGTTCAAATGCAATCACTTTCTAATATATCCATGAACTTTACATGGCTAAAGTTGTTTTCCTTTATCCACATTTAACATAGTATTTTAATTAAAAAGAAAAACAAACTAATAACAAAGAAGAAATTTCTTGTCTGGATTCCTGATAAAGGAGGGTTAGGGTATATAGCAGAAATGTGAAAAAAAGAAACAAGATGAGGAAATTAATCCCAAACAGCCAAATCCCAAACAGACAAATCCCAAACAGACAAACCCCAAACAGCCAAATCCCAAACAGCCAAATCCCAAACATACAAAAGAGGACCACTTAAAATTCAGTGCAAAACATTTTCCTGCTTGAGATAAAAGTGTTGTATCTGTTCTTTTTCTGTAAACAAAGACAAGAGATATAATTATACACATTTTTAACATTTTTATTTAATGCAAAAAATTATAAATTCAAATTCATTTGATGTCCATGGAATTTATAGAAACAAGTCACTAATGTTTCAGCAAATCTGAGTAAAATTTAATTTCTCAGTTTTTGTGATTGGAGCCAAAAAGGTACCATGTATTTTATTGATTTTGTTCATTGGTCAATAAAAAGTTAATTTTATTAGGTTTCCTGATTACATCATTAAAATGTCAAATAATTCTTAATTTCATAATTCCTAATCAATTTCTTCTACTAATCACTCTCAAGCAGAAAGATAATTTCTAATGTCTTCATTATGCATTTAACTCTTTTTCTTCTCTTATATTGGAAGTAAAAACCAGTTTTAGGCAACGGTTACACTAATGGCTATGAATAAAGATTACTTTTATTAGCAATTAATGAGATTCAAATTTACCAATATAAAATAATTAATTAATGTTCTGAAAGTCAGGAATAAAAACATGGTTGCCATAGTTGTCAGGCTCATGAAAAATGTTTTTAATGAAGTTTGAATGTGAAAGTTTTTAGACATACTATCTATCTATCTATAAATATCCATATATATATATATATATATATATATATAGTGTATAGGGAAGTAGATCATTATTTAAACATATTTTATTAAATATAACAGACAATGAATGTCTATTGTCTGATTTGATATTTTTATATATATATATATATATATATATATATATATATATATATATATAAGCTAAATTGTTTTAATATGCAAGAATAATACAACACAAAGTGATATTTAGGCTATTTACATTGTTCGGACTATTCACAACTTTTTATGCTCTGGTCTTCTTCAGGCGATATACATTGGAATTTCAAACCAAACCCTTTATTTTGGCCATCGGTGTAAATTGTTTTAGTTCCACATGCCATGCCTTTGGATATCGCAGTTTCAGTTATTTCCCTTTAGTACCTCAGCTCTCCAAGTTTTTTGTTCCCCTCTGCTTTGGCCAGGTATTGAACTTACAACTCTTTGGGTCAAGTCACTGGATTACTTCAGCCATCATTTTTATCCAATGAGCCATGTTTCCTAGACAGATATAAAGTTATATCTTTTCAAATATGACAATTCACAGTATGCTGACCAGTAAATAAAAAAAATCAATAATGTAACCGACAATAAAAGATCAGAAAAAGATGCATAATATTAGATACAGACGTTTGCATTGCATTGAAATTTAAATGGCCAGAAATACAGATCTAGAGAGGTAAAGATGTTGACTTAGAAAAACAATGCAAAATGACTTCAAACAAGCTGAAGGTGGCTGCACTGTGCTATGGTGAGGCAAAAAGTGTGTCAATATTTGTCTTGAGAATTTTATATAGAAAATGCAGATGACAGTGTAAACACTTTCAGTTCTAAAATGATGCTTGATTTTCTTTCCTAAATTTTTTATTTAACTAATTTAATAATTTAATTTAATTATTTTAGAACCTATCTGATCATGTATTGCTGAGCATAACATCTTATTATAAAATCTATAATTTGAGTTTCATTGCTTAAAATACACTGAGCATTATACAAGAGTCATTTACGTCCTAAAATTGCATAAAAGAAGATGTATGGGAATATTAGTTACACTTTCATTTCAATAAGGCATATTCAGGAAAAAAAGCTTTTAATCTGTTATGTACTGTTTCAAGCAAATTGTCATTAGAAAGAATTATAAAAATATTTTAGCTGTAGTAGAAAACCTCACTGTATATAAAAAGCAAGCTAGCAGTAGAGTTGAACATAAAGCGAGAAATAATAATAGAAAAAACCTTGCATAATTGCACTAATAAAACACAACATTGCTGGTACTTTGTACAAGAATTCCTTTAACAGTATGTTTCCTCACTTAGGTGTCATACATAATGCACACTTGGGCAATCATGTCTCTACAATTCATGATTGACATGACAGCAGAATTCCCACCCGTTGTAGGCTGCCATTACTTTCTGTGATAGACTAGTTTTCCAACCAAAGCTATAGGACATTCTGTCCTGCTACTTAACCCATAGAAGAGATGGCTTCATACCTTTCCCGAGGGTATTTGTGCATAAGCGAATGTAACAAAAATCAACTGGAATGAGAAATCATAGCCTAGTTTGGAATTTGAACTTGGTTTTCCAATTTCTAATTCTGAGCCATTACACCACCCACACATCCAAGTTTAGAACAATTTGATGTTTCTTCTTTTTCTATGTACCCTTTTCCTACAGGACATCAGCAATGATGTCTCTTCACAATTACCTGTCCTTTGTAGATCTTTGTAAATTTTGTTTTTTTTTGTTATCTCTCCTAAACCTTGTTCTGCCATCCATTTACTCAAGCTTACTAGATAGATTATGCATTGTTTTCCTCTGTTCCTCTTGCCCTCAATCTCTCCTGTTAGTAAACGAACTGTCAATCTATGAGTATAAAATTCTTGAATCTGTCTTGTGAGTATCAAATTTTGCAAGCTCCTAAGTGGGGCTTGGAAAATTTGATACTTACAAGACAGATTGTTCCTCTTGCCTTCAAGTGAGTCCTACAAACATGCTTTTACAGGTCTCAGTAAAATAGACCTCCAGGTTATCTTGCCTGTAAATTTTTTTATGAAGGCAGGTAATGTTAAAAATAACAACACACAGATTTAACACAGAAGTTTATTTATTTTCACCATCAATTGTTAAGACAATTTAAAATCTTTTCCACGATCAGTTGTTAAAATACAAGTTAAAATCATTTATTCATCATCAGTTATTAAAAGAAATATAAAAGTCTCTGAATATTTTGAGCACTTCAGGCATAACAATCTCTGCAAATCCAAAACTTGCCCTTAGACATGGTTCTTTTGCCAATATACTTCAGGTGCAGCCACTGAAGACATCAGTTACAAACCACAGAATCCATGTTGTTCAAGTCCTGTGTACACAACTCACACAATCACAGGGCTGATGATCTCAAGGCTCCATAAGCATGTTACACAGCCTTCCTTCTGCGGATTTTATGCATTGACACATTTTCACGCAGACACGCTGTTGGTATTGCAGAAGGGTTTTGCTCCAAATTAGCTGCAGAGAGAATTTCTCCACCCATAGATTGAATGCCATCTTTATCAGTGACTATTTATATTTACCAGCAAAATAGCCTTGGTGTCTATTTTACCAGCACCGGCAAAATAGCCTTGGTGTCTATTTGCTTGGACCAGCAAAATAGCCTTGTGTCTATTTGCTTGGACCAGCAAAATAGCCTTGGTGTCTATTTTACTGGCACCAGCAAAATAGCCTTGGTGTCTATTTTGCTGGTTCCAGCAAAATAGCCTATTTGATAAAAAAGTACCATGTGAATATGTTTGCATGAATGGCTAAGTATGTGTATTTCTGTATAATTTTGACATTTCATCATGCATTATCAGTCTATACATATGCATCTGTCTATATTTCAGAGGGGAATTAACAGGAGATAACTGACATCCATTAGACATGGCACATGGAAATAGAACAGACTACCCTAGTGAACAAAATAAAGGGTTCAGTTCGACATTCCAACTACCTGAAGAAGGCTGGAGCGTACAACAGCCGAAACGTTGTGATAAACATGGCGACAAAGATGATGACAATAGTCTGAATAATGTAAATACTATACATATGCATATATAAATATGTGTGTGTGTGTGTGTGTGTGCACTTGAAGAAAATTAAAGAGGAAAGATATTTCCTAGAGAGTAAAGCTCTTTGAAGAAGACAGGTGCATTCACACAAAGGTGAAAAAGAATCACAAGAAAGATTCAGCCAATGACAATGATGACAATATAATTTTAGTAGTGTGTGATATTTGCAGCCATGTTTGCTTCTCACAAGCTGAATTGACCACATATATGTCTAGCCATGTACAAGGACTTCCAACTGACTTCACACAACTAATTTCTTCAGATTTAACCTGTTCAATTTGTAAAAAAATACATAGGCCTGGATTTGTGAAATCTTGCTACACACTTCCTAGATTTGCTGGACATGTGAAATCTTGCTACACACTTTCTAGATTTGCTAGACATGTGAAATCTTGCTACACACTTTCTAGATTTGCTAGACATGTAAAATCTTGCTACACACTTTCTAGATTTGCTAGACATGTGAAATCTTAAAATATCAATGTACAAACCAATAAGGAATCAAAACAAAGGTTTTTGCATTGTCTTTGCAGAAAGAAATGTAAGTCCATTTGTGAAGTTAAGAGATATTGTTGATTCCACAATTCATAGGACACACCAAAAACAATGATATCATACACTCAAAACCCCCACAGAAAAAAATGCCTGGCCTCAAAAACACTTTGGATAACATTTCAACCCTGACAAGACTAAACTATACCCTCAGAAATAGAAAATATCAATATTCATTCAACCATTACAAAGTCTATCCCCAAACCTAAACGATAATGAATCTAGTGATGAAATTAAAAAAGCTATTAAAAAAATAAAGTAATAATAAAGCATCATTCAACATTGAGGCTGAACTTTTCAAAATAGCTGACTTTCTCCTTGATTTGCTCTATTTGATGAAAGAAATCTGGAATCAGAGAGGCACCGCCCAAAAGGTGATATCTATCACATATTAATGCATTATGGAAACAGAAACATAACCGTCAAGACCCTCACACATACAGAGGCATCTTGATTGGAACCATCATCATGAAAGTATTAATGAAAATTATATTAACGAGGCTCTCTTATTGGTTTATGTAAGTCAACTCTTCACAACCCAGTTTGTTGTTGTTTTGGTAAGGGATGTAATGATGGTATATCTGTCATCAAACAACTCCAAGAAATTGCTTATCTCTCTAATAGGAAACTGTATACCTGCTTATACTGAATGCATCAATCTAATAGAGGAACTGATTCAATCTACAGAATCTTACATATCTCGTGAGGACTTAAAGAAATGTTTCTGACCTCATCAGGATTATGACAAGGAGGAAATGAGGGCCTCAGTTGAATTAATCTCTTTGTAGACGATAACCTGCACATATACCAATACAGATGTGATGATATATGCACTGAGCATTTAAACATTCCATACCCAATCACAAACAAGTCTACCAATAGAAGATAATGATCTTGCTTTCTCTCTCAAGGCAAATGTACTGATGATGAGAGGGGAGGCTATGCTGATGACATAGGTATTTATAGTTTGGATAAGAATGATCTTGAACAGGAAATCAACATCCTCTATCAAGTGTTTCAAGAAATATGAAAACTTGCCAAAACAGAAACTATGACCTGTAATTGGGAGGAAAACAATGATGGCACCTACTCTGAATCTACCATAAAAATACAGGATGTGGAATTAGTAAATACTAAAAACATTTCAGATACCTTGGTGTATAGATTAGCTATAAAAGAAATTAAGTATAAGAGAAAAAGATAATAGGCCGTGTCTGAGATAATTTCACCCAACAACACAAATTGTTACAAAAATGAAACTAAACTTGAAAACTCTAGTCATGTTCTTGAATAGCCTCATAAGATTGAGATTTTCATATAGATGTCATGCATGGCATCAAACCTCTTCAAAAATATCTAAACTGTGTGAAGAAAAGGCTGAATGAATAAAGCCTTAGGGTCTTCGTAAAGATCATCCTTCTTTGAACATTGTCGACCAGTGCTATAGAACCACAAAGAACTGTACCGGATAACAGAAACCATATTACTTGAAGACTGCCAGCAGTCACAACAACTAAAATGGATAACACATGTAACTCAAAAAGAAAATAATAACAAGCCACAATTCTTCAAATAAAAGGTTCAGGAGGAAACTCCCATCAGTACTGGAAAGAATGATAACAGCTATTGGACTTGAGAAATCTAATTTCCTAATAAAATGTTTTAAGAGGAAAATTTTATAAATTTCAACTGAAAACAGTACTAGCTGTTCTAGCTGTTCAGTCAATGAATGTTGAATATTTCCTTATAGGGAAATGGCTAATATTATAATTACCACTACCATTGTATATATGTCACTGACATTATTTGTTTTGTCTATTTTTTGTTATGCTGCAACATAACGATTCATATTTCTTTTTAATTTTATAGCATAATATTTTAATTTGCCCATTGTAAGTTCATTTTGTGTATAATTTTAATGAAATAAATATATTTCTGTGACTGATTATTTAGTGTAAAGTCTGTGCAACTGTTGAAATTGTCTCATTTATTTTGATTGTGTTAGAAATAGTCATACTCTTTTAATACGTCAACTAGTAGTCATCATATTTGAAAAAAGTGCTAAGAAAAAATTAGCAAAGATTATGATTTCTAATAATTGGCTTACAAAACCAGTTTCTGTTCTTTGTCCCGTGAAGTATTTAACCAACCAATTTGTAAAGTTATTATCTTTCATTAATTTTAATTGCAATATCTGCCGATCAGGATTATGTAAACAGATTTCACACTTAATACTTAGCCAAATGAGATAATATGATTAGCAATTGCTTTTTGGCAAAGTTATTTATCAGTAATAATAGAGAAAAGAGATTGTTCTTTTTATTTTAGGAAAAAATTGCTGGTATTCAAAAACTTCAAACATCAAAACAAGGTTGCTTGATTGGGAAACTGTTGAAGTCCAATGCTAATAAAATTTTAATTTTGCTACTAGTTTCATTTGGGGCTGATTTTTAAGATAAGGTAGATTAAGTTCTGCTACTGATGAGTAGAAAGACAATTTAAAATTTAGAAATGCCAGGCTTTCAAATGTAGCTCAGTTTGCTGCTTGTTAGCTCAATCTGGCAACCCTGCATAAAATAAATGCAGGAATGAACAGAGAAAAACAAAACGTGTGAAATATTGTTATTATTTTAAATAAATCATTACTAAATAAATTTGAAGATCATTACTCATTTTTTTTAATTTTTTTTCAGATCATTGACTGAACCATGTCAATAGTAAATATGGAATCTTGTGGCACTACTTAAATATATTGGTCCACTTATAGGGAAATACTTTCCAGGTAATAACATTCTTTAGACATTTTACATCCTGAAACCTTTGTCAGAATCGAAAATATTTTACTTTTATCAGTTTAAAAGATGGGTCCTTTTCATAATACTAATATAGTGTGAAATCGATCCCTGACTTTTACGAGTTATCAGCACTTTGTTTTTATTTGAAAATATCATGCTTTGAAAATGAGCATATGTCATAAATAGCTACATATATTTTTATACATTTGTTAATTTAGTTAATGTTTGTTCTTTAATTAAAATGTGAAATTATTTTTAAAATTTAAGCATTTGTATGTTCTGTAAATACAAAAAATGTTTTTGTAAAAAAAAAGTCTGTTTTCATATGCAGATATCAATAACGTAAGAAGATGAGGTATTATGATTACTTGCATTATTTACATTATTCAGACTGTTATCCTCATTTTCTTTGTCATATTCACAACATTTCAGCCTTTGTATGCTCCAGTTTTGAACTGAACCTTTTATCTTGTCCACTGGGATAGATTGTTCTAGTTCCACGTGCCATGCCTCTTCCCGGTGTCTCAACTATTTCCCTTTTAACTCAACTCTCCAAGTTTTTGCTTCACCAGTGCTGTGGCCTGGTATTGAATTCACAACTCTTTGGGTCTAGTCACTGGATCTAGCCAACATCTTTATCCACTGGGCCATGTGGTAAATCAAAACTTGGAGAGTTGAGTTAAAGGGAAACAACTGAGACATCTGGAAGAGGCATGACATCTGGAACTGGAACAATCTACCCCAGTGGATGAAATAAAAGGTTCAGCTCAAAATTCCAATCACCTGAAGAAGGCCAGGGTGTACAATGGCTAAAACGTTGTAAATATGGCAATTAAGATGAGGATAACAGTCCGAATAATGTAAATAATGCAAGTAACATTAGAAGAGTTTCAAACTTTATATTTGTAAATAAACATCTAAGTTCTGTTAGTGGTAAAAAGTCAGGGATTGATTTTACACTGTATCAATTATGAAGAGGAACCACCCTCTACAATGATAACAAATCAATATTTTTCAGTTTAGACAAATGTCACAGACTAAAAAAGATTTAAGAAATGCTAATCTCCAAAAATTATTTTCATAAAAAGTTTTCCCTATTTTTTATAAGTGAACCAATTTGCTTAAATAATGTCCTTGAACTCTGAGCCCCCATAAAAATCCTGTTCCTTTACAAGCAAATATCAAAAGAAAACTACTAATGTTTGATGCAAATTTAGGATACTCAATTGTGATAAAGTCATTGACTATTTTTCTGCTTGGAGATTTTGCGATCAAAGATGTGGCCCAAAATAGGATACCAACAACAGTGTCAATTCCTGAAACTATTGATCATATTCATGACCTTATTTTGGCCAATCAATGGATCTTAGCCAAATGATTTACTGAGATGCTAGAGATATCCAGAAAGTGTATCAGATTTATAATTCATAAGTAGTTTGTTATGAAGAAGCTGTTAGCCAAATTGGTGTCAAAATGCGATGACAAACAATATCAATTATCTCCAACACTGACCAAAGTTGATTTTGCAGCATTTTTAATAATCTAGCAATCATTTTTGGAGAGACAATTAAGGAAACATTGTTACAAATCAAGGATCTAGAGGCAAAGTAACAGCCCATGCTATTAGACTAGTGCATAACATTTCATACAGAACGTTATTATAACTTACAGTGCCAGTTGTCAAAAAAATGGACTGTTGCAGAAGGATGGGTTTTTTTTTTTGCAGGACAATGCAAGTTGAAAGATGTTTTGAAGATTTTGAGTGCAGAGATCATATTACTCATTCAATGTTTCTCCATGAGATGATTTCCTGTTCCCAAATTTTAGAGTTTGAAAATGATGAATTTTTCAAAGATGGTAACAGCAGCAAAGTAGTATTTCAATGCCCAAACATTATGTTATATTCCATGCTAATGGGAATATATACTTGAAAAACAAGGTTGATAAAATAAGTAAAGGTTTATTGTAAAAAATCCAGTACAATAAGAATAAAGGTAACAGTTATGCACAAGGTCGTTGCAAGTCAATACAGTAGTAAGTGCTACTATTGAAAGGTTCAGTAGTTCTTGTGTAAGTCTGAGTCATACTCAACAGATCCCAGCTAGTCAATATTTACTAGCCCCCCCCCCACTGCCACAAGGGTAGATGTGGCACAAGGCTGAGTTTAACGTGGGTCATCCGAGCTCATGGTCTAGGCCAAAAATTCACCATAGAACCCACATAAACGGGTTTGGGTCTGTCTGCCTCCCGAGATGAGACTCTGCCCTTCAGCATAGCTTCGTCCAGGTTCCTCTCTGCCCAAAGGCAGAGAGTTCGACAGCACAGCTAGAACAGATTCCAGCTAGCCATTATTTACTAGCACCCCCCCCCACACACACACACGAGGGTAGATGTGGCTCAGGGCTGTGTTTAATGTCGGTCATCTGAGCCCGTATGGTCGGACAAAACTTTGCTGTAGAACACGCATAAATGGGTTTGGATCTATCTACCTCCCCCAAATGAGATTCTGACCTTTGGCACACCCTCATCCGGATTCCTCTCTATCTGAAGGAAGAGAGTTTGACAGCACAGCTGGAACAGATTCCAGCTAGTCAATATTTACTAGCCCCCACCCACCACGAGGGTAGATGTGGCACAAGGTCAAGTTTAACATGGGTCTTCCAAGCCTGTAGGCTCAGCTCAAAAATCCCCGTAGAACCCACATAAACAGGATTGAGTCAATCTACCTCCCTCTACGAGACTCTGCACTTTGGCAGAGCCTTGTCTGGGTTCCTCTCTGCCCAAAGACAGAAAGTTCAACTGTACAGCTAGTCTCAGTAGTCCATTGACTTACAGCTATATATATAGGTAGTTACTACCTATAGTGTAGTCACTCATGGGAGTGACAGGTTATTCCATTACATCAAATTAGAACTTTTTTAACATAAAATTCAAGAAAGTTGGGAAAAATTGGGCCAAATGTGTTGAACTGTGATGCAAATGTATCTGTCTATATTTCTGAGATGAGGTATTATGTACATTATTTACATTATTCGGACTATTGTCCTCATCTTTGTTGGCATATTTATTACATTTCAGCCGTTGTAGGCTCCGGCCTTCTTCAGGTGGAATGTCAAACTTAATCCTTTATTTAGCTTACTGGGGTAGACTGTTCTAGTTCCACATGCCATGTTTAATGGATGTCAGTTATCAGTTATCTCCTGTTAATTTCCCTCTCCAAGTTCTCCACTGCCTTAACCGGGTATTGAGCTCCCACTCTTTGGGTCCTGTCACTTTTAAGTTTGACATTTCAACTACCTGAAGAAGACCTGAGTGTACAACGGCTGAAACATTGTAATAAATATGTTGACATAGGTGAGGACAATAGTCCAAATAATGTAAATAATGTGTGATGTAAATATGCAAAATATCATCTATGTTTCTTGGTTGTTGCTTATTTCCATCTTGGTTGGACTGAGAACTTTTCAGTAGCACCTTTTATTACTTATTGTATTTTTATCTAAATACATCAAACTGCAAATTATGGATATTTGGAATAAAAGTTAATTAATTTTCTTTATAAATGACCACTTTAATTGATTTATTGGAAGGTGTTCTCTTTTAGATAAATTACTGTCTCCCACAATTCTCTAAAGAAGACATTAGTCCTCTCATTTTATTTAATATTATGGCACATGTTTTTAATATTTTTATTTGTGATTTTTCATAAAGCAAAGTGAAGTTTTTTTGTAGTTTGCAAACAATGTGAGTTTCTACAAATTACAGGGATTTGGACAAAATAATGGAAATATCTCTTTTTATTTTACTATTTTTCTTACTGGCATATATTACAAATTTGAAACTATTCTAGTCTCTATCTATGTGCTCATATTCATTTCGTAAATCTGGATACAACAGGGGGAATGCAATTGCTAATCCTCTCTTCTTCCCTATCTTCCCATTATTAAACAGAAAAAATGGTATGTAGACCTACCAAAAGTGAAGAAAGAGACAACAGCTGTAGTTTTGGTTGATTAATTCATTTATTCTCTCATCCATTTTCTACAGCTTATCAACCCTTTGCAGAATATTGAAAACAAGAAAATATTTTTTAGATTGTAAGAATGTTAGGGGGATAATAATGGTTTAGCAATACCAGTCTTACTATTTAACTTATAGCTTGGGAGAGAGGAGGTGGATTCATACTTTTCTCCCCAAGGATATGTGCATATAAGTGAATATAACAAACCTGACTAAAATTGCCACTCAGCTCTCTAATTAACAATTCCAAGTCATTATCCATTAAATCAACCACACATCTAAGCTTACACCACCCAGTATTCCTAAGTGGTCACCCATCTAGGTATTGATTAGTCTTGATGTCATTTAACTTTGATAATCATATAGGAAGCGATGTTTCAAAATGATATGGCTGGAAGCATTACTAACAAGATAGTTCACCAATATAATGTCACACATTGTTATATTCCATGCTAAGGGAATAAACACATAACACCAGGTGGATACTAGAAGAAAGGCTAATTGTTCACAACACGGTACAGTTATACACACAGGTCAATCTAGTAATGAGTGCCACTAATTGGAAGGTTGGACATGCTTACGTCGTCTCGCTCTCACGCCTCTCTCATCTACCCCATCTCTCATAGACAGTGAAGTTTATAGGTACTTACTACCTATAGTGAAATTATTCATGGGGGTGCCAGATTATTCCATTACATCACACATTGAGAGTAACAGTATGTAGAATCTTTAATGAAAAATGTGCCGTTTTTTTTCTTTAATATTTCAAAGAAAAATTCCAACCTGTTGGTAAGAATTATTGTAGTCCCAAGTGGTTAACAAAAACATTTATCTATTTATATTAACATTTTCTTCATAATAATAGATTTAAGATCATTGGAAATTTAATATGTACATAATTAATTATTATGAGATTTTATTAATATTCAATATTTTCTGATCAAAGTCTTATTGTTTGTAATATTTATGTTGGCCCTGTACAGAACAAGATCGTATAAGACAGAAGGTAGCAACCTATGGCACACGTGCCACATGTGGCACACCAAACAATTTCCAATGGCCCACAGCCACAAATGACATCACAAAGTCCGAACCAATAACTACTACAACGCAAAGAAGATATTTAGTTGTTTCAATTTTAATATATACTAAAGTAAATATACTATATATTACTATATAAAATATATTGTAGAACATGTATATTGACCTTGACTTGTATAAAAATACATATACTGCTGGCACATTGAATGATTTTAAAACCCTAAGTTGGCAGATAGTTAGCAAAAGGTTGCTGACCCCTCGTATAAGACACATTCAACTGAAAAAAAAAACACTGGTTGAAATAGTATAAACAAAAATTACAATAAACAAATAAGCAGTAATGTTTATTTACTGTAATCGTTATTGAGAGTTTGCAGATGGTGGAATATTTACTTGGAAATGTCGAAGATGCTAAAAGTGAATGGCAAGTGAGTCAGATTGATGCAGTGACTTAATTCACTGAAAGAAATAATGAATGAAAATAAATCAATAAATTAAAATTTGAAAGAACTGCTTTTTTCTGGCAGCAGATTTCCATGGGGGATGTAAATTGGTTATCATTTATGAGAATGCTGTGTAAGCATAATTTTCTGTTGTTTGAACTTTGAAATGACCAAGACTGTCTAAGAAAAAAAGGTCATGCTGATCACTTACCAGCTGTTGGTAAGTATGAAAGAATCCTTCAGTAGACAAAAGAGCAAAGCAGAGAGCTGACCTGCTTGAGTTTTACAGAACAATTCAAAGACAACCCTGGTCATGAAACAGCTGTTAAGGTTTTTGATTAAGTGGTCAGTAATGTTAAGAGACACACGCAAAAACGCTGGTCTTCACAAAATATGAAAAGAAATTTAAGATCATTTTAGTTATTGGATTTCATCATTCAAATATTAACATTAATGTAAAGCTATATGTATCAAATTAATATATATTAAGATGGGTATAGAAATGAATATATTAAATTCAATATATATATATATATATATATATATATATATATATATATATATATATATAGAGAGAGAGAGAGAGAGAGATGTAGAAATGAGCTAATTAAAGAGATATGATCAACAATATATGTGAATGATTACCTATACATACAGGTGAGTAAATAACTATTTAATCAATGGTGTAGACAAAATAGTGCTCAATATAGTAAAACAGAAGTATAAAATATATATTAAGAATTACACATATACCTACATTTACTGTACAGTGCAGAAAATCATAGTTTACCCATTCATCAGGTACAAAAAGTTATGAACTGTTCAACACAGTTGTTGTTTTTTAAAAAAAATACTTTTTAACTCTGTTTTCAATCAAAAGACAGGTCAAAGTCAAAGCAGAAAAGTTAAAAATATAGATTAGATGTTAGCAGTGTGTGTGGTATTCATACATGTCTCAAGGAACTGTCGTATTAAGAAATTTGATTGGTCAATAATGACATACTCATAAGATTTTAAACTCTTGACCGCCTCCATCATTCTTAACTCTTTAATAAGCAAAAGTATTGTTTCCTGTTTTCAAATCAAGTAAATCATTTTCATCAAAAGTTACCAAACATTGCTTGATGATGGTATAAGTTGTGAAACAAATTTCCATGTTGCAATGTAAAATATTTTTAAATAATAATATTATTAAAATATATATATTACCCTGAAGATTCGTTTAGGGGAAACCTAGGTAGGTTTGCTTGACTCTTAAGAATTACTTTAGGTTATCGCTCTACTTAGTGTATTGAGCACTTTACGTAGTTGTCTTTTACCCTTTTTCCTTGTTCTGGGTTTTTTTTCTTTGGACTTGAAGCTGAAACACTTGACGATTGTTTTTGAGTTGTTTTAATGTTCTTGGTTCTTTCTTTTTTTATTTCTCATTTTTCCTCAGGTACTGATTTGTTCTACTACAAGTTAAGTTATCTGAGATTTTTCCAAATGAGTACCACCATTTATATATATATATATATATATATATATATATATATATATATATATATATATATATATATATAAACGGATTTTTAATGGTACAGATCTTGAGTATTGCTTAGAATTAAACAGGATGTTCCATTAAAATCAGAAATCATACCTGGCAACAAAATGAACTCATCTGCAATGCTTATTGTTCTTCAGTTTGTGAACATATGATAAAATAGCAGAAAGTGTGCTATGGAATTTAGTGTAGATTGGTTCTCCGTTTTGGCTAAGTATTAGAATCGCTTTACATCAGGTTTTGCAGACCCTTACTGTGTAAACAGAAGGGATTGCTTGCTAGACCCTTTCTGTGATCAGTCTCTAGCAGTTCCTTTCCTTCCCCTACCCCATTCCCATCATTGACTAATTCGTATCTTATATTTATTATATTTTAATTTAAATTCTTCTGCTAAAGAAACTTTGATAAGCAGGAGAGAAACTGATTGTTTTTCCCTCCTTTTATATTTTATCCCTCAATATGCCTTGTAATGTTAAACTAAATACTTTTAAAGTTATATATATATATATATATATATATATATATATATATATATTAAGACATTATTATGTTTATATATTCTTTTTATAGATAAAAATATTTAAGTAAATGCTCTGTTTATGATAAACAGTATTAAACAACATTTACCGGCCTGAATTTTCGAGAAATTTTCATAGAAAATATTCGGCCTCCAACAGGAATCATCCTGTATCATATACGGAACCGTCATATAGCCTGACGTGCCTTTAACCAATTAGGCCACAGAGGAGCATTTGGTTAGCAAGGTCGATTTTACTGTACAATCTACAACCTTCCATGATTCTCTTACGTACATTCATAACTGCTCATGGTGTATCCAAATGTAAACAATTGACGTCTCACATTATGAAATGGACAAAGTCCGACAATTATTTTAAGACATTTTTATATTTTACTTAAATATTTGAATCTATAAAAAGAATGTATAAACATAAAAATGTCTTAAAATAATTGTCTGACTTTGTCCATTTCATAATATATATATATATATATATATATATATATATATATATATATATATATATATATATATACTGTCTGTTTATCTGAAAATAAATATTCTTAAATTCACCTTCATCCCTACCGTGCACCAATGGCTTAGTGGTAGAATCCCTGACTGACACCAATTCAGTCAGGTTTTGATCCTAGCTAGAGGCAACCGGACATCTAGCCACACTGATGAGCTGTGATACTACGAAAGTCTGTCTGTGGACGGCAATATATATGCTCCTGATAAATTTATTTTGGTTGAGCTCTCTTGGAAGGAAGTGTGGGTTTGTAAACAGTGACTATTATGGCTAATAATGCAAGACTCTTCAGTAAATTGAATCAAGTTCTCTCAGTCACTGTGTGTTTATCCAAAAATAAATATGCTTAAATTCACCTTCATCCCTGCCATGCATCAACAGCTTAGTGGTAGAATCCTCAACTGACACCAATTCAGACAGGTTTCACACTGATGAGCGGTGAAACAGTGAAACCGTCTGTCTGTGGATGACAATATATATATATATATATATATATATATATATATATATGAGTTTAGCTCAATGATTGGCCAGTAATATTCTTATAACTAGTCCTATGCAAATAACTTAGCAGTGCCACCTGTGTAGATCAATCGTTGCCAAGGGGAATTAACTCAACATTAACATTTTTCTTCTTTTTTTCCACATTGAAAAAAACAAAGTGAAAAATTTGTTAATTCAAAAAGCAAAAATGAAGCAACAAGTGTCTTGTCCCAGGTAAAGTTATTTTTAAGATAATAGAATTGTTTTTGTGTGCATCTACAAAGAGGCTTGCTAAACACAACCCTCATTCAGAATATTACAGCCCTGATGAAGAAAGTGAAAATGACAAGCAAACCAAGAATCCACCATCAAATGAAGTCATTGCCGATAATACAGAACAGCTTATGGAATCCTCCATACTTGCCTGTCACCACCCTATGGAAAAATGCACTCTTCCCCAAATTAACCTTTAACCAATCATCACTTCACTTTTCCAAACTCAACTTCCCATTGGTTAAAAGGACACAAAAATGTAGCAAGTTGAGACAAATTCTTTTTTCCCACGTGTCTGGAGCCTATTTGAAAACCTAAAAATCTATAAAAAAGAATCGCTCGACTTAATTCAAGTCAGTCAAACACTGAGTTTCAAGAGATGCCAGCAGACTCCACATGTGCCAACACACTGACTCAATAACTCTTCCAGCCTCTCATCAACTCAACACAACTCGCACTACTATTGCCGCGTGAAGAAACTTAACTTAGAATTTACTAAATTCTTGAGGCAATTGGATGTCTAGCCATACTGATGAGCTGTGAATGACAATATATGTATATATATATATATATATATATATATATATATATGTATATTAAAAGAAAATATAATATATTAATTATAATTGATATAAAAATTAATATATTAAATCAAGTTATTAATAAAATTTAACATGACATAAAATTTAATATATAAAATAAAATAGTAATATATAAATTAAGATGTGTATAAAATTCATAGCTTGGCTTGGAACAAAAATTCATTATATTTACCAAGTGAAGTTCAAAGATAAAACCAGGTTATTGCTGGTAAACTATTTTGTGGTATTTTCAAGTCTTTTCCTCTGTTTAAATTATTAATGAAACAGATGAAAATAGCAAATGAATAATTTAAATTTTTTTTTTTTATATTTGGTTGGGGAACCCAGTTAAAAACATAAATATGACAAAAAAATTTGATAAATTCACATGCAACACAGCCATTTTACTCATTACTCTTTGTTAATATGTAGGTCACAACAAAATCAATTTGAAATAATTTAGACATTATTTAAGACTAAACTACCACCTTTGAGTCTGAAATGTTCAGTATTTTATGAAAAAATCTATTTTCCAGTTCTGTTTTCTTTTGTTTTTCAGGTATAATTAAAAATCCCAATAACTCTGAAATGATTTTGTCTGAATTTTTTTGATGAGGAATTATTTTTATTACATTTATTTAAAGTCTTGAACTCATCATCCATAATGAGGACAAGAGTTGCAATAAATCAGTGTAATATAATTACCTTGTAAATAAATTGGGCTGCTACAGAGGGTCCACTATTTACATTATTCGGACTATTGTCTTCATCTTTGTCGCCATATTTATTACGTTTCGGCCATTGTACACTCAAGCCTTCTTCAGGTGGTTGGAATGTTGAACTGAAGCCTTTATTTTACACACTAGGGTAGACTGTTCTAGTTCCATAAGCCATGTTTTAATGGATGATAATTATCAGTTATCTCCTGCTAATTCCCCTCTCCAAGGTCTCCACTGCCTTGAACGGGTATTGACCGGAGCGTACAACAGTCGAAACGTTGTAATAAATATGGCAACAAAGATGAGGACAATAGTCCGAATAATGTAAATAGTGTACATAATACCTCATCTCAGAAATATAGACAGATACTGAAAGGCCGAAACGCTGTAATAAATATGGTGACTAAGATGTGGACAATAGTCCGAATATTGTAAATAGTGTACATAATACCTCATCTCAGAAATATAGACAGATACAGTGGATCCTTTCTAAATAAATTTGACTATTTCTTCTCCCCTGACATGTGACAGTTTATACTGGGTTACATGATACCAGTGAGTAGTTCTGATCAGGTATAATAAATGTGATGTATATATTCTTTGACCTTTACAAAAATATGTTAAATATATAAATATATATTATCATCAATGATAACAGTAAAATTTAATATGCCTAAAATTTTTCAAAATCCCAAATAAAAGTAAATATTAATAAAAGTGAAAAAAAAAAAAATAAATAAATGTAATTACTTACATTGTTTACATATGGACTATTGTCCACATCTTTGTTGTTATTATGAAAAGATTTAAAGTATTGGTTAGTGAATTTGGTGACAGTAATTATAAGTTCAATCCCAGTGTGTACTTGGACTCTGTGGAAACATGGCTAGCAATAACTGAGCAGTATTAAATAAGAAATAAACAAGATATATCCCTAGACATAGACAGTGGAACAAGCACAATTTGCCTCCGTTGATTAAATAAATGGTTCAGTTCTAAGGTAACCTTAGTCAACAAGATGAAATCTGTAGAGCATGATGGCTGAAATGTGATGATAACAGCAAAGATGAGGATAATAATATTCTGAAAATCCAGACAGGAATAAATTTCACTTTAATGCATTAAAATAACACGATGAAACTAAAAAGTGCCAGGTGCACAATCTCAAGATTCTTTTATTTTATGCCACAGAAACACAATTCCTACATGAAACACATTTCCTACATGAAACACATTTCCTACATGAAACACATTTCCTACATGAAACTCATTTCCTACATGAAACACATTTCCTACATGAAACACATTCTTACATGAAACAGAAAAACACATTTCTACATGTTTGCAGTTTTGCTGCTCATTTACAAGCAAACTTATATTTGTTATTTATTTATACTGACTGCAAAAATACCAATGAAAAATCTCTTTTGAGTATAATAATATACACTGTGCATTAATCAATATTATCATTTTTTAATGCCATGTCTCTTCAAGAACTTAGTCATATCATTTTGAAACACCAGCTTTCATCAGATGACCGAAGTTAAGCAACATTGAACCTGGTCAATACCTAAATGGGTAACCACTTAGAAATACCAGGTGCTGTAAGCTTGGATGTGTGGGTGGCATGATGGATAACAGCATGGAATGAGAAATCAGAAAGCGGAAATCAAATTCCAGTCAAGTTTATTACATTCACTTGGAAAAGGTATGGATCCATCTCTTCTCTCCCCACCAATAGGTTAAATAGCAAGACAGACTGGGGTTTATAGCCTTAGTTGGCAATTAGACTATCACAGAAAGTAAGCGCAGCCTACTGTAGGAATCCTTCTGCTAAGATGACATGATTGCATACATCACACATGTTACCTAAGAAAGGAAGACCCTTCAAGACATAAATAGTCATGGCTTTTCACAGATTCATTTTTTTCTTTATTATCTGTGAACTGTCAGGACTTCTTGAGAAAGATAATGGTGTAGTTCCTCATGACGGGATGTTGTATTAAAAAAGTGAAACGATACATTTTGTTATTCTGGGATTATTTTTTATCATTCCCAAAGTTGCTTGGAATATTGCACACATTCCATTTTGTTTTTAGCCCAACATTTTCCTAAATTCATTCTTCACTCTCCTTTTGGTATGTATAGTAATTTACCCATGCACACATGAACTCTCCCAGCTATAAATAGGAGCAGGTACTGCCTTTTGGAGGGTGAAATTTCCAGCAGTCAACTCTGACAGTCGGACTGAACATTCTTGGCTGTAACACTCTCGTTTGTATATGTTTGTATTACTGTTACCGTTAATATATTTGTTTAACTCAATTCCTCTCTTGTCTCTTTATTTCTGGCCCTAACAAGGCCACAACAGTATGCCATCTGTTTAGAAAGCCAAAGTCCCTTTTCTGGAAAGTATACACAGATCTTCTGTCACCATAGAAAAGTACACATACAGAAATGGTAACAAATATATAGACCGGACAAATGCCTTATTCTAAACTATTAGCACCACAAAAAGAATGAAATCAATAGTCTGGAAAAATAAACGCTGAGAATGTACAAAATGTTATTCATGGACTTGTATATTTCTAATCTATTATAAGTCCGACACTCATTTAAGCATTAGTACATTAAACATGAATGATGCATCTATTGATCTAAGAAATTTGGAATTCTTTTCTCTGCAGTATAATAGATAATGCAATTAAGGAATATTTAATCAGGAATGAATTATTTATCAAAGGATCACAAATGAGAAATTTCTAAAAATAGAATACACAAAAAAAACTAAGATATAAAACATAATCTCTGTGTGTGTGTCTGCTCCAAACCTTGAAAATTAAATATATATCTTAACTTGGTTTTCTAATCCATCTATGTGTACAAATATTACATAAAACTGTAATATCAACAAAAGTCATTTTATTATTTGTATTTACCTATATGTGACTTATATTTTGTCTGACATGGTGATTCTTGTTTAGCAGAGAAAAATGATTTGAATATTTAGTCTTTAAAAAGTAATTTTTTAAAAAATAACTGTTTTGTTATTTATTTCCAATCTGATCATTTATAATTTTTTTAAATAAGTGATTATTTTGTTAATGGTTTTATAATTAAATTACTTACTTTTTTCAAACACAGCTACTATCTGTTCAGAAAGTGGTAACCACCTTAATATTTAGATCACAGTTTTAAACTAAAGTAAACAATAAATGTAAAAGATATTATAAATTATAATATTATAAAATGCCCTATGTGAGATAAATGACTACGAAGAATAATTACTTATGAGGCTATTTTAATTACTAAATTTCACTAATGTCATTTCATGATATATACAAATCTCTCAAACTGTGTACAACAGTGAAGGAAAAGAAACAGACTTAGCCTGGACAGTACTGGGTATCATTGCTAGTATATCATTTTAAACAACACATGCACATATACATGTGCACCAAATGTATGTGCTATAGACTGTTTGCTCAAAAGCTAATCCAATAAACCAGTTCTAGTGTATTGAGTTCAGTCCTTACTCAGTATCACAGTCATGTGCAGCTTTGCAATGTATAACCATCAAATATACAAATCACATAGATAAAATCAAAAGAAAAATCTGCAATGTTATAAGTTCTGACCTGGCATCACTTCTCCAGTCATTTTTCCACCACCATAATGTAGATTCCCTTTGCCTTTTCTATAAATAGTTGAATACAAACATTTCTAAAGCATCTCATTTCAGTGGGAATAGTCAACATTGCAAAATATAAAGGAGTGTTACCATGTATAAATTACTTGAAAACTTCTTGATTTTCACATTTGCCACTCAAAAAGCAAGCATTTAATATCATTCTCTATCCCAGACTTTATTCTCAGTGATTATTTCGACGCTACTGTCAACTTTGAAAGAACTTATAATTTTACTGCTATCAAAACCTTCAAATATAGCTCTACATTATTTAATAAAAATTATGATTGAGAAATCAGTTTTCATGTACTTCTTCACCAGAATTATATGTTTTCCTTTGTGTTGCTTACTTGCTAGGTTGAGTCAAAAGTTTGCTTTTTTTTTTGTATTTCAAATTTTAATTAATAGTACAAACTAATTACATATGGAAAGTGTTTATTCATCAAAATATATTACATTATATTCTATTGTCTGTTCTCATTGTTGTGCTCAATTCCATGCATATACCAATTTGGCTGGTTTAGAGGCAAAAACTTTTCTGCATCCATTTTCAACCTCATCCATATTGTTGAACTTCCATGCATGCAAGAAATGAGCAGTAGGGTGAAAAAGTGGTAATCTAATGGCGCAAGGTCTGGTGTAGAGGCAGGTTGACATAGTTCTCCCAACCCCTCAAGTTTGTGCCTGGTTACATTGGCAGTATGTCCTGGGGCATTATCATGCTGTAGGAGAACATGTCTTCAATTGAGCAATGCCAGGTAGTGGGCTTTTGAAAGCCCACTACCTGGCATTGCTCATATACTCATTACAGTTGTTGAGCATAAAGGTCATTATTCACAGCATGGCCATCTGGGACAAGCTCAAAGTGCAACACTGTTTTAAAATTCCACCAAACATGCAAAATGACTTTCTGTTCAAATCACTCTTGTTTGACAACAGGTTCTAAAGTTTGGCCAGAATTAAGCCACTGATTTCTCTTATTAGAACTACAAAAATAGGTCCGTTTTTCATCTGCAGTTACAATTCGACGTCAAAAACTGGCATCTTGTGGATTTGTCAGCAGTTTTTAGCAAATGTTCACACATTATTGAGCCTTTGATCCGTTCATGAGGAACTTCTTGACAGTGTCTGTTCCTCAGGCCAAGCTTATAAATATTGATTAATGGTACTTTGTGAAGGACCAAGTTCTGCCAATAATATACAAGTGCTTGCATTTTGCTGTTGTTCAACCATTTCAAGCAAAGCCTCATTTTCCTTAACATCATATCCCTTAGTTTGACTTTGAGGCCTGGTGTCACCTTCCTTGAATCATCTGAACCAGATTTGTGGTACACGTTTGTTGACATTTCCCAAGCTTTCCACATTATTAATTTCTTTTTACCGCTGCCCCTGCACTCAATCCTTCTTTCCACAGGTAACGTAAAATGGATCTAATTACAATTTTTCACCACTCATTATCAAAACTGTAAAATAAAGAATAAACAATTAATGCTTATACATTATTTATGAAAATAAAGAATAAATAATTCAAATGATTGGACAACAAATTAATGATATAACATGGAGATACAAGATGACAAAGTCATTAGTGAAAATGAAAAAAAAATCACTTTTAACTCAACCTGATAAAAGTAATAGTTTTGGTTGATTTCATGTTTTTAATGTACTGCATGTTTTTCAATCTTTAAAATTAGAACACCAGTTTCTTCAAATATTTTATTGTGGATTAGTCTAATTTTTTGGGCTTATTGCTCTTTTAATTCTTCTGAAATTATTTAAAAAAAAAAAAACATTTTTCCTGGCAATGTTTTAAGTTTTTTTTATTAGATTTTGATCTCTGTTGACCTTTTTTTACAATTCCTAACATTGAATTCCAATCACTTAGTAACTTGACAAATATCTTCTTTTCATTTCTGATCATATCTTTCTTACAAGCTATTACAATATTTATATATCTTAGATTAAAAATATATATCAACAACTATATATATATATATATATATATATATATATATATATATATATAGTATTACACAAAAAAGTCCTAAATTACCCCATATAGGGAATAGATCTATTTCAACCAATGAAAATTTTGCCAGTCTTATTCAACCCCAGTGTATAGACTGAGTACCTGTTGGAATTAGAAATTTAACTGTGAAAGCTGTTGAAAAATTAATACAGAATTTATCCATTTCAATGTTTCCATCTGATGAAATGAATGATACAGTTGTCAGAGGAGGGTGGAAGGTATTATTAGCCTTAAAGGGAAGAGGTTTCATAAAATTAAACCAAGATATTAACTTTATGACATTAAATTGAAGTTATATGAAGAATGAAGTGTTAATTTGAAACTAAAACTGAAAAGGGAGTTTTATAAAGAAATTTTCCATAGATAATGCTAGGTTTAAAAATACAATTTCCTACTTAAAAATACTCTTCCAAAGATAAATTATACTTAAAATTAAGATAATTTAAAAAATTAAAAATAAGTCATATTTAGATAATTTATGTTAAATTTAAGTAAGAATATATTTTTTAAAAATTTATAATTAATAAAATATTTTTTTAATATTAAAGAATAAAAATATATTTAAAAATAAAAATATATTTAAAAATAAAAATATAATAAGATAAAATAAATTGTACATTAGGAAAAAATTTTTAACTTTAAAGATAAGTTAAATCAAAAACAAGTTATATTATCAAAAAAACAAACATACAAATTATATTTTAAAAAATATAGATAAAGAGGTGTAAGTGATAAAAGGAAAGAGATTTGTTAGAACAGGGGGGAATTATAAGATATAATTAATACGGTGAAAAAATGGAAATATAGAAATTAGAAATTGTTATAGATTTGACATTTGAAGAGTTAGAGAATTATAAAGTAATAAAGTAAAATCTATATTATGGAAATTTAAATTTGTTTTTATGTCGACATTTTAAAACTAATTCATTCCTTTTATTTAATAGTTTGCTTTGATTATTGTATTTTATTATTCTAATTTTTTTTTCTAAACTTAACTTACTATTAGGAGTATGAGTGGAACCTATAATTTTCCAATCTATCTGTGGGTTCAGATCTTTCTCCTTCAATTCTCAAAATTTTATTATATATATATATATATATATGTGTGTGTGTGCATGTGTGTGTGTAGTGGACTCTCCTGTTGATTTCAACATATGAGGATATGACAAGAAACTCATTCAGTTTCATGTTTGTGTCATATGTGATGCTCCAGTCCCACTAGTGACCTGCATACAAGTCCACATATTATGCAACAGCAAGGATCTCAGGACATGAGTCATGTTCTTAAATAGTCTCATCAGATTTAAACTCTCCTATCGATATCATCCATGATGTCCAACTCCTTCAGAAACATCTAAATTATCAGCTATATATAATCGTTATTTTTTCTATATCAGTGGCTTCAAGCAAATAGACCCTGTTTATCTTGTAGAGGACTGGGTTCCACTGAATCTCACAGACTGCTACAACAGAATCAGAAATATTTTTTTTCAAATAACAAAACCCACATCACAAGAAGACATCCAAAAGCAGCAATAAGTAAAATAGATAACACATGTAACTCAAAGAGAAAATAATGACATTTACCAACATTGATTTGCTTAATTCCAATTTCTTTCTAAACATTGACTTACAAAATAAAATCTGATCATGTATATAATATATCCATTTGTGCTTAAGCATAAATGTTCCAAGAAGACTACCCTCAAAAACACCTGCTAGAGATTGGTGATCAATATATTGATCTAACACTGCATTGACAATGTATATGAGTCTCTATTTTTCTCACTATTGGTGGCCTTGCAACAGACTGAGCTAAATTTGGTAAATATTCACAGGTATGCTCATAAAAACAGAGTGGAATGATGGGAAATATATAGAAGAACAGCAAGATTACACTAAATAAAGAGTGTCACCATATAAATGTAACCCAAATAAATGTATGCAATTTTGTTGATTTTTAATATTTTTGGTACCAGCAAAATAGACCCACCCATCATACAGCAAATGTCTATCTGGAGTGGCTGGACCAGAAGTTTCCCAACAACACATCAGCTGTAAACGTGAACCTGAGTGGTCTCTGCATTTCCCTGACCTGAACCCCCCCACCAGATTTTTATCTGTGGGGGTATCTGAAGGACCGAGTCTACAGGAACAACCCCTAAAACATATCAGATCTAAAGGTGGCAATCAGTCAAGAAATCATAGCTATACCAAAAGACAAGTGCATCAAACTCATCGACAACTTTACCTGAAAAATTCAAGTGTACCTTCATCAGAACAGAGCACATTTGAAACACATTCTATAAATGACAATAAAATCTTAGCCAGCAGAGATAGTGTCATTTTGTTTGTAGCAGGAGATTTGCTAACTTCTCTAGTTTTCAGAAATATATGCTTTGTATACAGTTTGTAAACAGAAAATAAATGACATTCACATTTTTGGGTTACATTTATTCTGGGACACCCTGTACAAAAAGTTTCTAAATTGTGTCAGCAAGTTGATAAAATGATCAAAGAAAACACCTGGAAAGAAAGATAGTTAAAAACATGATCCAAAGTGTTTTTATAAATTAGCCAGAAGTAAAGTCAAAATAAAAGAAAAAAGTTGTTCTAATTGAAGATGATAATGGATTCCTGGTCTACTATCAGAAAATAACAGACCTTCTAAATGTTTTCTTTGCATCAGTTTTCACAAAGGAGAAGATAAATATCCCTGAAGTCAAAAAGATATTCAATGGAGATTTAGAGGAAGAGTTGACAGATCTGATAGTAAATGATGATATTATCACGAGGAAGCTGTTAAATCTAAATCCTGAAAAGTCTGCTGGAATGAATGCAGTCTCTCCAAAAGTATTAAAAGAAGTTGCACATGGAATTGTGACACTACTATTGACTATATTTAGAAAGATCTTGGAAAATTATGTTCTTCAAGTTGAATAGAAATTAGCAAATGTTACAAAAAGGGAGTGAAAAAATTCTATTTCAACTACAGACCAAAATCTTACTAAGATCAATTGTCTGTAATTAATTAAATCTGTCATAGTGGATTCTATTACAACTCATCTAAAGAAATTCAAACTGATACAAGCATGGATTTATGCCTGGTAATATCTGCCCTTCAAATTTGTCTGGTGAGCATATTCAAGTCTGTGCCTAACTGAGGCTTATAAAGCAACACAGTATTCTCAATTGACTCTTATCATGTTGCTTTATAAGTCTTAGTTAGGCACAGACTTGAATATGCTCAACAGATTTGATAGCTCCTTGGTTGGTCAAATATATCAAGAAAATTGAAGCAGTGCAAATAAGAGAAACAAAAATGATTGATGGATTTTACAAGGATATGTATCATGAGAGGTTGAATTGCTGCAACATTTTTTCACTGTAAGGTAGAAGAGATCGAAGTGAATTTTTTTATATACTCCAGGATGAAAGAGATACAGAACTTTATTATGATTATTAGTGTCATATGTAAAGTGATTTTTTGAATCATCTGAAGATTACTTTGCCTCAATAGGTAAGGAAAAGTTCTTGTGCCTCTTTTGTTTTGAAATGTGATTCTACTCTTTTTTAGATTGGTTTTCTGTTTAAGATTTTCTCATCTAGACTGTTGAACACTGTCTGCTTTCAATGTATTTTGGTAGATTTCTTCATAGTTTATCTTTCCTTCTTGGCAGGTCAGGCTCATTTTTTTTTCTTTTTTTGCCATTTTTTTATTTGGTCTTGTTTGTTCTTGTTATATATTCTTATATGCATGTAAATATATATTTTATTATATATATATATATTATTATATACACATATAATATATGCATGTAAATCAATCAGATGCAATGAATTAACAGTCTAAAAGCCAATTATTAAGCATAGATGGGTGGGGGTGGCATGTTTATATTTGTTGTTCATAAAATGGTGAAGCCAACATCAAATAAAGCATTGTTTTGACTATTTACATTATTCAGACTATTGTCCTCATCTTTGTCTCCATATTTATTACAACATTTCAGCTGTTGTACACTCTGGCCTTCTTCAGGTAGCTGGAAATGAATATCATATGGGAAGGAGTGCCAGAGAAAAGCGATAACAACAAAAATTGCAATATGAGCTCTGGTAAAAACATGAATTGATAACAGCAAAAAATTGCAATATGAGCACCTGTAAAAAATGATTGCTGAGACATTAGGTTTATAATACCCAGAAATTCATACACAGATGCCCTCCAAGACACATGGTACAGTGGATAAAGGCATTGATTAGATCCTGTGACAAGACCCAAAGAGTGTGAGTTCAATACCCAGTTAAGGCAGAGGGAAATTAACAGAAGATAACTGACATCCATTAAACATGGCACAGTCTACCCCAGTGAGCAAAATAAAGGGTTCTGTTTGACATTCCAGCTACCTAAAGAAGACTGGAGAGTACAGCAGCCAAAACATTCTAATAAATATGGCGATAAAGAAAAGGACAATAGTCCAAATAGTGTACCTAATACCTCATCTCAGAAATATAGATAGATACTGTAGCATTGTCTTGGTGCAATTATATTTAGATCTCTGTCTGTTAAAACATTAACATTTTCTAATGTGTGTTTTTAAACAACAGTACAAGATTTGCATGATCTATCCAAAATGTATTCAGCCATCCTGAATATCTCGATAAGAAAATACAGAATCTTGATATATCACTGCAACTAATTCTTTAGTTCTTTAATACACATGCATGAACAGATACTCTCTCTTGGGGTTACTCAGTAATGAGACACAAATGAGTTTGTTTACTGAATAGTCAAGTTTTTTATTGAAACTTGGACATTTGTCTGCAGAAAGTATTTGAGGGATGAAAGTCTTTCAAGGCTCATTAAGTAGGAATGTTTCAGACTTAGCTGGAAATCTCTTCAAATAAACCTGAGTTATGTAATATCTTTGATAAGCATAAAACCCCAAAATGTTGAAACCATAGAGGCTGTAATCTTAGGAAATCAGCAATTGACAGAATCAGAAGATCTGAGGAATTCAAAGACTGTCCGAAAATTATTCACCTACACATGAATATTTCAACTACAAATTCTTTATTTAATCTACAGAATTTTTTGATAAAACATTTGTTGAGCCAAGTCAGTCAGCTCTGCCTTATACTTCAAATCTGGTTCCTGGCTTTTCTCCAAACTTAAATCACGTCTAAAATGCTGTGGATAAAATTAAGAACACAACAAGGCTATAAAAATGTTATTCATTAGTAATATAAAATAATTAAAAGTAATAATTAATTAAAAAGTATAAACAAATATATATTATAACTATAGTAAGAAACAGAATGAGTGAATAAACTCATACCAAAGCTTTATTGCACTTTACTCTGACTACTCATCAACTGACGGATATTACAGGGTGCTTTTTATACCTCCTAGATCGTAAGGGGAGGTAACTGATAATTTATCAGTACAATAGTCATCTAGTTTTGTTTGTTATATGTACTTTTTAGAGAACTGTACTCGGATTGAAGAATTGGAGTGCCAAGTTCAAATTCCAGTCAAATTCATTACATTCACCTGCTAATACCCTTGGGAAAAGTATGAATCCTCTTCTTCTTCCCCCAGCTATGGGTAAATAGCAGGACAGACTGGGTTCTATAGCCTTGGATGGCAACTGGTCTACTGCAGAAAGAAATGTCTCAGTGGATTTTTATAAATTCATTTTTTGAATTAAAAAAATATGTACCATTTTATTTATTGACCAATCAAATTCATGGGCTTATTCCCTCTAGATTTTGAAGTTACTAGCTGTCTGGAGCCTCTTCATTTCTGACATAAAGAGACTGGACAGCAGTTAAAGTCAGAATACAATCAGATTTCAAAGCAGAAAGATGTTTGACAGCAGAAGGGTGTGATAAGTGGCAGAAGGGGATGGAGTCAACAGGCTGCAGAAGAAGGTTTCAAATTTCAAAGGAGGTTAAATCATAAAACAAAAATCAAATATTTCAAGCAAAAGAAAGTGACACAAAAATTTCATTCAGAAAGCAAAATAAGGAACTAGAAGAGAAATCAAATTTTGGCTGACCTCTCCTGAGAAGAATTTGCAAAAAGGAACAGACACATATTAAGCAAACTGTTCTATAAAAGAAAAATTATGAATGTTCCCATGACGTCGGCAATTCAAAATTACCTAAGCTCCCTTCTTGCTGTGATTTTTTTTTTTTACCTTAATATTAAATGGCTGCAGCTTTTTTTGTATCTAAAATTTGCATTACCTTTTCAAGATTTATTTTTCATTTTTTGAAGATTGTTTTCAAATCTTTTTCTTTAAATCATGTATATATATATATATGTATATATTGCTTAATATGATATCAAGCTTTATTTTTTAAATAAGGCAGACAAAAAGAAATTTTTGTGCAAGCCCATCTTGTAAATTATTGCATTTGTTTTATTGGTATGATGTGATTATTGGTATGATATGTTTTATTGGTGTGATATGTATTATAATAAATCATTGTTTAATTTCCCATAGTAATTGAGTTCTATTTGTTTATGCATTTTCAACATTCAGTTGGTTGGTTAATTTTGTTTAGTGGCATATCAACATCTATCGGTTATTTAATACCAAAATCTAAATATTTTGTCCATTGTTTTATGCTTTTAACTACAAATTTTGTACATAATTTGATACATTCATGATAAAGGTTTTCTTTTTTTAGATATATAGTTTGTAGATCCTAAAATGTTAATAAAGTTGTTAATTTTACGATAAAAATGTATTTTTATATTTTTTCATTCTTGTATTGATTGCCATTTTGTTATAAAAATGCATTGTTGCTCATATTATTATAAAAATGTACTTTTGATTTTTGATAAAAAAAGTAAAGAAAGATATAGCTAAATACGAACAGAATGAGATATATGGATAGATAGACAGATGTCTAAGAGATTCTCTGTATAAAGAATGTAATGTTTCTTTAGATATTTAACTATGTTTTTATTAAATGAACATATTTAAATAGGCATAAGACATTTTACAAATGCATTAATTTACAGACTGATAAATAACAGAAAGACTATGTGACATCAATCTTTATATTGGTGTTGGCTTACATTCCCTGAAAGTAGATAATATTGAAAGTGAAAGAAAAAGATTAAGACAAATACAAATAGAATAGGATAGATAGATAGATAGATTGATAGAGAGATAGATAGATTGATTTTAATGATATGGAGAGATTGATAATGATACAAATAGAATACTTGTGCTAGATAGATAGATAGATAGATAGATAGATAGATAGATAGATAGCTAGTGTTTCTTTCTTGATGAGGAATGATACAGGCATCTTTACATCCAGGTAGGCAGCTTTTAGAAATGTTGATAGAGAGGTTGATTGCTCTGAACAGACAGCCAGATATCTGTATACATACAATAAATACCTACATACATATATGAATACTTACATAACTCCATTTATTTTTTGGTCACTGACATGAGCAAGATTTTTCTTTTCTCAGAACCACAGTGTTCTTCATATTGATAGCCAACCCAAACCCTTCCTCTTTTGCCTTCCTTCCACTTAAAGTGTCATTTAGAGTAAATTGTTAAGTTATCTAATTGAAAGCAACTGAAGTTGTGTTATGCCAAACTGCTTCAGACTGCAAAGCAACCCACTACTGGTAACTTTTATGCACATTACCTGGGATCAAAGACGGCTTTGAAATCACTCAATGTGGCAATCAAATCCATCTGTTGCTCATAAATCGATAATGTTGAAACGAAGCGGACATAGAGGGCAACTCCTGATAAGTGTTATTTGCTGATGAATGAATAATTTGCATTTCATGAATGTTTAAAAGAAGGTTGTAATAGACATGCCTTTTTAGAAAGTTTCAGTTTTCGGTCTTTTAGGTACATATTAAAGAAAGAGAATGAATCCAAATATTAAATTGCAGTTAAGTTTGTTAACTTTATGGAAAGGAGGCCAACCAGGTGATAAAAGGTATTGCGCTAAGCAGGAATCCAAAAATACTTTTGTAATAATATATACAAGTAAATATAATAACTAATGAAACATCTCTCTGTGAAATAAGACCAAAAAATTCTAACCTACCCATGGCTAAGAGGGCATGATGTCTCACCTGCCAGGTTGGAGCCACCATTTTCAATTTTGTTAAAGCACATATGTGGTTCTAGTTCTTTTAAAACGATTGATAATTTTTATGTGTGGTCAAAAACCTAAATAAAAGGTCAGCTGCACTGACAAACAGAGAGAGAATCAACAGCTCTTGACTTGTGCTGAACTGGGCTTCTTGCAACTATCAACTACAATCTTATAATAAATCATGACTATTTTTGCAGCTTGGTGTTTCCTTCTGAAAGGAATGTACATGTTACCCTTGACGGATTCTAAGAGAACTGACAATATTTTATATGATCTTACATTTTTTTCCTTGTGTTGTGTACTTCATGCAAACTGCATACAAACATTTGTCACATTTTCTAGAGATTTTTGACTGTTTTACAGATGAAGACATGTTTCCAATTTGCTTCCAAATGTTTGCATATTCTCAAAAAGGGCATATTTAGAAAGTGTTGTAGCATACCTATGGACAATAATGGGTATGTCCCCATTCACATAAATACAGTAGTAAATACTGTATGTTGGTCTGCAGTTGGAGATTCATTGTGGAATTCACTTGACTCACTTCTAGCAGTTGACTACTTCTATGTGTCACTGGTAAATCTTATGTGTTGTTCATGTCTAAAGTATTATCATTCATTTCCAACCTTCATGTGATTATTCTATTCACTAACTTTCCCTAGGTTACAACAGAAAGTAATCAGGAAATTCAACTGATCTCAATTCCACTTGAAACCAATCTTGGAGTCAATCCTGAAGGAACTTATTGAAAATGTCTTTTTGTCCTTATTCAAAAGACAGCTGTATTCATGGAAACATTTAATGCAGGTGTTTGGTGAAATTTCAGTGGAATTAAATAGCAATAAACATTTAGAAAACCCATTCCTAAATTTATAACTTGAATGAATTTTGTAAAAGGCTTTTGGCGGGAAATCAATTACAAAATATCAATAGTACCTTTGCTGCTTGTCTGTATTATAAGGAGAGATATTATATAGAATTGACAGGAGTTTTATGAGTTTAAAGCTTAAAAATTCTCAGCCCAACCAAGATGTCATTTAAAAAAATATTTGATATTGGTCATTTGTTAAAATTTAGAAGTGAATCAAACCAAGGAGTTCTGAATAGTCATATATTAATTGCTTATATATATATATATATATATATATATATATAATTATTTATTTAAAAATATGATTCCAACATGCTACATAAGAGTTCTCACCAGTTCTTTCCTATTTTCTATATATTTTCACATATATATATATATAAATTTGTTCACTGAGACTTGATGGTAAATTTTACCATCAGGTATCCTGAAGAGGGGATGCAATTCTGCAAAACTCAGAGTACACACAGATATAAGTTTATTGAACAAATTTATTATAATTTCTATCTTTATATTTTACTATCTCTTGATATAATACCAAAATTACAAAGAATACTTGCTTTAAAAACAGATTTATACTGGTCAACTGTATTTTGGTAAAATACATTTTTGTAATTGTTTTCTTTCTATCTATCTATCTATATCTATATCTATATATATATATATATATATATATATATATATATATATATATATATGTGAGTGTATGTGTCTCTCTGTGTGTGTAAAGAGAAAGTATATATAAATCAATATTTGTATATCAGTCATATGCCTCTAGTAATCTTTGTACGCTCTGTATCTATCTTTAATATTTGCACACTCTCCCACCCCCTATAAATTTAACAAATTTTAAATTATATTATATATATCATGCTAAAGGGAATTCTCAAATTACAGTTTGGAGATAATCAATATTTGAATAGCAACAAAGAATTTGTGCTTAATTTTGTTGATATTCCTGTATTTTCTATCATTCAAAAATTGTGATATTTAGTCATGAGAATAAATAAAATATTAACAAAAAATCAAACTCACTACAAATTATTTCAGATTTATTTTCTCTAGAAATAAAAATATACATTCAATTTCTGTCTGAATTCCTCAGATAAGGTTGTTGTGATTGTTTTAGCCATTTTTCTCATTTTTGCTGAAAATCCAATCTTTTTAAAATTTCATCAAAAGAAAACATAACCAAGAGTCACATATACATTAGCATAACATAACATAAGAAGCACTGGAAAGTTGTAATCCATGGAGAAGCTGCAGTGTAATTTTCACAGGAAATAGTATACACTCAACTGCATCATGGGTAATAGCCTTAGCTATTTCTAGTCTTTGTGACATGCTATCTAAATGAGTCACCTCATCTCCCTGTACCAAAGAGGCTTTATTTTCCCTGGTACTCCTTCTGGGAATTTTTGTTTCCTCATATCTTCCTCCCTCTCCCTAAGAGATTGTCTAGGAGATCTTAATCTTCTTTTTTTTCATAAGAGTGTTCCTCCAGTGATTGTCCGGGTTCATCTTTCAGAGTCTATATTATTCTCTATTTAGTTTTTGCCTTCATTACTTTCAGGCCCACAATACATTCCTTCATCGCTATCCTGTTGCAATTTAACTTTGGTCTGTATGCACTAAAATACCATTTCCACTTTTTTCTATTATCATAGTATTC
The DNA here is from genome assembly GCA_963932145.1 of Acanthosepion lycidas. Taxonomy (NCBI): domain Eukaryota; kingdom Metazoa; phylum Mollusca; class Cephalopoda; order Sepiida; family Sepiidae; genus Acanthosepion; species Acanthosepion lycidas. The sequence goes on from OZ010571.1 coordinate 153,378,828, forward strand.
TGTCTACTTTGCATTATGAATCTTGCTTCTTGTATATTAGATTGACTATACTTTTTATACCATAGTTTTGATAGCATAGAACATGGACAATGGGACTCTAATTTGTCTTTCAGTATGTAGTATTGTCCTAAGGAGTAATCTAGGAAGAGATGTTTCTATCTTCTTTCCATTGTACACATATTTTCAATCCATTTTTATAGTTTGCACCCTCCTTTCTGTTAATCCATTTGAGTGTAGATGGTACGGAAGAGTTTTATAGGGTTTGCATCCAATTTTGTTCAACCATTGGCATATTTCCTCATCACAGAACTCTGGGGGTGTTGTCAAATATTAGCGTTTTCAGAATTTCATTTCTTGAAAATATGATCCTTAACACTTGTTTCACAGTTGAACTTCTTTTGTTACAAACCTGTATTACTTCTGGCCAGCCTGAATATGAATTGACCAGTATTAGTAATAATCGCCACTCCATTAACATTATCCACTGATAATTGTTTGGTTCTTTAGATATCTCAACACCAATTGTAGTATTACTGACTCATGGGCCATAGCTATTCATAGTCTTTGTGACTTGCTATCTAAATGAGTCACTTCAGAAACTATGAAATCAGATACAGCTGATCCTGTGTGAATGGAAAAGTGATGCATAGATGTGAACATGATACGGAACAGAAATTAAGATTAAGACTCCAAAATTTTATGCATGATATTTCTACAGGATTTTGTCCCAGTGGATAAAGATACTGTTGAAACCCGTCCATAAGAAGTTTGAGTTCAATTTTTAGGTCAGGAAAATGTAAGAACTTAAACCAGTTCTGAAATGCTCTTTGGAAGACTGTCAGGATAAGAAATGAAAGCAACATACCACTGTGGGTCAAATAAAGTGTGTACTCTGTTTCTGGGCTGCATCGAAACAAGGTGAGCAATAACTGAGAAGTACTAAGATGAGATACCCCTAAACATAGACAGTGGTATGAAAACAATCAACCTCTGTAGATTAAATAAAGTGTTTTGTTCAAAATTTCCTGAAGGTTACCCAAATTGACAGACACCTGAAGAAGGCTGTCACGGCACCTGAAATGCTGTGATAACAACAAAGATGAGGTTATTATGCAAATAAATGTCAATGATGAGAAATTCAGACAAGAATTAAGGATAGTTCATGGTTTTTCCTTGTCAATTATTTGATATTATTTTTTTTTATTTTTGAAACAGTTGCCCCATTTTCTTAGACAAATTGTATTAATTATGTATGTTGCCAGTTAGAAATAGCTGAAACCAAATAAAAACATACAACAATATATGGACAATGCTAAGAATTGGTAAAGTGAAAAAGTAAGTATTGCTAATACTAGCAGAACTCTTAAAAAACCAGGGCTGTTAAGAAAGGTAAGTAGATTATGTCCTAATGTTTCTTACACTGATTCCTGACCTAAATTCCTTAATTTTATGGAACACTTACTGATTCGACAGCAAGATAATAAAAACTTGAACCAGCAAAAAATTGCAGATTTAGAATGTCATAGTTTTCTGTCGTAAAATAAGAGGGCAGGGCCAAATGTACTTAATGCGTATTGCAAGGGGGGAGAACAGACAATTCTAGAATTGCACATTTATAAGCAGAAGCCGAGACATTCACATCAGTCAGAAACTTAACTGAGATCATCTGGTTTCTGAATATATGCAACAAGGCATGTACATGAACATGCACACCTGTGTGACATACAGCTTTGGATATGCACTGAAATGTCTGCACCAACAGTACAAAGATATCAATGCCCAAATGATGTACTTTTATCTAATAAATAGGCAATTTTAGCTTAGAATGAGAACACAATGACAATGCCTCTCTGTGTTATTGCAATTTTTCTGTTAGTAGTATTTTGTCACCTGACTCTCATGTGCCATTAAAAGTAGACACAGACAAATTACTGAAAAAGAATAAATAGAAGAAAAGGGAAAGGAAAGAGAAAAGGAAGAGATATTAAGAAATATGAGAAGTGTCGAGTCATAGATATGAAATATGTTACTTATTCATTTTGGTTTTGTTCCTGGCTTGAACACTACTCTTGCAATTCATACATCATAAGCTACTGACCTCCATACAGGAATATGCAAAATAATTTATATTGAAGGGCATATTGAGAGAGGAAGACACAAGCCTTCTATTTGAACTACTCCAATATCTTTCTGGTGACCATCAAAATTCAAAAGAATATGTCATATTGAGTGTAGCAAAGAATATCACACTCAGAAGAAAAGGAAAATATTTTAGTATATAATGGGAGAGCTTGGAAGAAAGGTTTATTCTCCCATTTACATTTCTCTCATTGTGAATATTATTATATCCATGATATAATAACACTGTACTTGACGGAACAGAATGGCTGAAAGGAAAATGAATGGAAACATGCTTTGTTCTCAGAGAGACTTTTATATCACTAAGACATACACAAAACTATATATATATATATATATATATATATATATATATATATATATATATATATATATAATATAAATATAAAAGTGAACAGTGAAGTCAACACTTAGAGACGACAGGCTGTTTCATGCTAGACGCAATCGTCAGGTTACGAGTGTTGTTTTTTTCTTGGCTATTTATATATATAAGAGTCAGTGGTGCATTGTGGGTAGTCTATTTTGGCAGTAAATATACAGTATAATAAATAAATAATAAAAAGCAAGTAAAATAAATTGACCTAAATTCATCCAAATAAATAAATAAACTAACAAAATGCTCCCAATAAATTAACCGTTAGAAAAAGACAAGTAAAAATAATCAATCCAAATAAATAAATGAAGTAATAAACAAATTAAAAACTGTTCCCGCCAAAATAAGTTAGAATAAACTACAACAATCAACTCCAAAATTGAATAAATAGCTTTAATTATCTTCCCAAACCAAAACAAAACTATTAAATAAGTGATATAAACAAATTTTTACTACGTTAATAAAACACCGATTAAAATATAAATAAATAAATAGATATATATCATAAGAAATAATGATAAAATATAAAAATAAAAATAAAAAATAAATAAAAACAAGCAAAATAAATTAACTCAAATAAATAAATTAATAAACAAATAAATGACTTCAGGCAAAATAACTGCCAAAATAGACTACCCTCAATGCAGCTGTCATGTGACCCACATGACTATCTCGACCAAAGGCAGATAATTGCCTTTTGCATCCTTACAATATTATTCATTTGTTTTTGTAGGTAAGAACAAAATTATTAAAAAAAAAAAATTGTTTGGTTTTAGAATTCAGCCCATATAACATGAATCACAATTGTGGATAAACTTTCCCAAGTTTATGTTGTGTTATTGTTTTCTTCAAGTACACTTGACTGCCTCAATCATTTTCAAGAACCAATGTGGTGTCTGTGTGATAGGTAGAATTCCTTTGTCTACATCCTGGTATTCTCTGGAAAGCTGAAAGCACGAAATAGTCTATGGTAAATAAAGACTTTTGGAATTTTCTAAATCATTAAATAAATGTTATTTGAAAATAGTGTCTATTTAGTTCTGTTATATTTGTCTGTCTGTGTGTGTGTGTAAGCATATTTACTGGATTTATCAGTCTATTTGGCATGTTTAAGAAGTATACTTTGAAAAGTATTGTTCACTAAAGGCTTCAGTTTTGACCTCCTATAATACCAGCACAGTGAACATACTTTAATATATAAGCCTAATTCCTCATCTTACAGGCTGGCAAATATGATATATGTACAAATAAACATACATGCTCTGTGTGTGTGTGTGTGTGTGTGTGTGTGTGTGTGTGTGTGTGTGTGTGTGTGTGTGTTACAGAGGTGTATACAATTATAAACTGAAGTTGCTTTAGAGATGTTATAATTCTGTATTTTGCAATGGAACTATTTTAGTTAAAAAGAAAGACAGGTATACATTTTACAAATCATATATTTTGGTAGCATGTTTTCATTAAGACATGTCTCATTGAATAATTTAGACAAGTTTTGTTTACTTATTTTCAATATGATCCTCTCATATTCATGGACAAGCTTCTTAGTATCCTTATTAAAGAAAGAGAAAAAATTACCATGCTGATACATATTCATTTATTCCGAGTACTTTTGACATTAGCACAAGGTCATCATCAGGGTGTTATTTTTTCCTAAGACAAAGTTTTTGTGTTCATCTGAAAGTTAAAATTTTTTTAACTGTGAAGTGAGAAACGCTCAGTTTATGTACTGTAAGATTTAAATTTAATGATGTAAATGTCAGGGGAGGTAACTAAGTTTTGAAATGTCCACAAGTATTTAAAAAAGAGGCAATCAAAATGACCATTCTAAGCCCAGCTTATCAACCATCTGCAACAGACAAGTTCATTTCAATATACAGTCAATGATAAAATTATTTGTATACTGATCAATTTTGAATATTTTTATCCATTTCTCAGAATCTAATGCCCATATGATACCAGTTTTTTATATGCCAATAAGCACAAAAAAAAAACGAATATAAAACTCAATTTTCAGAACAATAGGTTAAATACAACAAATTTGACAAGTGAATTATGCAAAAGACAAAATTATTCATACAATAGAAAATATTTTAAATTAATTGATTTGTGTAAGTATAAGTAATTTAGATAATTATTTTATCGGTGAAGCATTCTAGACTATTTATTCAGTAGAATATTTGTGATAATTCCAGCAAAGAACATCACGTGGTGCAAAGAGAGTCACCAGTGTTAATTCTTATGTTAATAACGCAATGGGGAAGACAAAGGAGCTTAACGTTGATTTGGGACAGAGAATTAACTTCCACAAATATTTACAGCAACATTTCAAACTATCCCTAGATCTATCATACAGTCCATTATAAAGACATTTAAACAGTTTGGCACAACAAAGAATTTGCTTGGGTGTGGAAGAAAACCCAAATTGTCACCAAGATCTTCACAAAAACTGTGTCACGAGTTTAATATAAACCCAAGAATTGTTTTGAAAGACATTGCCAAAAGTTTGGATACAATGGGTATCAGCATAAGTACTCAGACAATACAATGTTGTTTAAGCAGAAATGGGTTTTATGGAAACTGACCACAACAAACCCCTCTTCACAAACCATGTCATAGTCTTGCTTTTGGGAACAAGTACTATGCAGTGATGAAACAAAAGTTGAGCTTTTTGTACATAATGATGTACAGAAGATTTGGTGCAAGAAAGGTGAGGTTTTCCTCCTAAAGAACACAGTGGCAACATTAAAACATGGAGGTGACTTGATGATGTTTTGGGGTTGTTTTAGCTCAAGTGGGTACTGGACAATTAATTGCAATAAGAGGACTATCTCAAAATTCTGGAGGAAACTACAATTATCAGCCCAAATATATTCATTTAGGTCATCTAGGTTGGAGATTTACTTTCAAGTAAGATAATTATCCCAAACATATGTCTAAATCAGTGACTGTATGGCTTCAGAAAAAGAAGATTACAGTGCTGCCATGGCCTTCAATGAGTCCTGACTTGAATCCTATTGAAAATCTATGGCAACAATTGAAATTTCAAATAAATCATCAAGTACCAAAAAACCTTTAGGAATTAGAACTTGTGACCATTGAAGAATGGAAGAAAATCCCAGAAAAGACTTGTTCAAATCTTATCAAAAACTTTAGAAAATGATGCAGCAAGTTATAAAGATAATTTTCTCTTTTCCTATTTTGCATAATTTGCCTATCAAATTTAAATTATTGTTTTCAAAATTGAGTTTTATATTCCTTTTTTGTGCTTAGTAATGTATAAAAAACCTGGCATCATACAGGCATTAGATTCTGAGAAATGGATAAAATTATTCAAAATTGATGGGTGTGCAAATAATCTTGTCATTGACTGTATAACTGGAAAATAGAGTCCATTTCACTATATAACAAAAGACATGTTTTACAATAAATTGTATTGAATTTACATACTTTTCTCAATTCTAACAAGAAGCATACAAATGAATTCAGATTTTCTCAATAATTCTAAACAAACTAAATAAATTGTGATGTCATTTGTAGCACGTAGAGGAAGTAAAGAACAAATTGAGAGTGGAATATGTAAAGGTCATTTCATGTCTAAAGAGACAAAGATTACAAGGGTAAAAATATTAAAAGCAAAATGGTAAGCAAATCAAGCAGAATGGCTTTCATAAAATAAATCTGACTTCTTTGCATGCAACTTATACAAAAATATTTCCCATAGCAAATAACAATGTATCGTTCTTTTTTTTTTCAAATTCTAAAGGGAGATGAATAGAGTTTATCAACATGACAAAGATCTCTCTGCTTCCATTAAGTTGCTTTTTTTCTTTGTTCTCTTTTGTGACTAAAGCAATAAACCATCAACTTCACAAATCCATTGTTCAGAAGTATGTGGTATCACTTAAATGAACTTTTGATGAAAGTTTATGATCATTATTTGTCTATTTGGCTTGCATATATTTTATTGCAATTTAATCAAGTTTGTCATTTTGTACTTAAGACTGCAGAAGTGATTTATTGTTTTTTCATGTATCATGCAAGTGAGTAGAAGTTAACTGGTGATCTGCTTAGTGGATGTTGTTAAACTTAACTGACAGATTATTAAGTTTTACATAAAAATTGTATTTTGAAATCAGTCGTGAGTTTCATATCTCATTAGAATCATAGGAGAACCACATGTACTTCAGCTACAGCAGGAGTGGTATGTTTTTTTCTTTTTTTTTACAGTGTTTCACCCCAAGCATGTAAGGGGTTACAGAGAATTGGAGTTACCAGCTATAGATTTCTTCAAGGAAAAATATTCCCAGAAATAGATTTTGGAAGAAAAACATATTATCAGGAATAAAAATTTTGTCAGCATTAAATAACCCATTGAGGTTGATATGCCATAAAATAAAACAAACCAAACCACAATGACAAAACAATATGACTAAGTTATAATAGGTTTCTCCTATAAAGGAGGTTCACAGGTTCGAACCTTGACGGAGAGCCCATTATTATGTATTCCCAAATGCCCATTAAAAATGGGGCATCTATTTCAAACACGGGTATCCACCAAAATAACTTTTGTAGTAATATCTCTTATTTGTGTTGAGCGTTAGTGACTTTATATCCTGCTGTCTGTTACATTTGTAATTGTGATTCAACAATGCTTACCATTCTAAGAAAGGTTTCCCAATTGGCTGTATTGTTGAAGATAACCTTTATGAATGGGGGATGAAAGAAATCTTTAAACAATTCATCAAATATTTTATGAAGCATGCATGTTGCGAGGCTGTTTATGCATTTCACCCCAAGCAAGGCAGGGAGCCACTAGCACACAAGGGGTTACAGAGAAGTCGAGCGAGAGCAAAGAGGAATGATACAGGAAAGGATGAAGAGAAGGATAGGGGATAGATCAAGGCATCTGGAGACATCGATTGACATTACATTTGAATAATTGGAGATTATAGCTATCAGGGAAGCAGGAAAAGAGGAGGGAGTTTCACAAGTGAGAGGTGCGAGACATGAAGCTATTGAAGTAGAAGAGACAGCTACATTTAACAGTTTTGACAGTGAAAGGGTGTGAGTGGGATACCAGCCTAGTAGAACACTTAAATTCATGAAGTCTGGGAACCAGCGAAAATAGCTCATTAGAACAGTTACCATGAAAGTATTTGTAAAAAAGACAGAGGGAGATGATGGCATGTCTGTGAGACAGCGACTGCAGATGAGATGCCAGATCAGGACCAATTACGTGGCATATCCATCTCTGGATCTTATCAAGAACCTTGAGACAAAGAGAAGGGGCACCAGACCATATATGACAGCAATACTCCATGCAAAGGTGAATGGTTGATTTGTAGATTGGAAGGATCGATTCTGGCAAGATCACCTGAGACAGCCCCACACTCACCAGGCAGGTTTGAATTCAGACTTTTGCTTCTACTAGACCAGTTGCCACCCAAGGCTATACAACTGGGTGTGTCCTACTATTTACCCATAGTTGAGTAGGGTGGGGGGTGAAGAGTTGGATTCATACCGCTTTTCCCAAGGGCATTAAAACATAAGTGAATGTAATGAACTCAACTGTAATTCAAACTCAGCTCTCCGATTCCTCAATCCGAGCCACAATCCATTACTTCACTGTGCCTCCATAATAAAGCTAGATATGATTTTCCATTTCTAGTGAAGCTAGTGTGTGTCTATATGTATTACCATAGTAATTGCAAGGCAATTTTTCTCACCAGAATCTATCTTACACATTTATAAATCTATCATTTGCCCATGCATTGAATATCTGTCACATCTGGTCTCATGGTTCTGCTATGTATCTAGAATATTCTTGACAAAATCCAAAGAATCTGTAATGTTATAAGACCTGACCTGGCATCTTGGTTTCAATCACTTTCCCACCACTGTAATGTAACTTTCTTGTGCCTTTACTATAAATATTTTCATGGTAATTTTGATGAGCTTTCCTCTTTGGTTCCTCAACTTTGTGAATTTAAGAGCAGTGCTAGATTGGCAGTTTGGTCTCTTCATTTTACTGTCAAAATGGCTAATTGTAACTGTAAGTTCTCTTCTAAAAGTTTCTTTTCTTGTAATTCTTGGTTGTAGAACTGTCTTCCAGTTTCTTGCTTTCCTGTCATCTATGATCTTCAAGCATGTAATCATCATCATCTGTCTTTTTGAATCCTGTTCTTTTATTTTATTTTCTACTCTACAATGTTTTCTCATTTTCATTCACTCTCAATTTCTTGTACATTATATCTTAGTGGCTTTATCACCTTGTTTGAACTGAAATAATTAGTAATAATGCAAATTATGAACAAAGTGAAACTGCCTTGAAAAATATCTTCTAAATAAACAATATTTTATATTGTTTATATTTTTCTATATTGCTCCTATTGTAACCTAATACTAAGGAAATGGTAATACTGTTTCAGTGATTGTTCAATCCTGGGAGTACCATGTCAGCCATATTGTGTATGTGTGAATAAAAGAACTGGAGTATCACTTCTCCAGACAGAAGTCACCAGACTGTGTTATTGTTGTTATTACAGATGCCATTACCAAATTGTGACAGCTCCCAATATGAACATTACTACTGATAATAATGTGAATACTACTGCTGATAATAATATAGATACAACAGATTATAATCTCAGTATGTGTCTATATTTCTGAGATGAGGTATTATGTACACTATTTACATTATTTGGACTAATGTCCTCATTTTTGTCACCATATTTATTACAACGTTTCAGCCGTTGTACACTCTGGCCTTCTTCAGGTGGTTGGAATGTTGAACTGAAACCTTTATTTAGCACACTGGGGTAGATCATAGACAAAGAACACCATTGGAAAATTCGTAAACTTAAAGAATCAGCACATATGCTAGGCCACAAAAATCTCCTAAGCTGACCAAGCATAGAAATGAATACAATATGAGAACCAGTAATAAGGAGTGCCAGAGAAAAGCGATATTAACAACAAAAATTGCAACATGAGCTCTGGTAAAAACATGGAATGATAACAACAAAAATTGCAATATGAGCACAGGTAAAAAAATGAATGCTGAAGTCATTAGGTTAATAATAACCAAAAACAAGTACACAGATGTCCTCAATGACACATGGCACAATGGATAAATCATTAGTTAGATGCAGTGACAGGACCCTAAGAGTGTGAGTTCAATATTCGGTTAAGGCAGTGGAGAACTTGGAGAGAACAGGAGATAATTGATAACTGACATCCATTAAACATGGCACGTGGAACTAGAACAGTCTACCCTAGTGAGTGAAATATAGGGTTCAGTTCAACATTCCAACCATGGGCAAAATGTTGTAATAAATATGGCAACTAAGATGAGGACAATAGACCGAATAATGTGAATAGATTATAATCTGTTGCATCTACATTACACTTGTGGATATTACTAGCGTTCATATTATTTTGCTGTCATAAAATTTAATGTTGCAATATGAAATTTTCAGTTTCTTATCTTTTTTTTTTTTTTTTGCAAGTACATATTTAGATATATATTTTAGGCATAATTTAGTCTTGTCTAGGGACCAAATCAGAAATGCACCTAAGACTAATAAATCCTATTTGAGTTTTATTATTAGTCTGATGCAAAAGTTTCCAGCATATTTTTAAGAAAATCTTTTATTCATAGAAATGAATTATTCTTTTTTTTTTTACAGTAAGGTTCACCCTGTACAAAGCCTGAGGGACACTTGATGTTATGTTAAGTAAGGAGTAGTTTATATGGATAGGAGAGGAAGATAGAAGTTGATTCTAGACTTGCACAGGTTAAAATTGTAGTGAATGGGGAAAGATCATCTTGGGGGTTTGTTCCATAGGTTTGTGGAAAGAAGCTGTTTGAGTGGAACTTACTTCTCATCGGTGGAATATGAAAGAAATAAGGGTGGTTTGTCACAATGTAAGTGGCATAGCAGGGTCAGATCTGGTGGAATCAGGAGATGTAGTTTATCCAAGCACTTTCTATGGAAGTAGCAATAGGAAAGTGAGACACTTGCCAAATCCTGAGAAAGAGGTTGTAGTGCAGAAAATAATTCTTCTCCAAGGACCTGGAGATTCTTTTGAACTCTATCAAGACTGGAAAGTGAGGTCTGGGCATCTCCTGCCCAAATATGGCAATTGTACTCCATTTCTGGCCTGATCTGGCTCTTGTAAAGCAAGAGGATAGCATTCATAAGATTTAGTATTTTTACTGGCTGTCAAAAATCACTTTACATGATCTTTAAACTAAATGACACATTTCATCATAAAAAAAATGATTCCAGCGCAGATTCAATGAATTCTTTGAGAAATTTTTGTTATTTGGAATTTTTCAAGTTGGAGCCATTGTAAGGACAAGTTTTGCTGCATGAATCAAAATAAGTTACAGTTTGAATTTAACAGGTGTAGAAAATGGAGCTTATGAAAAAGAATTTCCCTTTTGTTGTTTCATATTTGCAATAGAGTAATAGTAATAGTAACAGTAATAGTAATAGTAACAGTAATAGTAATAGTAACAGTAATAGTAATACTAAGGTAAATCGTTTCAATACAGGAAACTTTAGGCATTCATTAATTGAACAATTACTGTCAGGTCAAATTTATGAAATATTTTTCTTAAAACAGTTTTTCAGAAAATTAAACTTCTCAAGTCCATTAAATGTTATTGCTCTTTCTATTTGATGGAAACCTTTTTGAAACCTTTTGTTTTTGGTAATGTGGAAATTTAACAGCTTAATTATATCATTATTTTCTCTTCTAGTTATATAAGCTATTGATTTTAGTTGCTGCTGTTGCAAGTGCTCAAGTAATGTGGTTTTTGTTACTTGGTAAAGTTCTTTGTCAATCTGCAGTGCCATTTCACAAGATTCAAATAAGGATTATCTTTCAAATTTATAAAGTTTATTCATTTCGAGACATTTTTAATCAATGATCTGAGAAAACAGTTGTTTACATAGTTTAGATATTTCTTGGACAACATGTATGACATCTATGTGAGAGTCTAGGCCTGATGAGGCTATTTGAGAAGACAATTTCAGTTCTCAGGTTACTATTTCGCTTTTGTAGCATCTTACAGTGTCAAACAAAAGTACCCCAAGTGCAACCTATCCTCTGTTAAAATTATCAGTTCAATTCCTTGCTTTAGAAAAGTTATTTTTTCCAAGGCATCAAACAAGATGGCAGGTTCACTTCCTATTCTACAAATACACATCCTTTTCTTCTGTATCTTCCTTCAATAGTTAATCCAGTTCATCAATTTTTAAAATTCTTTCTTTGTCAGTGAACAAAATAATTTTCATTTTAACTTTTGTAACTCGTTTCCATTCACTTACATGTTAATACCCTTGGGAAAGGTATGAATCTTCTTCTTCTCCCCCAGCTATGTATGGGTAAATAGCAGGACAGACTGGGTTATAACCTTGGATGAAAACTGATCTACCACAGAAAGAAATGGCAACCTACTATAGAAAAAAATCTGCCTTGTCAGTCATGTATCAACAGATACATGATTGCCTAAGCATGTATCATGCATGGCACATAAATGATTTCCAAACACATGCTTGCATAAAACATAGTATAAACAGAATCTATTTTATATTCAAACATAATTTTCATGGAAGTAACTTGAGGTAACAGAGATGTGGTCCTACAGAAGGATGCTGAGAATACCATGGACTGAACATGTAAGTAATAAGGATCTTTTAAGGAAAATGGAAACAAAAAATAAATGTTTATACTTAAAATGAGAAAGAGATGACTGAAATTTTTTGGACACATAATGAGGAAAGAGAGAATCTGATACTTACAATTCAAGAGGGAAAAACAAGTAGCCTTCCTAAAAAAAAATTGTGTAAAGAATGACTGAACAAGGTGTAGGAGGAATAGTGAAAAAACAAATTTTACTAAGAGCTACAATGGATAGGAACTTGTGGAGAGCCATGAATGCCAAAGTAGGATATGATATATAGAAGAATTTTCATGAAAATAAAAGAAAATTATTAATTTTGCATAAAATATTCTGAAATAATCTTCATGCATAATAAATAAATAGCTGATAAAACATCAAATACACTTTTATGATTTCCCTAACATTGTACAAAACATGGCACAAGGAATTTTTGCATTAATATTTTAAAGCAATCATTGAAGATACTTGCTCTGAAGAGCAGAATCATTTTGCAAGAGTTCTGTGTTTTTATCAGTTGATATTTGTTGTACAAAGTACAAACATAAAAATGGCCAAGAGTCTCATAAGAAATACATTTCTGTTAATTGCACCTTAAATTAATGTCAAATGCAAAAGCACAAACTAAAAGCAAAAATCTTTATTTAGCAAAATGAATATAAAAAGACATTTAACAACACAATATCAAGATCTATATGGAACTTCAAGAATTTTTTCAGTTTTTAATTAAATCCCACAAAGCATAAGCTAATCAAATCATACAACCAATTAATTTTGAGGAAAGTTAAATTTTTATATTATTTACATATCTATATTATTAATTTTAATAAATATTGTTAATGTTTCTATATTATGCAACATCAATAAATCTATAGCCTGAATTTTGATCTAAAATATTTACTGTATAATATTCAACCTATGTTATTAATTTTCATCATTGAATTAAGTGCATTCACAAAAAAGAAAATTATGTATAAAAATGAATACTTATTGTATAAAATAAAAGATTTTTAATCATTAGGCTATAGACTTATTGATAAAACCATATGTGCATACAGGCACACACATGCACACACATGTATATATTATTTTTTTAATCAATTCACCCCAAGCAAAGCAATAATACTGCTAAGGCACAAGGATTTACTGTGAGTGAAAGAGAATGAGAAGACAGAAGGAACTGGAAACCCAATCCTAAACAGGAAACAGGAACAAAACATTACTTTTGTTTAAAAGACCAGGGAGTGTGAACCAAATGATAGGCAAATTCTATAATATATATATATATATATATATATATATATATATAAAGAAATATAGTTTTAAGGTGTGCTATATTTATGGGATAAAGTGCTCAATATCAGAGATAGAGCATATGTAAATATAAATATAAAAGTGAAGATTGAAATCCTCACTCAGAGGCAACAGGCTGTTTCATCTGGACACAATCGGCCAGCATGAAACAGCCTGTCACCTCTGAGTGTTGACTTCAATCTTCACTTTATATATATATATATATATATATATATATATATATATATATATATATATATATATATATATATATATTAATAATGAATACAGAATCCTTCAAAATCCATTTGGTTATAATTTATTTCATATGGACTTTTACATCCATCTCTTCAGACCATCATTTTGTTAATAGATGTACATTTATTAATAAAACGCTGATCTGAAGAGATGGATGTAAAAGTCCATATGAAATAAATTATAACCAAATGGATTTTTAAGGATTCTGTATTCATTTTTATATTGCTCTGTTCTTACATTGGGTTGTCTTTGGATTAATATCCTCCTTGGAATTATCCTTACTAATTATCAATTGATATTATTTATATATACATATATATATATATATATATATATATATATATATATATATATATATATATATATATATATATGTGTGTGTGTGTGTGTGTGCTGTATAGTATTTTGATATCATCTACTAATACTTATCTTAGGTTAATAGTTTTATTGTGGTTGTTTCTAAGATGATGATTGATATGCACATGAATTACACTAAGTTTCAACAAGTAACAAGTTAACCTACAGGAGAGTGCAGTGCATGTGTGGCCAATGTAAGAATTTAATATTGTATTTTGATCATTGATATTGGAGATGAAATCTCCCAGCAAACATAAGAATTCATAAACAGTATTGTTTTTACATAGAGGAAATTTTTAGGGTCCTGAGTTATTGGTAATTATGATGTTTTGAACTTTTTATAATAGCTCGTCACTTGTATTCAAGGTCTACTAGGGCAGCTAGCCAATCCTTATTGCTAATGCTCACTCAGTCATGTTTGTGTTTGTTCAACACCCACAGAGCCAACCTATGGTTTATACTTCAACTATGTTGAGCAAACCTTAGTTACAGTTTCTGGAAGAGAGCGTGATATCTAGCATGATCAACAATCTGAACAACAACAGCATACTCAAACCCTCAGTCACAATGACTTGTGACATCATGGTAGCACAGCTATCAATGGCCCCCAAGTGTTCCATCTACCAAATTTCATGCACAAGTCAACTTGGGTCAACTCATGGTATAGTTTTCAGCCCATTTCCAAAGGTGCCACACACTGGGATCATCCCCACTCCAGACGAATAACGTCAGGAAGTTTCCTTCCTGACAAATTGTTGGAACCTAGGAAAGTTTACTGAATAGAATAATCAAACGAAGGTTGGTAATGAACAATAATACTTAGGACAAGAACAACACATATAAGATTTATCAGAAGAAATAGTCAACAGCTAGAAGTGAGTCAAGTAAATTCCACAATGAATCTCCAACTGAAGACCAACATACAGTATTTACTACTGTACTTATGTGAATGTGAATATACTCATTATTGTTCATAGGTATGCGACAACAAATTGTTATTGTAATATTTTGTCACAGTTGTTAAACTCAAATATTTAATGAAGCAGAATTTCATGGGTATTTTATAGTTGTGGAACTTGCAAGGTATTTATTCTGTCATTTATCATAAAATTAAAATAAAAAAAAACATGAAATTTTCCTGACTATTACTAGTAGTCTATAATGATTTTATTTGTAAAAAATGTACCTAACGTAAGTATCTTTAATAAGCAATAGTATAGAAATTCTTTTTGCCATGTCTCTTCAGGAGATTGGTGATCACAACTTTCCACAGATCCCTTTTATTTTTTTATTTCCTTTACAGCTAGGATACAACATGTTACTTTTATGGGATCAAATTACCCTCATTTCCTCTGTATTACAAATGTAAGAAAGTTTGATTCAGACAGGTTTTTTCCCAAGAACTTTTTGCCAACCTCTTCAAGTTATGCATCAGTTGTCATCTATCTTCATCATCCTCATAATCGTCCATACATATGCTACAACATAAATCAACTGTGGTGAGATTCAAACCTGGGTCTCATGATCAGAAAGCAATGTTCTAACCATTCGGCCTTGTGCCCATTAGAACTTTTTATAATGAATGCTAAATCTAAGGTGTTGATTGAAATCATTTCATGATGTGTATGGGAGAATTTTAAATTTAATGGCTTTTTCGTCTCGTTTATAGTTAATTCTCATTATCAAAGAATAAGTTAATGTGCATTTATGTGATTGCATGTGTGATTGCGATATAAATCTTTAATAAATTTGAATTTGTCTACTTTTTTCCATCATTGTTCATTTTCATTCTTACATTTTGCAATGCTACTATTCTGGCAAGAACAATAAAAGGTTGTAAATACTATTTGTCACATAAGAATTACTGATATTCATTATGCTATATAACAAAAGAACTGATGTACAGGTAGTGCAAAGACTATCGGCACAGAAAGTGGAATTACGTAGCTGAGTTCAAATTTTAGGTTAGTTAGACTTTTGTGTTAACTTGAAAAGGTGAATAACTGTAAAGTCAGTGGGCAGCAATAGGATAAGCTGAAATGTTACCTTTATATGCCACATGTAATCAACATTAAAACAGAATCTGTCTATATCTCTGAGATGCAGTATTTTGATTACTTGCATTATTTACATTATTCAGACTGTTATACTCATCTTCATTGCCATATTCACATTTTCAGCCAATGTATGCCCCAACCTTTTTCAGGTGATTGGAATTTTGAACCAAACCCTTCATTTCATCCACTGGGGTAGATTGTCCTAGTTCCACATGCCATGCTTCTTCCAAATATCTTAGTTATCTCCCTTTAACTCAACTTTCCAATGACACATGGCTCAGTGAATAAAAATGTTTTTTAGATCTAGTGACTAGACCCAAAGAGATGTCAGTTCCATACCAAGCCAGAGCAGTGGTAAACCAAAACTTGGAGAGTTAAGGGAAATAACTGAGGCATTCAGAAGAGGAATGGCACGTGGAACTAGAAAAATCTACCCCGGTGAATGACATAAAGTGTTCAGTTCGAAATTCCAATCATTTGAAGAAGGCTGGAGCATACAACAGCCAAAACATTGTAAATATGACAATGAAGATGAGGATAACAGTCCGAATAATGTAATGTGTTCTATTTAATAATTCCTACCTATGATATCATAGGTTGCATAAAAAGATAATATTTAATATTTATGAAATTTATTTAAATTTCTTAAGTTGTTTTTGCATTTGGGTTGCTGTTTTCTGATTCCTGAAAACTTTAAACGCATAAATATAATATTAACAGAGTAAGAAGTAGTTGTGTTTTTGTTTTTTGTATTGGTGTTCAGTTAATACAAGGCCTAAAAGCCACTCAAGGTAGAAAATTACTAAATGAATTTGTTTTATGCATGTTACAGAAGTTAGGATTATGAAGATATGTAGGATAAACAACAGCTGACCCCAAACTTGAAGTGGTTAAGATTGTATTGATTGGAGAAGCATCCTCTTAGGAGCCTGTTCTACAAAGCAGTGGCTCTTGGGAAGAAGCTGTCTGAATGGGACTTCCTTCTTACCAACGGAATACAGGGACAATGAGGCTGATTCGACCCTGTGTACATGGCATGGCAGGTGTTAGCTATAAAGGTCTGAACTGTTGGCACTAAGGAATGTAGCTCATCAGAACATTTTCCAATAGCCATAGAGTAGCAAGAGGCTAGCAAAATTTTGTCTGTGGGAAAAGGGATTGCCAGGCAGAAAATATTTCATCACCGACAATAGGGAAGACCAGTGTGTAACTTTATGGGAATTAGCCAAGAAACTGAACTGCCTTTACAGAACAATTAAAATGTGTTTGCCTTCTCTTTAAGAGTTAAATTTATTAGAAAAAAACTGAAAAAAATAATTGCAGAAAAAAAATCTGTTGTTGTCATTATGTTGAAATTATTGTTTGGCAGATTTCAGTTTCCCTGGTAGAATTCATTAAACAAAAAACTTTGCAGTCAAAACAGTTTTCAATTCTGTCAGTGTTAAGAGTCTTTTCATTTAATGAGATTTATGAAGAATTCAAAGCAAAACATTACAGAGCATTGGCATGTGAGCATCGTTAGAATTTACAAACACACATACAAACACATAGACATAATGTGCAGTCACAGACAGGCACACATACACACAGACATGCACACAC